>CM053786.1:708065494-708402994 GCA_028749045.1 Cupressus sempervirens | reverse complement strand
ATTTTTACCAATGTCTTGATAGTCCTCACAAACATATGCCTACCTTTTTTTTAATAACTTTTGATATAATTAACCAAATTCAAAATAAATTACATATTATTTTTCTACACTTGATTCTATACGCGTTTTCAAAAAAAGGTTTCTATTTTTTATTATTTTGATGCAAGTTATACTCAACACACAAATAGTTACCAAAATCTTAGGATGTAGTCAGTTCAATAATTCATTAAAAAAATTACTTATCAAAAAATTACAAAAAATATACAACTTCTAGATATCACTCTTAACTATCATCCTACCAAAGAGATTTTCAAAATACTGAATATAACTATGTCTTTTATCCTGCACACAAAAATAGCTATGTTATGTTTTCTAAAAAACTTAAAAACTATTTTTTGTGTGCATGAGGTTTGACCCACCTAATCTTGTCTATTTTACAAAAAATTTAGTAGTTTAGAAAGTAGATTCATAGTACTATAATTTAGATGTTTTATACATTTTGTCATTTTGAGTGGATGACCCTCAAAAGTCTCATCAAAGTTCAGGTTTACCTAATTTTAGAAAAAAGGTGTCCACTTATACCCCCCTTTTTGTACACCATCTTAGTGCACTTACCCACCAATCTATCTTTATTCCTTACAACTTCACCTTGTTCATTCATCTTATTTCTGAATACTCATTGTGTTCTTATAACATTCTTGTCTTTAAGTCTAGGAACCAATTCTCATGTCTCATTCTTCATAGTCTGATCTAGTTCTTCCTTCATTGCTTGAATCCAATGACCATCATTGCATGCCTCATCTACACTCTTTAGTTCAACTTGAGAAATCAAACATAATTCCTCACATACTTTTTTTCTTTTCATAACTCCTTTGTCTTTTCTTCCAATATTTTGATTCTTAGGATGGTTCTTTGTCAAATTCTTCTTTAGTGTAGGAGTTTTTTCAACTCTTACTTCTTCTCTAGGTTCATATCTTGGTTCTTCTCTTTGTTCAACAATATGAACATAATTTTGCAAATCATTTTTTTGATTAAGTAAAAATACTTGATAGGACCCGAAACCTTTTACAAAGAGTGAAATATATAAGCTTTAATTGACCAAAAGAAGCTATGCATCAGCAACCCTAGAAGAAACAACCAAAAACAAAGAACCCTTTAACAAAAGGGGTGAACAATAGAGACAAAAAAAAGATAAAGGAAAGATAGAAAAAGATCAGCTAGAAAACTTTCAACAAGTCCACCACCTAATCAACCAGAATGTTCATTTTAGTTGTAGAAGCCCTTAGCTCATCAAGCTCCTTATCTTCCATAGCATTAGGTTTTTTAGAGTTTGCCCTAGTTCATTTACTAGGTCCTTGATCATCCCTTAGCTCCTTATTGCATTGGTCCTTTCTCCCCTGCTCTAACTTCTGCAGAAGAATCTTGATATTTTCAACAGTGGCCTTTAAGATCAAGCAACTTTGTTCAGGAATCTTTTTCAAAGTATTCTCAACCCCTATGACTCTACTTCCTAGCTTGTCAAACCTATTTTGAAAATCTTTCACCATTTTTAATGTATTTTTGACTATCTCCTCCAGGGGTGGAACTCTTTTCATCATATTGGTGACATCTTTAGTAGTACCAATAAGATCCATAAGTCTATCCAAGTGTTGGCCTAAGGTTTTCTCCCCCCTATTGATTTTATTGAGATGCTCAAGTTCTTTCCAATTCTGCAAATCATTTTTAGTCTCAAAGAAAGCTTCAATATTCTCTCTAACAAGTTTAGGATTATCTTCTTCATCATCAGAAATATAATCCAACATTCTCTCTTTGACTTAAAAACTTTTCATCCACTTTTACATTTGCACACTCAACAATTGTCTTAGTTCTCAGATTAAATATCTATAAACTTCTTTTTTTCAATAAATTACCAAGGAACATACATTCATTGCTTCTTGCATTAAACTTACCAATCATCTCTATTTATGTAAAACTTACATCCAAAAATTCTGAAATATTTTACTGAAGGTCCATGTCCAAACCATAATTCATAGGGAACCTTGTTTATAACTTTTCTAATATGCACTATGTTCATGTTGTATACTACTATGTTGATCGCTTCTCTTGAAAATGTCTTGGATACATCATTGCTCTTGTTTCTTCTATTACTGATCTATTTCTTCTTTCAGCAATCCCATTTTGCTCAAGAGTCTTAGTTGTTGATAGTTGTCTCTTAATGCCATTTTCTTCACAAAAGATGGCAGACTCCCTAGAAGTAAACTCTCCACCTCTATCTAATCTCAAGCATTTTATCTTTACACTAGATTCATTCTCAACTCTATTCTTGAACAACATAAACTTTTCAAATACCTCGGACTTTTCTTTAAGAAATGCTACCCACGTCATTCTAGTGAAATCATCAACAAAACTCATAATGTACCTTTCACCATAGAATCCTCTTGTTCTTCTAGGACCACTCAAATCTATATGAACAATCTCCAATTTTGTTGGGGTAGTGAACTTTTTGTTGGGAAAATAAACTTTTTTCTTCTTAGCCATAACACATTCTTTGCAAAGAACATTAGTAGGTTTCATGATTCTAGGTAGATCTCTAATAGAAAATGTACTACTAGCCTTCACGATGTTATTAAAGTTTATATGACAATATATTCTATGCAATAACCAACTGTTATCCACCTTTGCAACCAAATAAGTCATCTCTATAGGGTTCAATTGGAAAACATTACCTCTAGATCTTGTACTAGTTCCAATCAACTTACCATCTTTATCCTTGATAATGCATGTCTTCTTTGTGAATTGCAACTAATAACTTTTATCAACCAACTGTCCAACACTCAATAGGTTATGATTTAATCCACCAATAAAATAGACATCATTAGTGTTAGTCTTTCCATCACAAGTAATAGATCTCATTTCCTTGATATGACAAGTTTCATTGTTACCAACTCTAACAATTCGTCCACCATGATTTCTAAACTTAACAAACTTATTCATGTCCTCGATCAAATAATGTGAACACCCACTATCTACAATCCAATTAGATTTCTTTTCAACTTGAGAAACTATGGCTTTTCCTTCTCTAATTCATTTTTCTTGATTTTCTTCTTTTATAGCCACAAATCTTAATTCATCATCACTCTCACTCTGAACTCTTTCTTTAGACTCATCATCTTCATTTACATAAAGACAATCTCTAGGTCTTCTAGATTTGAAATTATTTTTATACTTTTTCTCTCTTTTAGGACATTTAGAAGCATAATGACCAAATTCATTGCAAGTCCAACATTTAAATAATTTATTACCATATGGTTCTCTTCTTACAAGCAAGGAAATTCCTTCTTTAATTCTTCTATCCTCCTCAGATCTAGATCTGTTGTTACTAGCATAGTCTCCACTAGTGCTCAGACGTCTAGATAAAGAAGGATTAACACTTAATGCACTAAAAGTTATCTCCACTTTAGGCAAATCTCCAAAAAAAATTAAGATTGCTTTTGTTGCTTCCAATCTTCCAAGTAATGTCTCATTGATAAACTTCTCAGTGCAAGGTATCACTAACTCAATCATATGTGATGTTTTCTTGAATGGTGGTGTCAAATTTTTCAAGATCTTCCAGATAACCTCATCTTTTGTTTTGGATCCATCGCAAGACTTAACACCTATAACAATTTATGAAATTCTACCAATATGGCTTCTTATAGATTCATCTTCCATCTTTCTAGCATCTTGAAACAAACATATCCAATTATGTAACCTAATTCTCTTAGCATGTGCATCACCTTCAAATATTGTTTCTAAAGCTTTCCAAATTGCATGGGATGTTCCTAAGGATTTTACCTAATTGTATTCATTCTAAGGAAGAGCTAACAATAATGCTTCTTTGGCAAGCATATTTCAAATAAACATATCTATTTCAGCTTCACTGTAATCCTCAAGTTTTCTTTCTTCCACAATCTTCTTTCCATTCTTTGTTATTAGCCAATATCCTATGCCCATACATAGCAAATGAGTCTTCATCTTTTCTTTCCAATTGTCATAGTTAACTCCATAAAATTTAGGATTTTTTTTTTCTAAAATGACCTGCCATTGATCTCCTTGAGTTAAGCTTTTTCTTCAAAGACCTGGTGCTCTAATACTAATTGTTGAATCAGCTATCCAACTATTAAAACACTTATCAACCTTATTAATCCTTAATCATGTGAACAATATAATCATTAACCATAAGAAGATATACACACACAATAACTAGGGAAACCCTTGATTAAAGGGAAAACCTCGGTGGGGATGGTACCCATAAAATGATGTACTAATATAAATATTCCTTGTAAAAGGATGGACTTTTTTAGCAACAATGAAATACATTCAATACATATCAATCCCTATTAGGAAACTTTGAATCCCTATTAGGAGTTGTAGAAGGTAGATTGACCCACTGTCCAAACAGCTTCAGGGGCAAGACCACCAAACTCATTGTCCAATTAGTCTTTGTATTATTCCTTGTAGAATAATAGAAATAGAATAATTTCAGCTCCTTTTTCCCCTCGATCGGACTTATCCTCTTTTGATCTCAATACCAGATCACCAACTTTGCATCCAAATAATCCCTTGGATCGCTTACTCACACTTACCAAACACTTTGCATATCACATTTGAATGCATACATTAAAACAAGGAAAGTAACTTTTATTTATACCAAGTCCTCAAAATAATTCCTTGAGTTGGCCTTGAGGCTTTCCCAACTAATTATAATAGGACCTCATTAAAATATTACAAAACTTTACATCTTTTTACAATTACAAATCACTATCAGCTCACAACCTTTACAACTTATCACACATGCAACCTCTAGCCTCATGCACTCATTGAATTAGTTATCCAACTATTAAAATACTTATCAAATTTATTAATCCTTAATCATGTGAACAATATAATCAGCAACCATAAGAAGATATACACACACAATAACACCATAAATGTTAACTAGGGAAACCCTTGATCAAAGGGAAAACCCCGGTGGGGATGGTATCCACAAAATGATGTACTAATATAAATATTCCTTGTAAAAGAATGGAATTTGTTAGGAGCCAATGAAATACATTCAATACATATCAATCCCTATTAGGAAACTTTGAATCCCTATTAGGAGTTGTAGAAGGCAGATGGACCCACTGTCCAAATAGCTTCAGGGTCAAGACCACTGAACTCATTGTCCAACTGGTCTTTGTATTATTCCTTGTAGAATAATAGAAATAGAATAATTTCAGCTCCTTCCTCTCGATCAGACTTTTCCTCTTTTGATCTCAATACCAGATCACCAACTTTACATCCAAATAATCCCTTGGATCACTTACTCACACTTACCAAACACTTCACATATCACACTTGAATGGATACATTAAAACAAGGAAAGTAGCTTTTATTTATACCAAGTCCTCAAAATAATTCCTTGCATTGGCCTTGAGGCTTTCCCAACTAATTATAATAGGACTTCATTAAGATATTACAAAACTTTACATCTTTTAAAAATTAAAAATCACTATTGGCTCACAATATTTACAACTTATCATGTGTGCAACCTCTAACCTTGTGCACTCATTGACATCATCATCAGGTTTTCTACTATCACAGTCTAATTGTTCTCATCACAATTCTATCCCAGTTAAGAGATACAAATCAATCGTCAAAAACCACTTATTAGGTGTTCTGCCTTCTTACTATCTTGTATAATTTAGGAATATCTTCCACATATCTTCATCTGTCTATATGAGCACTTATCCACATCATCAAGATATAGTATAGAATACATCCTTAACTATGCTTGACCTAGTCATCAATACATAGTCTTTATGACCTCGTTCTTTATTTGTTACACTACTAGTCTTCACAGAAACAATACTATGTTGACATCCATGACAAACACAGTCATGAATGTAACATGTGAATCATAAATAGTCCCTCCAATGCTTAGGATACTCCCCCATCAGCATTCATGCTAACATCCTTCTATCTCATGACTTTCAACATTTACAAAGCTCCTTTTGAATTGCTTTTCCTTCCCTAATTTTTTATTTTTTATATTGAGGTAGGGCTCTTCCATTTCTTTCATTTTACTTCATTTAATTAGTTTTTTCATGATTGGGGGTTAAGAACTAGTGTTCCCTTCAATTTTCATGCAATTCTATAACCTAATTGGAAGCGAATGAGTATTCACATATTTCATAATTTTGAAAATGAAAGTTTTGATAATGTTGTTGTGATGTGGAGCCTAATCAGACTTGTAGGTTAACTTTTCCCACTGTATTCGGCATGGTTTCCCCTAAGGTTATTTCTACAAGAGCTTATGGGCAACATCCCTTGCAAGGTTCTAGGGTAGAGGCCCAAGTGTGCCTCATGTCATAGTATATGGTGGGGTGGAAGAGCAATGCCCCCGTGGTGGTTTTTAGGTCAACTGACTTTATTATTGTAAAAGGCATTAACTACTATTTTTTCTATTGAATGGCTTATTCTAGCCCTAATTTTGTAAGTAACAAAAGGCTTGTATAAAATGGCTAAGGGTTAGGGATTTCACAATGTATGATGAGATTGTAACTTCTTTTAGTGGTATTGAGCTATAGGGATTACATATTTTAATCAAGTTGTAATCACTAGAAAATTAGAATATTGGACTCAATGTTGGTGGATGTAGCCCAAGGATTGGGTAAACCACTTTAACTCTTTGTGTCTTGTGTTCTCTTTTGTGTGGTTTATTATTTTCTAAAATTGGTTATATTTGCATGTAATTGTTATTTATGTCTCTTTAATTCTAAAAAGTGTTATGCTCTCTTATTTTGTGTGTGTTCTTGGAACATGGATTTTATCAGATTTTTGGGAGTTCGAATATATTTTAGAAGTGGATTTTTATTTCATTGAATTCTAGGATGTTTGAATTTTGGGTGTTTTGGTGTTGTCCTGTTTTGCATACCACCCAATAATTATATGTCATATTATTTGTCTTGACATGGTTTATGTGCTAGTAGCCTCTGCTACAAAGGGTAGGATCATATAGTCATAATGATTAATTTCTCAATCTCAAAGTGTGATTTTATTTTAAATCTAGATTTTTGGTTTTTGTCATATTTTGTTATATTGGTATATTTTGGGCATTGTATTCCATCCTTGTGTTCTAACAAGACGATTAGAGGATTCCATAGGAATTTGTGGTCTCAATAAATTGGTTGATTAAGATATGTGTTTTTGAATTGTTTTATGGTTGTTGGTTATGGCCACCCACAAGCACACTATCGTGTGTATGGCAAAATCTTTCAAGACCTGAACTCTAAAATTTAGACCGGTTGAGTGATTGTTCATTTGGTGGTTGGGTAGGGAATTCACGTTCCCTATTGGCACTCATGTGATGAGCATGGGTATGTAGGGTAGGCATGTGGAGTGGCTTCTCATGGGTACCCTAGACTGAAAGTGACTGGCAAGGTAACATGGAGAAGTTCTAACAATATGATAACCAATTAATAAATAGGGAATTATAAAACCTAATATAAGATAGTTGAGTGTCTCAATGGATTTAGTGCGAGGATGGTGTGTCCAGATGGTAACTAGTCTTTTGTGAAAGTTGGTGCAAGGGCACAATATGCACCCTCCTAAGAGAGTAGATTTACTATACCATGATATTTGGTCTCTGGATGGAGTTGATTTACTATACCATTTTATATGATGGGCTAGTTTGAGCCAAGCATTTACACTCTGCTAGAGTCCCTACATAGTTATCCTATTGTGTGTTTGGCTAGTGATCCAATACATTGCATTACATTCAGGATCATATGTTTCATCTTGATATTGTGTGTCATGTACTAATTTGCATGTGTGTTAGCCTTGGACACCTTTGTCTTTTTTCATTGTGGTTGAGATTATATATATGAGTATGACAGAGTGGTCCTACAAGTTTCATATTGGTCTGAGGTGTTGCTACCTATACCATTGTTGGGGATTGGAGAGGAGGGTTGGCTATCTTCCAAGTGAAGGATGTAGTTGACTTGTCCCTCCTTCTCTTGTCCTCTTGACTTCACTTTTGTACTTGCACTTTGGTGCAAACTCTTCTTGCTTTAAGTTATTCTTGTATCTTGATGGATAGCTTAGATGTTTCACTTTCATGTTTTTTGTTTTTTAATTGAGTGGATGGTGCCTTGATATTCATGTATTCGATACTCCCTAGTGTGGAGTTAGCTTTGATTTTATGCCATCGACATGCTCCTTCTTTGGTTGTTTAGAGCATCTTACCCATTGCATGTTTTGGCAACTGTGATTACCTATTTTAGCATATGTTTTATTCCTTGGTATGGTAGCAAAGATGATTTTTTCCTATGATTTTTTTATGTTCTCCATGTTATAGTGCTTGTAAATACCTTTCTGGTGCTTTTTGAATGGAGTCCATTGAAGTCCAAATGAAAAATTTATGACTTCTAGAATGAAGGCAATTTTTATTACACTTTGTCAGTGTTTCATCGCTCCAAGTTGAGTCTTTCATTGTGCCTAATACAATGTTTTATCATGCCCAATACAATATTTCATTGCACAAATGCCTTTTGTCATGTGTAATAGAATCTTTCATTATACAATGTTCTAATGAAGTTTCACACCTTATTTTAGCATTGTATAATACAATAATCTATTTTATCACCCATCTTAAGGAGTTTGATCATACGCCAGTGATTGCACATCATCATACCTTGGACAATGACCATTTATGGACTTTTTGAAGTAGGTAATTTGTTCATTTAGATACCCAATTAGAAGTTGTAGCTTCCCAACTCAAAACAGATCGATTATTGTACACTTTTGAATTGGTTAGAAAAGTTGTCATGATTCCTTTATGTTTAAGCCAGAAATGAACTTGTATGTTTAATTATGTAGGAATTGGTATTTGAGAATTAAAATTAATGCCACATCTAATGTTATTATAGTTAATGTAATGAACCTTGCATTATTAATCACCTATGTGGAAATGTATGCATTTTGTAACTAGTGGAACACTTGGGAATCTTTGGCGAGTTGTTTAAGTCTTCCACTTGTTATCATTATGATTGATGTATCTATGTATTTATCCTTTAATTAAGAAAACTAAAATTGTTAGTGTATGATATGTCCTTGTTTCCAAGGATTCTGAAGTGAGGTATTATATTTGCACTAACACATTTGGCATCAATTTGCAATGGCTATGTGTCGCAATTACGACAAAAATGTGTCGCCACTGCGACAGTAATAGACGTCATTATTTTTTAGTCGCAAATTACGACGTCTATCCTATACCATCACAATTACGATGCCTATCCGTCGCTATGCAATCACTTTCTTGTGACATCAACCATGTCACAATTCTTGTGACAGATGTTGCAATTGCGATGAAAACTCGAGAAATTTTGACGTCAGTTGGCATTGCAGCTACAACAACCCTGTCACAATTCTTGTGGCAGAGTCGCAATTGCGACAGACACCTTGGAAATTGTGACGGCAGATGGTGTCACCGCTACAGCAACCTCGTCGCAATGCTTGTGGTTGATGTTGCAATTGTGACAGATACAAAGTAAAACAAAACAAAAAATTTCCTCAGTTATATTTAGTTGTCAATACTTGCCAATACTAACCACCCCTGTTCTTCCCAGGTAGAAATTTGGTCAACAAATTATAATAAATTAAATCAAATATAAGATTCCTAAATGGGTCAATACCTGCCCATACTGAGCCAACAGTAGCAGATCAGAAACACAGATCCCATGTTAGTTTTCTTTTTTCAATTTCTTCAATTTCTGATGTTTTACATTTCTAGAGAGGTTTTAAATGTATGTTAATTAGATATTCAGTCATAACATTTTTGAAAGAGAAATGCCATTCTAAATACTAGATTTTCCATATTTGGGTTTACATGTATCTAACCAAACTCCTACTAAATAGCGTTGATAAGGTCAACCTCTTTATGGACTCTTTTGATTTTTCATTTCTTCCTAATCAACTAGCAATTTGGGTACTTATTATCTTCAATCCATCTTCATACCAGATTTATCTTCAACCTCCTTCAGAAATATAGAACTATGCATCATGAGTGATCAAACCTTTAATTAGATTTTGGTACTCCCGTGTAACCTCTCTAATCACTTTCAAATGGGCTATATTCTAGATGTTGGTATTAGAAATAGCATGGATAGACTAATCCAATGCCCAAATATTACCAATTAAGACTGCTCAAATAAGAATGAGATTCAATTAAGTCTTACATAGATTTGAAATTACTTGTGAAGAAACTCTGAAGCCCCCCTTCTGAAGAAATTACTTGTTACCCATCTTTGACTTGCTGTGGTAAAATGCTCTGCGCAATACATCCTGCAGTGCAACGAAAACCCGTGAGTGAAATTAAAATTCTTAGTTAGGCACAAGAAAATGAGTTACAATGATTACCCAATGTCTACAATCATCAATCCCTTCACCTTAGCTAACATGTCAATTCTTACCCCAAACTCTTTCTCGCCAATGTCTATTTATGCACAGATGGGTACGCCATGATGGTATATGCTTCCTCAAGAGGAAAGAAATATTCCACATGGAAAAAGAACCAACCAAGTTCTATGAAGGGGGCCCTGAAAAACAAATAATCTAAGTGTTCCTTTCAAAAGCTCACCATCCCTTCCAAAAGCCACCCCCTCTAGATTTTGACCTCCCTGTACCCAGCTGGAGAACCGCTCTACAGGTGGACAACCCTGTTTACATTTATAAAAATTAATTATAAAATTGTTAAGATTGAAACAACATATAATCATTTTTTCTGTATGGGCTAAATATGATGATATGGAATCTTTTAGAAATATCAGATTTCCACAATCCATTACAATTACAATTATAATAATTAGTTTCTGAATTAGATTGTCTTTGCGTCTTTAGCATTACTCATTACAATTATAATGATTAGTTTTTGAATTACAATAACCTATCATCAGAATGAAAGAGAGATCACTGAATGTGATTCAAAATGTTAATATTAAAGATATAAATACAATCTAATCCACAAGCTAATGACTGTAGATAAAATTTGTCATCAATAAATCATTGAAATAAAGATTTAAAAGTTCATGCAGGTTATATAAGACGTTGTGATCAACATGTTTGATTTCTTGAGATTGATTTGCAAGGAGCCACAACAAAAATAGGGTAGCTTGAACAAATGGTTCCTTTGGTAAATTCTCATAGATGGTGAGATACTATTGTTAAGAATGTTGATGTACTCAGCTTCTTTTTAATTTTAGGCTTTGGAAACCCCCATGCCAGAAGGAAGCTTACCTTGAAGTTATGACTAGAGTCCATTTCAATAATTTCAATTGCTAATGAAGTAAGTGTTGTATATGCATTGTCATTTCAATAATTTCAATTACTAATGAAGTAATCTCAAAAGAAAAAACATGAGAAACAAAGATAGGTTTGATAGAAAATTTTGGATCACAATAGGAGTAGAAAAATACAAATATATAAATAAAAATCAAGAAACAGGGAAATGTAAATGTAGGAGGAGAAGTTATAGATAGAATAATGATTAGTATTTGCATTACTTTGAACCTATTCAAATCTATATGAATTAGCTTATGTTTTTTGATATCGACATTCTACCTTGAGAGAAGACATTTTAACAGAAAATTTCATTGTATGTTACAATCATAACATTTTTAAAGAGAAATGCCATTCTGAAAATCAGATTTACCATACTTTTATTACATCTCTCTCTGACCTCTTCTTTGGTTTTTCTAAATACTAGATTTGCCATATTTGTGTTTACATCTATCTAACTAGATCAACTAGCAATCTGGGTACTAATTATCTTCAGGGCTTCTTCAAAAATATAGAACTAGGCATCATGAGTGATCACACAACAGTCATTCTTGAGAGATACTTCCATTACGTACAAGTCATGACCATAAATAAAATGATAAATAATAACATAGTTAGTGGCAGTTGCGAATTGAAAAGGTTTAGTGTCTTCAACTCTAGAATTGGCTTGGTAATTTACTTTCATTTTTCTTCTTTAAGTTATTTGGCTTTGCTTGCAGGAAGGCAAATTTTAACATTAAAAGAATCCTTCAGCTTTAACATTAAGTTCTTCAACTTTGCTTGATAGGTTTAATGACTTCCTAAGAAACTACAATACTGAAATTTTGTTCTCTTTTCTCCTTTGTATTCTTATTTTCAATATTATTTTCCTTTTCTGTAAGAATGAGGGACAAATTTTGAATGTGAATCAAGCCTTTGAACACATATTTTTCTCATTCTCTGGTTGAGGCAAATGTGTGAGTAAATCATGTACACAATATAAATATATTTAATTAGTTAGGTCTATAGGAATTTCCCAATCGATCATTCCTTCAACAATCTATCTATTTCTGACAAGCATTAGATGAGAGAGGTCAGTTTCATTTTTAAAACATTGGGCAGTCCATTTGAATGCCCATGTTTAACTATCTTTAATTGGATATTACAAAAGAACACATTACTTTAATAGTCTGGACAAGACAATTCATGTGCCTTGTTATACTTCGATAGTCTGGACTCTGGATCATACAGTTTACATGTCTTCTGTAAGATTTCATAATTACTTCAGCAGTTGCACATTTTTTCAAAAGCTCCCATTTTGGCAATTGCCTTTTTCTTTTATTGATTTTTTTAAAATGATGGAATTCAAACAGTTCACTTGCTACCAGTCTATAGTTAAGAAGTTCCTACCTCGTCTACAGTGGCAGTAAGCATTTGCCCATACTTGCCCTTACTACCACTGTAGAAATTTTTTAAAATAGTATACTTTTCTACTTGGATAAGGAAAATTGAGCATGAAGATAATACTTATCTTACCCATAATACTGCATTGTCGACTTATTCCCACCCATTCATAAGTTTTCCCATCTGAATAGTGCACAATTTTCATGCCTGCCCATATACGTTCACAAGAAAAAACAATAATGACATTAGAACTAGATTTGTATACTGCTTAAACAATCCATGATACAAAAAAGTGGAAATCAAAGTAAGGTTTGCAATTTTTTTTGAAGATTGAACTCTCCAATTTAGGCTTAGTTACAATGAGGTGAGATGCTGAGTATGACATTTGTGGCCCTGATTATATTATTCATAAGCTTTCTTGTCTTTTCCACATTCCATGAGCATTCTATATTATTTGTCACAACCCATTTTATTAACTCATTATGTGAATAAAAAAATTGATTATTAACTAACTATTTATCTGTGTGCATTTGATGTTTTGATACAATGAATTAAATGTGATGACACTAAATACAAATTTATGTCAATTAGTATTTTATTATTTTACGAATATCCATGACTTGATATCTTGTTAGTCTAAATCTTTTCCATAGGTCCTCCTATTCGAATAATTTATAAATAAGATTGGTAAAATTGATTGTGTTTTGCAAATCATATACATGCAATATTTTAATTATTTCTATTGACTTGAATTATGATCTTTTGATTCTGACATTGTCTAAGTACAATCTATTGGCATGAGGTGGATGTTGGTCAGTCTTTTCCCCCTCTCGCTTGTTGAGTTAGGCATCATTTGGAAAAGGGAGGCTGATCATGATAGTGAGGAAATTGTGTTGTAAATTTTAAGAACTTGTACACATGCATCAATCGTAAGTTGATTGTATGATAATGTAGGGTAGACAGGCAAAGATTTTCTCAAGTGTCATCACAAGTATTTGTACCCTCATTTCCTTTCTATCGTTGCATGAGATCCAATGAAACATAGGGACTCATTGTTTCCCTAGTTAATTATGATAATCGTATCATTGGTGATAACATAGTCCCAAGAAAGTGCTAAGATCCAAGGATGCAATAAAAAAGCTACAAGTTTAGAACTTCATGACAGTTCAAAGCATGAAGCCTTAGATGCATAGGACAACAGTCTAAACATAGGACAAAATAGAGAAATATTTAGTATCTTATTGAGCTTCACTTTGTTTTGAGAATAGTTAAATATTCTCTACTAAACAAGGCCAACCACGTGAAGGTGGAAGCTCATTTGGCCCCACCCCCATCCCCCTAACATCACTCTACATTCCCCAGTAACATCTAAAATTCATTCATTCTTTCAACCATTAATAAAATGTAACATTCAATCAATATCACATGATAACATTCAATCAATATCACATGATAACATTCATTAACACATTAGACTCGTTACCATGCAACATTCATCAATATTCTGCATTAAGACATAATTCATGAACATTCATTAGCACATAATTAAATTCATTGAGACATAAAATTTAGTCATTATCAATTAAGGTATGTAGATGACAAATTTTTTTTTTTTTCTTTCTATTTCATTTTTTAATGTAATCTCTAAGAGGAGCATCAGTGTCATCATCAATTCACCCCTCATCAGTTGTTCTGTTCTCTGTTCTTGATGATCTCAAATTCCTATGTTGTTGCAAAGGGGGGTCCTCTGCAATAACAAATAAAAGAGTTAAATAAAAAATAATTTATTATAATTGTTACAAGTATTTAATTATTTTAAATAGCATAACTGTGGCGCTCTTTACCTGATTTGACCACATCATTTTGTCTGGACTCAACATCAACATGCTCATGAACATCGACCCCTCGATCCTCTACAGCTGCTATACAAAATGTTATGTTAATCCAAACACCAATTGTAATTACATATAAAAAAATTAATAGCAAATGTATACCTCTACCATTGGGATGCACATCATGTGAACCTTCAGCATCCACATATTGTGTAGAAGGATTGTCAGGCTGCATTCCAACATCCTATGCATTGTTATCATTGCTTGCTTAAAATAGATATACTCACTTTATATTGGAACTTAACATCAAATAGACTAATTGGTAAAGTATTCAATTTGAAATAAATTTCATTTAGCTTATTTACCTCTGGCTTAGATGCATCATTATTAGAACCTTCCACACTAATTTCAACTCGTAGCCATTCAACCACAGCTCTATACCTTTGTTGGAAGCCAATTCTCTTATCCTCTTCTATGAGGTATCTCTTGAACTCTGAGCCCTGCATTTTTGCATGGTATGGTGAATTTTACTTGTATTGTTTCATCAACCAATGGAGGGTAGTTAAAATATCAAAAGGAAATGGTAAATAGTTAGCAAGGTTTCCAACCCTCGTTACACCTTATTTTGGTCATGTTGGAGTTGTTCTAAAATGTCTTTGGTGTTTGGTAGTCCTAGAGGATCCAATTGCACTCTTGGTTGGGTGTGTAGAATAAAGGTCAAGTGCTGCAATCTGCCCCGTGACTGGTAACAACAAGTTTTCCTTAGACCTGATTTGTTTTGGGTTGTGTTGATGTTTGTTTTGGTTTCCATTTATGTTAGAGGGTTGGAGTTGTCCAAAACACTTGGTGTCAAGGTTGGGTGTATGAGGCCTTGAATGGTACAAGGGAGAAGTAACTAGTATGCAGCCTTATGTGATGAGTTGGGTCCATGAATTAAAGGAGCAGTTGTAACAACAGATTAGTTCCTTGTTTGAAGGTGAATCAAGCCTTGAATGTTCTTGTGGAGAACAGAGGATTGGGATGATAACTTGAATTGCTTAGTTGTTCCAAGGTGCTAGGAGTTTGTTGGTGCTTCCAAAGCATGTTACTCTGCATCATATATTGGTGTGGAGGAACACGAGATCCAAGTTGAGGATCAAGAGCATGGAAAAGCTAGTCTATCCTATCATTTCCCATCACATTATATAAAAAATTTGATACAATTTTTCATTTACTAATACTTACAACTCGTGCTTGAAGTTTCAAAAAACCACTAGAGCTGAGCTTGTGTGTCTCGTGCTTTTCTAGTCTTGCCTTTGTTTCCTTTGATGTGTCAGGCAATCTATGAAAAGTTTGAAATATGTTAGATAGTATAAATATAGAGGTTAATTAGTACATAATTACATTCTCAATAGTATCACATACCTTGATGTACTCTCTACTAGTGTAATATTATTTTTCTTGTCAGCTTTATACTTTCCATCCAAAATCAGAGCCTGCCACTCAGCCTCAAGAACATAGGGCAGACGCTCATACTTGGGGTTATCCTATAAATTTTTTCTATACTGGTCCCTAATATACTTCAAACATAAACCAACTTTTTCAAGAATCTTATTTCTCTCAAATGCACGAGTTCCAAAGAGTTGGGTCATGCTCTCTATAAAATCATCCTTCAATGGTTTGTCTTGGTTATTCCACCTTTTAAGTGAAAAAAAACATGTTAGACTCATAAATGAAGTGAAGCGACCTTTAATATAGTTCAAGAAATGGATGAAAAGGAAAACTATTCTAGCAATGATATGAAATCAAAATAGTGGTTTGGGGTTTTAGTTAGGATATGATGTTCCACTAGGTACGTAGGGTGGGCCCGAATATTCACAAACACTCAATCACCAAGTTTTCTCCAAAAAACATCATTCTCTACAAAACAATCATGGGATCATTAGTCGATGGAGAGTGATCAAAAACTAAATTACTATTATATCACTATAGAATAATAATAACTTTAAAGTACCTAGAACTTTGGCTACTTTTAATGGAATGCCTTCATCGTCGTTGATGATCAATATGACATCCTTCACCGTTCCCGTACTAGGAACATAGGAACATCTAGGAAATGATGCTGCAGCTCCTATTGCAAAAAGTTTCATAAGTCTTTGTTGCGAAGTATAAAAGAACAAATGATAATTGATGTTAAAAAGTTGTAAAAAAAAAAATTATTTGTTGCTGTCATAAGAGAGAAAAAGAGGGATTTGTTTACCAGTAGATGGTGCAAATGTCAATTCCTGTAAGCTGTGTGTTGTCGACTCAGCAATCAGAAAGAGATTTGTGGTTGTCTTGGATAGAGGCGGCATCATCATAGGATACAATTGATTTGAAGCTGGAGAATAAATTTTTTAGAGCATGCATAAATATAGAATGCGTGGACTAGCATGGACAAGATTGTTAGAGCATTAAAAAAAAGGATTGTTCGAGCATGTATTGTCAATGATTATGATCATTACTATATATATTTCGTGAAAAACACAAGTGGGGAATGGAACATGGGATCTGCCTGAACCACCTACAACACCCTCATCATGGGAATGGGGCTCAAAATCATGCAAAAAACTTTGTAAAGACAACACATCCATATTTTAATTAATGCCATAAAAGAGCATAACATAAAAATCATTATTGAAGTCTTGTTATAATAAAAAAAATTATTAATACTTACTTTTAAGGTTTCAGAGGTGTGCAACAATTTAGATCCCCTATCTTTTATTTCCTGAGTAGTAGGCTTTATGGTTGCCAAACGTATAATTTCTTTGCCAATTTTCTTTAGCACATTTTTAATCAAACCGATCGAGTCATCGGTCTCTGCTAAATCAATATAGAAAGGGTCCTCCTCAGGGGGGGGCTGCTAAGGGACTGCAGGTTCCTTTCCCTCCCTCTAACCACTGGCCCTCTATGACAACAATAGTATTAGTATTATCAAAATTACTCCAAAAAAATAAAGAAAACAACATTAAAAAAATAACATTTTGCTTCTATCTAGTTTGCACAATTACAATGAGTTTTACCTACTCATGTGTAGATGAGCTGGGAACATTGCTAGCATCCCCTCTGGGCGGTTGCTCCATATTGTGCCCCTGTGTCAAAGATCAAGTATAAAAATGTTAGCCAAAAATTTATTGACTAAATGGTATGTTGGAGTCATTGATTAGAAGTTGGTTTAATAGTATATACCACCCCATGATAGTAGCCTCATTTGTATCTATGCGGTTCAAATTGTAATCAATAAGAAGCTCTTCCCCTGCATGCATTGATTTTGTCGCACAGATGAATACATGATTTCCCTCGCGGGCCTCAAATATGCAATTGGGTTGCTTTATAGTTGACCTAGGTTGTGTACTATTTGTAAAACCCGCAATATTCCGTGTTGCTTTTGGCCTTCCATCAATGTATATAGCCACACTTTTACTTTGATTATTGTCTTGCTGTTGTATATAATTTGCCGAGAGTGCATACCTATGCATACTTTTTTTATATTGAACAATATGCATCCAACTTTTGTAATCGTAACATGGTCCAACATACTCCATCAATTCAAAAACTTTTTTGTAAGACACCTTTATGTTGTCCATAGAAAATAGGCCCAAACCATGTAATGATGATGGTGCTATGCGATATATCCTCTCGTTAACACAAAAATTAGTGTTTATTGGAGGAAGTTCCTTGGGTACCTAATGTTTCTGTAGATGTTGATACCTTAAGGGCACCTCGATGTCACCTTCCATCTCATCATCATACGAACATGACCCCCCTTGAGCAAGGAAACATTTCATGCATTTATTGAATTTTCTTCTAGTCCTTTGACCTCTAGTTAATCTCCCTATTCTAGATAAACTGCATGTCTCACTTTCCTCTTCTATTCCTATATTTCCCTCACTCGAGGAAGACACTTCTGATAAATACCTATTTGTTGGTACCTACAAATGGGAGAGATCTTAGAAGACATCAATCTTACTATTGATAAGTGTATTAAATAGACTGTCTATAAGGAGTATTGACTTATACCTGTCGATCCATGAGACTGTGCAGGATGCTCCTGAAAGGGGTTCAGTTTCCTGCAAATGTAATTCAATTATCATGAGCATAATCACATCATAATCATAATCAAATCCATCATAAGCATCACATAAAAATTAAAAACATTAAAAAGTACACAATATAACACTTAAATTAGGCTCACATTATAAGCCTACTAGGGAAGTAGGCCTAGTGAAGGGCTAAAACTGGGTTTTTGTATCAGCTGATGAGTTGAGGGCTTAGTCACCTTGGGGACATGCTATTTGAAGTTTTTTGATGTTTGTGGAGGTGGAGGAAACACCTAGTTAAGGTGAAGTCAAGTTTGGTGCCTATTGAGACATTGTGAGAATTTGATAGTTTGTTGATTAGATTGCTTGGATGAATCCATTGGATGGATTGAGGGACATTCATGGGATTATTCCAAAGATGTAGAACCTAAGGTGGCATAAGGATTTGGTGTGCACTTTTATAGGTTATGGAGTTGGCTTGGATCAAGGAGAGGGATCTTATGAAGATGCTTGGTTGGTGTTGTGAGAACACTATGTAAGTCCCTCTTGTTATGAATGATTGCAAGTCCACCTAGGGTCCCTGCATCACCTATAGAGGCAGAATTATTAACCAACAAATTGGGTAAGTACTTATATTATGTTTTCCCTATGAATTTTATTCTAGGTACAACTCCCTTTTATAGATATTTAATGAATTCCATTTTCTAAACTAAACACTTACAAATGGTTTTGACCTGAAAGAAAATAAGGCTCAATACATTCACGCATCAATATGTGTTTTAAATAGTTTTATTTAATTAATTTAGATTAGCAGTATTCTATTTGTAGTTGAAACTTGTAGCTTTTAAATAGATAATGAATAAACTATGTAACCATAAAAGACAAATATATTTCTATCAAGAAATGAATATTAAATAGATTAAGGATTGATGGCATACCTCTAAATTTCATCATCATCATCCTTGTCGTCATCATCATCATCGTCACGATCATCCTCATCCTTGCCATCATCATCATCATCGTTGTCATCATCATTATTGTCATTGTCATCATCATCAACATCATCATCATCAACATCAACATCATCTTCATCATCATCATCAGTAGAAACATCATCGTCATCATCTTCTTCTTCTTCTTCTTCTTAAAGAAAATTTGTGTCAGGAACATCATCCAATAACTATTGATCGTGATCACCATCTACATCATCTTCTACTTCTTCAGTATCTTCTTCTTCCATCGCATTATACTTTATTGGCCTTCCTCTTGGTTCATGTCTAACAACAAATGACCAACCTAGTTTATGTGGAACCTTTGAGTAAAATACCTGCTCACATTGGCTTGGAAGAACATAGGGCTTATCTCCAACTGGCTCAAATGACCTTGTATTAACCATTGTAAATCCATTATCATGTTCAATAGTTCATTTCTATCAGGATCATTTGGATTAAGTCATAGCCTATACCATTTGACAATGAAGAGTACTAATTTGAAGGAACTAAAGTCACAATCAAGTATATCATCCAAAATGCCATAGTATCAATTTTTAGACTCTCAAGGATGTAAGTCATTTCTAAATGAAATATTAGTCACTTGAAAGACTACAGTTATTTCTTGAATCACAAGTTTTCTTCGTGTCATCCAACACTTTGATGTGAAATTTTTGACCATTACAGAACATAGCCTTGTGGTGCTTAACCTGCAATAATATGTGAAACATGTCAAAATTATTGTATCGTGAGTTGATAAACATACGGGTGATTAATAAATTTGTATGTACCTGGAAATCTCTTGAACCATGTGCTAAATCTATTTCCCTTTGTGTAACATTGGAATCTTCATTACGATGAGCTTCTTTAACCAATAAAGATACACCTTCCCATGTTAATGTGCAATCAAAATGTTGACATCGTTCAATCCATACCGTCATCCAATCAAGATTGTTTTCAATCTACAAATGTAGTGCATCCCACTCTCAAGCACCTGTATAAAAAAAAATAGACAACTTACAACCGATTTATTTTGAAGATTAAGAAATAATTTATTACAATAACATCTTATAATTTATTACCTCTCACTTTCCTCAATGTACCTTTCGCCATCAAGTACTTCCCTTATAATTTTTTAAAAGGCTCGAGATCTCAAATGCGATCTACATGAATATTTGATGCAAACTTAGGAAGATATTTAGTAATGTACACCATAGTTTGGTATACCATATATCCCTCTACCATAGAACCCTTAGGATGTGCTCTTTGTTGAACCAAAGCCTTCAAATATTTCAAGTGCCTCTCAACCATCCACATTGACCTAATGTGTATAGGTCCACACAATTCAATCTCCTCAACTAGGTGTATGAGGTAGTGTTCCTGTGCACTGAAAAAAGTTGGAGGTAGACACTTTTGCATTTCACACAGTAAATGAGGAATTCTTCTCTTCCACTAGTTTATATCTTCTTTATGGATTTCTTTAGATGACAACCACCTACATTAAGAGATTCAAGTCACAAAAAATATATAGATACGAGACTTTACAAAATAATATACAATAGATTACATAGCAAGAAAAACAAATTACAAATATAATAAATATATACAACAAATTGAATAGATATTACTGCTTACCTCATGTATTTTCCAAGATTGTATATCACTTTTTTGATGTTGTTGTTGAAGTGCTCTAGGAGAGATAGAGGAAGCACGTACTGTAGTAATTATAAACCAATCATTTCATTGTTTTCTAACATAACATAACGAACAGTACATGTAGTTTATGAATATATTGTAAATACATAAGAACATAACTTACCTTGATGAACGTATGCCAATCATGCATTTTGAGTCCTGGCCCAAATTCACTTTTTTTGATATGAGATTGTTTATGTTCGTAGCAAATCTTGTGGGAAATCAATTTTTTCGTATGACTTCTTTTATGGAATCACTTTGCTGCTTCGTTAATAACCAAGGAAGGGCACTTATATTAATCTAATCTCTGTTGCTATTTGAGTGAATGAAATTCTTCAATGCATGATTGGATTCATGAATGGCATTACAAATTTTGACAATTTTTTCTTTGTCACGCCTTCCATCCAATATTTTCCACAATGTCTCCATTATATTCTTTCCAATATGCATAGTATCAAACAAATGCACAATTTGTAAGTGCTTGTAGTAGGGAAACCTACTAAATTGTCTGGGATATATTTTTAGTCCCTTTGGAAGGTTGTTAGTACTGCCTTGACGACCTTCATGATCATCAATTACACAATTAGTAAACAAAAATCATAATAGAAATATATAAATTACAAACATAAACCATTAGGTGGAATGACATTACCTTGACGATTAATTCTATTATATTCCAACTTCCATAGGTGAGGTGTCATTCTTCGTGGCTTTGATGTAGTCTCTTCTTTCCCATTGAAAAGATGTTTTTTTGTACTTCGATACTTATGATTCATGTGGAGGAAGTGTCTACACTCATCAAACACCTACTTTCCTAAACTTTTTGAATGACGAGATTTCATCTTTGGACCACAAACTACACATGCAAATTTTTCCTTTGTTTGAAGACCTACAAGTTAATGATATAATTGGATTATTAAATATGTTGATTTTTATAATATCTCATCTCTCCAAATGGATTGACACTGTCTGTTGCCAATGAAAGCCTGAGATTACGAGGTTCTTCTTTGAAGTTTTGCCACTTTTCCTCTATGTGCATAAATGTCAAACCATCCACAGGGATTCAAATAATGTCATCTTGACTTCTATTGCATGCATGATAATCCATAAATTGAGCCAAGCTACTACACCTGAATAATTGTCGCATCCGTGGAATAATGGGGATGTAACGAAGAACCTTTTGAGACACCTTTTTGTTAGTTGATCTGTTCGATATCTACTCGTATGACATACATGGCATTGTGTTGCAAATTTATGTTCTTTATAATATATAATATGATCATTGGGACAAGCATGTATTGCTTCATACTCCATTCCAATATATTTCATGACAGCAGATAATTCTCGATATGAGCAAGGTAGAATATTTGATAGTGGTAACATAAACTCACCTATCAATCTACAACAAAAAATATAAGTTGTTAATATAAAAAATATTAGTGGTACATTATTCACCCTTTGTTAACTATAAAGACATATATGACATACCTTAACATACGTGACATTGTTATGTTGGATAAACCATTCATAACCTTCAAGTTCAACAACAACAATACATTAGAGAGAAGAGTTGTTTGGGAGTCTTTGTATAGGGGCTCATATGCCTTCTCAAGTAGAGGTACATCAAGGCTATCATCATCATCATGATCAGATACGCTTGGACTAAATGTGTCATGAATCAATGTATTTATACCATCATCTTCAATTGTGTTTTCTGGCACATGATCGTCATCTTCCATGGGATCATTATCTTCACCTTGAATATTCACATCTCCATGTTCCTCCATTTCGAAAACCATATTCTTTGGATTGTTGTGGTTCATATCATATACTTCCCTGGGGAGATCAACCTATATAAAATTGATTAACATAAATAAACCATGACAATCAACTCATCATCAAGTGATTTCATATGTATATAATTTGTTAAAATGATATAATGAACAACTTACCAGTGGATGATAGTCATGCCCCCCTTATAAGTGATCATTCTCCCTACAATGTCTCTTAACTGTTTTGATTAGCAGTCTTCTACAGTTTAAGCCCTTACAAATTTTGCAAGGATAATAACATTTTCCATCACCTTTTCTTTTCAAGTTAGACCACAATCTAGTGATTGTCTCCCTATTTTTTTCTTCACTTATTATCTGACATGATCGTTCTTCGCAGGAAGCAAAAATCGGGCTATGAAAACTTCGGTCTACAACTTTCACAAACTAAGCAAAACCATCAAAAGTACACAAATCTTCTTAGACCTAGCTAAATACTTTAATATTTTAAAAATACTTTCTTTGACTTTATTCCTAAGAGATTTAACCCAATCACCTTTCATAACATTCAGTCAATTATTCTAAGCAAATTTGTGGATAAGATTATTTGTAAATCTTTGACCAACCGCCTGAAGGTCTTATTTCAAGAGACCTTACAAAATTAAGTCACTAAAAGAAATTTCAAAACATATAAGCTAAAAGTCTAGGTAAAATATACATTAGATTAAAAAATATACAATTTTCATACCCGAGCACACGGCTATAACTCGTGCAACGGCCTTCTTGCTTAGTTGTAGAAGCTCTCCAGCAATCAAATTATACAAGCTACAAGGCCTAACAACAATTTCAAAATATATAAGCGACAAGGCAAGACACATTACATGACATGGCAAAAGGAACAAAATTTACAAGCTTTAGCAAGACATATTAAACGACATCATAGTGCTAGAGAGATCACAATTATATGAGTCAAACATAGTCATGAAAAAGCACATAAATTAGTTATTATATGCAATTAAAAGATATATAGTTAGATAGGGACATCCATAGGGCATATTGAAAATGGAGCAATGAGATCTGGTGGGGGTGAAATAGGTGGCCAAACACAAAGGAACAACACAATAGTGAAAGATGCAGATGGAGATGCATACGAGATGGATCAATGGTGGGCAGTGTCAGTGGGGTTGTGTTTTGGAGTTGGATTTTCCAGCGTGATTGCAATGTTGTACTTTCACCTAAAATCAAGGTACAAGTGTTTTACTTTGATGGATAGTTTTATCCAATATCTTTTTGAATGCTGAATTCATGAAGGTTTTATGTTGGTCCTAATTTATTTAAATTTTTATATTTAACTTCTTACATACAATTAGAAGTCCCACGAAGTAGTTGTTATATGGGTTGAATTGATTCTTCCTCTCCTTTATTTTATTAACCAAATTTATCAAAATTAACTGTTCACATATTGCATTTGATTCCAGTTTTCCCTAAATGCTTGCAATTGAATATTAAAGATATAACATTTTGTTAACAATCAAGATAATTCTGCGCAATCAAATTTTATTCAAGAAGCAACTTCTTATCACTTTGAAAGGTGACCAATATTTGGTGGATCTACACAATAAAATATATAATTCTTGCATAATCTCAATAATGAGTAGAATGTATGTGAGAATTTCAAAATACATTTCAATTGCCCTAGATACATATTCTTGATAGAATCTTCCTAATAGTTTGCATTTCAAGAGTGCAAACATAAGAGCTTATTTGTACTAAATTAAATATGATTAATGTTGTTTGTTGATATTCTTTCCGCTGAAAATTGTTTTGGAGCTTTGGTTAGCAATCTGTAGCAATATATTACAAAGATTACAACAAGTAAAACATGGAGGCTCTTCAATATATTTCCAGTGACGTGAAATTTGCAACTGTCTTGTTAACTGGCTCTATTCCGCTATCTATATGTCTTGCCAATAATATTTTAGTATTTGTGGACTTTTCAAAGAATTCACTAAGTGATGTCACTCCTACAAATCTGGTCAGATGTTCTAAATTGATAATTTTGAATTTGACTCAAAATTATTTCAAAGGTGGGGTACTAGAAGAGTTAGGGAATCTTCCTCTACTTGAGACACTAAATCTGAGTAAAGGAAAAATTGCAAGCTATTATTCCTCCTCCTATTGCTGCAAATTGCACAAAACTTCGAGTATTTAACTTGTAAAACAAAATTTAGGGGTGTATCTCAATTTGGATTGGAGAACTAGCAGAGTTACGGTTTCTCAGCTTGTCTTTTAATGAGTTGTAAAACATTCTCTCACCAAAGTTGTTTACGTTCAAGAATCTTCAAATTCTAGATTAATCTCATAATAATTTATGAGGAGTAATTCTTGAGAGTTCAGGGATGTTGAATGATACGACAAATGTGACACAAAGTGAAAAACAAAGCTCTCTTTGTCTTCATCTAGGAACTTGATCGTTACCGCCATTTTCATTGTAAACTATCCCTTTCTGGCCTCTATAAACCTCTTATTTCTAAATCTTTCATCAAACCACCAAAAATGACATGTACTTGGTGCCTTAATCCTTGGCAGTCCACTCTTCTTTTCACCCAAATTTACCCCAATTCTTGGAATGGACTTTGCAAAAAGCTCCTCCATTCCCACCCAATGCCCAATTGCAAAGCCCATACCATGATCATCCAATTATAGAGCCCATACCATGATCTTGGAATGGATGTCAATGTTTGTTTTGTGACATTTCTCAACTTGGTGGAACAACTCCCTCAATAAAAGAAAAACACTCTCCATTAATTTATTGTCCATAAAATTGAACATTTTATCAACCCTAGTCTTCTTACTCTTCCCATGATAAGAATTTTGTTGCTTGGTGCAAGTGAGAGTGAAAGCAATTTCCATCACTCCAATTGCAAAAAGCCTCTCAAACAAAAATGTGGTTACCAAATCCAGCTTGTATCGAGGATTCAATTCTGGGGGCACACAAGACAAACATTCTCAATCATTATCAACCTAATTGATGGTACTTACATGGCACTTCTGGCAAGGATTGCCAAGAACTCCCATCACATCACTATCATTGCCTGCATGCCTCATTAAATGGATGAAGTTGGTGGTGGCCAATAAAATAAAGGAAAGAAATAATCACAATGGATGAAGTTGATAGTGCCCAATCGGACATGGTGTTGACCTCTTTATTGCCTTGTTTTCTCAAATGTGATAATTTGGAGTCATCCAGAGAAGCTAATTCTACATTAATTTGATCTATGTAGTTCTACAAGTGCTAAGCCACCATGTCCCTTTTATTATTGCATTTACAATGATTTTTGAATCACCCTCAACATGAATTCTTCTAGCTCCTAGCTGCTTTGCTACTCATACTACTGAGATAGCAGCCTCTAGCTCTGAAACATGCTTTCTACCATCTAAATCATACTCCATGATCCATCATCAGGATGAAAGAGTTCAATGAGCCAAAAATTGGATCATGGTGTATGATTTGAAACGTTAATTATAAAAATAATGTTACACAATCAAATTCCAGTAACATACTACAGAATTCAATGTGGATTGTGGAAGCCTGCTATGTTTAATTAGAAATATACTTATGAGCTCTACATTCATTTACTTTTTTCAAAGTTTACCTCAATTATCTTTTATTCATTTGTTGCATATATGCATCCGATTAATTATTTCGACATCTTGCAACAAAACAAAAGTTTAGTTTACATAAGATGACTTTTCTTCAATGGATTGATATGCATTTAGATTATTGGTATATGATTTATTTGCTAAGGAGAGATCAAGGGTTTTTCTATTCATCATTTTATGGCAATCCTAAATAAGGATAACTATGACCCTTGACAAAATAGTTGCTTGACACATCTTAAGTTGCTTTATCTTTTGTATTATCTTTATAGAATTATACCAGAACTAACTATACCTAGGACACAATCAACATGGAGAACTAATATCAACCATTTTGTAAGACTAATTAATTCCAATGTTTATTCAGACATTGTGTGCTATATTAGACCTTCATTACCCATTCACACTTGGACCATAAATCTCTCCATTCCCAAATAATCTTGGTACAAATTGCCTCATTCCCCTTGATTGTTAATGTTTTGCCCAGAAGTAAGGATAAATAGCAACAAAGAACACAAAAAAGGTGCAAAAGAAACAAGACATTTATTCTGGGAGAACACTTTGGCTTGAAGGGAAAGACCCAACCACACTAGGAAAATATATATTTTATTGATATAAAAATGTTCAAGTACAATGCTTTCAACTTGATACGTTATCTCAACACACAAAGCAATCACATATATATAATTGAGAGACTCTTCATATCACAACCAATGTTCTCTTCAATTTCCAAATACAAGTCTCTTCATATTTCCAAATGCATGACACATGTCACTTCATATAATATTATCTCAAATATCCAACTATAAACAGAATCCATAGGTATTATCTCAATTTCAATACATAGAGAAAAATCAAAGATAAAGATTTCTATCACAGCTAAAATCTTTAACATTGCTGATGCCAGAGTTCATTGCAAGAAAAAACAAGTGTGTGATACAATGTTTTTAAGGTCAGGTGCATTAATAAGTACAAAAAAATTACATTAAAAAAGCCAAGAGATTGCAATAAATTGGGAGGAAGAAGAAACCAATGAATGTGTACAACTTTATTTGTGAGCATTTACAATAGGTTGCTAGGAGTAACTTAAAGCTCACCATTCGTCTCTATTGGGATTATGCAAATGCCTATTAATTTCAACAATACCTCTTAATTTCCACTTGCAATAATATTCTTCCTTATGGAGAAACTTGGTTTCTTCTAAATCAATGTGGTATTTTGTATTGAAACAATGCTTAAAAGTGCATATTAGTTTATGTATTCATGTGTAATGTCAGCATTATGTTCTTTATTCCTAAGAGCAATAAAGTGGATAGTTTCTTCAATATTAAGGGAACCATATGAACAATCAATTCTATAGACAGCTAAATTGAAAATTCACAAGTGGTTCTCTCTAGACTCTAATCCTGCATAGCAAAGATCACATTCCTAATCATCTTGTGAATTAGGCATTATATTGATGCTTTTTCCTCTAATATTTTTTAGATCTCATTTGAGATTTCCTTTGACATAAGTTTATGGAGTTGCATTGTGATAGAAAATTGCCTTTAATAGCCCTTCCTTGATATTATTCATTTTCTAAAGCTTGATTGTTCCATTTTTATCAAGTGTTCACGAAAAATAACATATTTACCTTTATCTTTAGACATCTTATCATCACCATGCTACCCAAAAAACAATTTTACTAAACACTAATGCTGCAAGAGAATTTCAAGTCTACATTGAGGTACAAATTGACCAGAGATGTTTGACCTAAGATAAGTGTTTGAAAAGAATCAATACAAATCTAAGTTGATTTCTAGGGCATTTAAAGAAGCCAAAAGATGAAACAAGGGAAGTGTGGATACTCACAAAATAATAAAAGACCTACGGAGCAAAATTGTGCAAAGCCTACGGGGGTTAGCCTGGGAGGCTTTCCACTCTGTTTGCTTCTTTTGCGGCTCCATTGCTCCCCTTCACCAGCAAAACCAAAGCCAACTCAGTTCGAAAATGGCCTCGCCTCAAACTTGCTCTAAATCATCCATCCATCCGTCAACATTGTGTCTAGTAGCAGAATGGGTTCAATATCAAATGAGGTGATGTTGTATAACAAATGAGCAACGTTTTCTTTTTCTTTTTCTCTTATATCCTGTTAGCATCGCAATTATGATGTCATCGAGCTATAATTGAAAAAAAAAAAGCCAAAAACACATTACATTTGCCTGTCGTTGCAAATTGACCCCTAATGTATTAGTGTTGGTATCAACGCCCATCTTCAAACATTGGGATCTATATGTCTATGGTGTCTGCATAGTAGATGTATTGATTGTTTGAGCACATGTGTTTGTTGGAATCACCGTTGTCATTACACCAAAAACTTGAGTTGTCAATGAACATTAGAATAGCCAGAGACAAGGATCCACGGGAGGCAATTGAGCACATCTCACAAATTGTGTAGTTTATGCTAGACAACGACACCAACCTAGAGGAGATGGAGGCACTGACCTCCCAACAATCCCCCAGCATGACTGAAGGGATTTGAACCTATAACCCAATGCTCTTCTACCACTTGTTGGAATCACCATTTCCATTACTCCAAAATCTCAAATTTTGAATGAAAGTTACAACAACTAGAGACAAGGATCCACTGGAGGCGATTAAGCACATGTCACAAATCTGCCAGTCTATGCTAGACAGAGGCACCAACCTAGAGGAGATGGAGGCACCAATCTCCTAAAAGTGTTTAGTTTCGTGAGCTCATGACATCTTATTACTTGGGTACCTACATGTGACAAACTTTCTTATCCACTAGAAGTGGTCTGATCAATGTGAGGAGAAGGAAGTGGATCTTCTAGTTTTTTTTGCTTCTCAAGGATGGATGATACCCCTTGCCAAGAACCTCATTAGACAACTCAAAACCATGTGGCTAGTGTGTTTGTTTGGGATTTCAATGTTAGTGACCCTTGTGTGGTCCATGTGTGTAGATTCCTTGACAACAGTGGTTATGTTGTCTTTTGATATGGAATGATATTTAATGCATATTAGTCGACCCTTAGAGGGTAGTTGGAATCAATGTACCTTAGTGTGGATTGTTTGCATGTGTGACCCCTTAGTTGGAGTCACTAATTGGTGTCCATGTTTTTCCTTGAGTGCCTATTGTGTTGCTCCATGTGGAGTATGGTGCATTTTCATGTCTTCTCCTAATAGAGAGTAAAATAAATGGGCCATATTTGTTGTTTACTGACATCTCATTTTAGTATCAAGAGGTTTCCTTCTACAGAAAAAATCACTCTATATTATGAAAATTGTTGAAAAGAAATAGCGAATTGAGAAATGAGGCATGAAAATAATTCTTGCAATAGATTATTTGGGTTAATGACTAATGTCCCTAAAATTCTTACTTCTTAACCTCTTTGGAAAATCTATGTGATTGTGAGACATTAGTTAGAACTATTTGTCCAATAACATCATGGGAACCTAGAATCTTGTACCCTGTAACCTTGCATGATTTATTGATGCATTGCATGGAAAGGAATATTAAAATCATAGTACTTATACATTCATAAATATAATATAGCTACGCATATGATTGAGATCATTATTTGATGTGTGTGGGCATATTTTCTAACATTGTTGGGATGATGTACTCCTTAGTATTGTATGCCAATTATGCCTCATGTAATTGTTCTCAGTAACCATGTGAAAATATAATTTGGATTGGCAATTTATCATCTTGGTAGATCTTTCCACATGTTTTTTGGGATAGCTATTTTGGTATTCTTTGTGATGCCATCCCTAGCAATGCTATTATATGAATTGATATTTGCACTTAGTTCTTTACATCTATGCTTAGTATCATGATATAGATCATATTTCATACTATGTTATGAGAACACAGTTTAATTGAAGTACTTACATTGTTATGATTTTTCCTAGCCCTAATAACCCATCATGCTTATGTTCTCTGTTTGATGTGTCAGTCGGAAGAGGGGAGGCAGTCATAGTCACTCTTGCAAGATTTCAACACGATGTCGCACGCCACCTTCCTTGCTTATATTACTATCTTTTGATGTGTGTGTGTGCACATACATACACATATATACATATGTATATATGTATATATGTATATCTATGTATATATGTATATATATATATACACATACATACATACATATACATATACATACATGATGGGTTAGCAGGGCTAGGCAAAATCATAACAATGTAAGTACTTTGATACATATACATATACATGTGTGTGTGTGTGTGTGTGTGTATGTATATTTATATATGTATGTATGTATATATATATATGTATACATATATATATGTATGTATATATACACACACACACACATATGTATACATATATATGTATATGTATATGTATATGTATGTATATGTATGTCTATGTATATACACACACACACATATAGATATGTATATTTATGTATGTATGTATTTATGTATACAAACATATATATAAACATATACATGTGTGTGTGTGTGTGTTTGTGTGTTGTTTGTCTATGATGCAGGAACTAGGCATCGACTTCACCTAGCTACACAGGTTTGAACAAACCTCAAATTCATTAAGTAAGTTTTTGGATTAGGGATGATATCATGATCTACATAGGCACTCTTGAACTTATAATTTTGTTAGGGAGTTAGCAACCTGATTTTGGGGACTATGTGTTTTGATTAAGTAAAAATAGATTTTGAAAGGACCTCAAACCTTGTATAAATAGAAAAGAAAGATATAAAAATGAAAGATATTAATACAACTATGTAACACCACCCAAAAAATTAGAGGAACTCACCATAGTGCCCATCAAGAGGGGAAAAAACACATCTAGCTAAACACAAAAAAGGACAAACAAGATCATTTTGGCCCAATCATATGAGAACGTAAAGACATATCAAACAAAAGTTTGGAGGATTTGACTTTTCTTCCTTTAATTGATATCCATCCATCCTCCACCTTTTTCATAGCCATCTACCAATCCATAGGGTAGACAACATCAGTAACCACAAAATGGAAAGGGGTAGCACCACAACTAGCCCTAGAGCCTTCCCAAGAGAAACATGGGCATCAATACCCACAACAACAAGAGATAAGATAGTTGAATCAACACCAACAACAATATTCTAGATAGGGACAACAACAATAGAAGGGACATCCCTAACATTCTGAACCAAATTTGCCATAAAGACAACATTTGTAACATCCAAGACAATAGCAATAGCACCTGCTAAAGAATGATAAATCTGAGGTGAGCAATCCACCATAGCCCCTTCCTTGGAAACTTTTTGAACCATATAATGATGGTCTGAAACCCCCAACCACCAAGAAGGTGATTTCTTCAATCTAACATTATCAAAGGAGCATTGCGCAACAAGATGGATAATCTTATGACATTTCCTGCATCTGAATGGAATACCCTCATAATCAAAAAATCACTTGAAGAAGCCAAAGTAATCTGTTCAGGGAGACCCTTAGAAACATCCACCTCCACAAGAATACGAGCATGCATCGTCATAAAAATATCAGAAGAATATGTATCAACCATCTGGAAATCCACAATGGCCTTCCCCACAGACTCTAGGACTGAATCCAACCAAAGATGAAGGGGAAGATTTAGCAATTTTACCCGTAAGGGTATCTTATTAAAGGATTCAATAAGAGGATCAAACCCCTGATACCAAGGTTTGGCCATGAGGGGAAACCGCTCCTCCCAAGAGAAACAATAGTTACACAAAATGGTGTTCCTATATGCAACATTTTCAAATTTTACAATAAAAAACCCCTTGTCACATGGTAAATCTTAAGTGCATCTGTTATGATGGGTTCTCAATGTTTGGAAATCCAAGCATGTAATTCCAAAAGAGAGAGCCATAAACCCCTAAAATGCAAAAGTAGCAACAGTAGAAGAGAAATCCTCCACATTTTTGAAGATCTCATCCATAGTATCTGAATCAAGATTAACCATGATGGGGCTACTCACAAAGATAGGCAACATTGAAGGATGGAATCCCCCTCTCCCAACATAAGCAAGAATTTGCCTCAAAAGCAACCACATCCACAAAAGAAATTGCAAATATCCCCTTAGCTAATAGAGTCCCTAACAGAGTCACTTGGGAAGACCCTAGCAACCCACCACCAGATGCAACAGTAGTGGCATAAGACTTCCCAAGACTGGTAGTAGTAGGCAGAACACCTCCGAATGTGGCATCAGGACACACAACAACAGGATGGATAGCTTTAGCAGCAACAACAACATTTTGAAATGCAGCTGAAGCAAGAGTACAGCCGAGAGCCATCGTTGAACCTTTCTAACTATTTGGGGACTATGTGTTATCTTTTATCTAACGACTTAATATTAGAATTGAGATTTATGTCTTCTAGATTGTGCTTTTAGTGACTATTATATTTAAAATATTTAATGTATGTCCCTTACTTTGGCATTTTAAAAGAATATTTATAGGGGCATATATGGGTGCACACATATATATGTGTGAATAAATATACCAATCATCATAATTGTGATAACCTAATTAAGTGCTTGTGTAATTATCAATTATTCATGTGAATATGTAGGAAAAGTATGAATGTGTTTGTAAATATTAGTAATAAATTAGAAGACAAAATACAATAAAATAAAGAGGAAAATAAATAAAGTTTAATAAATAAAGTTTAATAAAGTTTAATACACCATTATACCATTATTTAATAAGGTTCTAAAAAAACTAACAATATAAAGGAGAAACGTGTAAGAATTTTTAAGCTTTTGGGGTAATTAGTAGATAGGAAGTTTTAAAATAAAATATTAGATTATTAATGGTTAATAAATGTAAAATTATTATAGTTGATTATTATTTAATATGTAAATTAAATTAAAGTCACTTTAAGTATCATTGTTATCCATGTAGCAAATCAACTCAGTTAGCCTAATAAGATAATGATATAAGGGGCATAATAAATAATTTGTTTTAATTTTTTCAATAATTTAAGGTAAGATTAATAATTATAGTTTAGGGGATAAAATTGAGAATCATAATATAAGATTGAATAGTTAACTTTATATTGTAAAAACTAATAGTTAAGTTTATATTGTAAAAACTAACAAGATCAATTATACTTTATGTTTTTAAGGCTATCCTACAATGAAGAAGTACACAATAATTTATGTTCTTTTTTTTAAAATTAAGGAAAACAAGTTTTGAAGGGTGCTTGAAACCCTTTACACAAAAGATTTTCACAAACAAAAGGAGAAATAGGTCACCAACCAATAAAGGGTGACCAAGGAGGCCCTGCAGATATCACAGTACATTTCTACCACCAATTACAACTCAAAAAAGTTAAGACCTCCTACTCCCAATAGAGTGAGATCTAAGAAAGTGAGATCTAAGAAAATGGTCCGAGGACTGTTGGGGATTTTTATATTTTTTACCTTTAACCTTTGTCCAACCTTCCTCCACTAGAGAAGCCTCCTTCTCCCACACAAAGCATCACCATTTGACCCAATAGGAGAAATAGGTAAGATCACATTTCAAACTTTCTTCGACGGAACCCAAACCCCAGAGGGAGGGGAAGCCATTGCAACCAAATCCAACAAAGGATCAAGAATAGGTCCAGTCGGTGTAGGGCAATTGGCACCCTTAGCAACCACAACATAATAATTTATATTACTATAACCTATATATAATATATTAATAGACTTTATAAACACTTTATTGTGATTAAGATTTCCATTAATTGTGTAATAAACTTTAATGGTTGTTGTGTACTTATGTTAATGAAATCTCTTGATTAAATAAGCAAAATTATTGATAGAGCCCTTAGATTTTCCTTATTGAGAGTATTGATCATAGTGGTCCTTATGTCTATTGTCCTTATAAGAACCAGGTTTTCCTATTGGTCGCCAGAGGCTCTTAGATTCAATGTATTGATCTTGAAATGTTATAATATGTTCTTATTGTATGCTTTCATATGTATTGATGGTGGATGTGAAGGCAAAACATGCAAATTTTTCTTATATGCTATCTCTACCATCTTATGGTGTATACCAAATCTTGAAGTGTTGTAACGAGCCTTTGATTCCTAATTGTGTCTTGAGTACCCTAGTTGGAAGGGCTACGAATTTGGTTGAACTTAAGGATATGTCCCTTTGATAAATTCCTTTTTAATTCTTCTATGTGGAATGTTGTAGAGTAGGGACTAGTTACTCTAGGTGAGTGGCTCACCATAGGTATTGGGACCCATAAGTAGTCACTGGAGGATCCTATGTAGTAGAGACCAAGGCTCTAAGTAGGCTGGATATACATGTGAGTGTGTAATCAAGTGTAAATACTAATTAAATGAATGGGTTATTGGGGGCTTGAGATCCACACATTAATCAAGATAAGAGATGTTTGGGCCAGACTTGTCATGTTGGAATATGGGGACTACATGGCATCATGTGGAAGGCTTGGGATGCAACAACTACCATTAGTTTAGGAGGTTAATCCCAACATTAAGGAAGGTGTGATGACACTCACTTAGTTGCATTCTAAGCCATTAATCTTGTTGATTGCCTCTTGAAGTCTGTGTGATTGTTTTCCTTGTGTATTGAATATTTGGTTGGGTGAACCCTATACCTTAAATTGCCTTAAGACATATTTGGATCATGGTTTCATCTCCTAGCTCAAGGGAGTAGATCATTTATGGTTCACGTGGTTGGGTGGTAAATTATTTCGAGGTATTGTTCTTGTTTCAAGTCATGCTTGGATGAAGATGCAAATATTTTCTCATTGATTTTATTTGATGTAAAAGCATTGTAATTTTTTATTCCAAAAAGAATTTTGATGTATATGTAATCAAAAGTGATGTAATTTGGAAAGGTAGTTTAAAGTAGGAGAAAAAGGGAAATTGTATTATGAAAATGTATATGATATATATTTCATTCCTCTCATGTATTAAGAAGTTTGATGGAAAATTTTTGTTATTCATTTTATGTTGAAAGGTTTCTTTCTTGAAAATGAAGTTATAATTACTATTTAAAATGAAAAGTCATTTCTTATGTTTCTCATTAGTACAAAGCAAGTAAACTTATCTTAAAAAGGAAAGGAAGTTGTCATTCATGTATATGGAATGTTTCTCTATGTAATTTTGTTTTGGAAAAGATATCTAGAATGTAAATGTTTTTTTCTTTCTAATGTGATTTTTTGGATCTGTTATTTTTTTGCAATTTTTTATCTGTATTTTTTGAAAAAAATTTAGCCCTATAGATAGTAGCAGAGTGTGAGGCCTCGCCCCGACCCATCATAGCATAGTGATACATTACCCTTATTTTGTTATTCACGACTCGAGATGTCGAGACATTATCTGATGCTTAGAACATATTTTATTATTTCAGGTTGTGTGATGTTATTTTTAGATATATTTGATAATTGTCATTTAATGTTTCATGTATATGTATGTTGATGAAAATCAGTAAATGTAGGATTGAGATTTTGATGTAAGATATTTTAAACGGTTAAGAATTTCGTAGGATGAAGAAACCCTTATTGATGTATGTTTTAATTTATGTGAATTCTGAATATGTATACATTTATGAACATGTGATTTTACAGGACTACTAATGTGTGCAATGAGTGTGCAGATATTTAGCCGAGAAACCCCACGAAGGAACAGAACTGATCTCCATGTGCTAAATTTTGGAAACCTTATTGTTCGTAATTCACGTACTTGTATTGTGAGATGTATGTATGCATCTTCCTTGTTCAGTGAATGTTAATGTTCGTAATTATGTTCTTTCAGTGTCGCTTGACACTCGTAAAAATGTTTATGTGCTTCGGTGTGTTGTGTGGGGTTAAGTGTTTAACCTTTGGACCAAGTTGGTTTAAGTTAGTGTCAGTTTTCTTTTAGGTTCTTAATCAAGGTTAGTCACCCCTTATTTTGGATTAGTGCTTAAATTGCAAGATAGAGTAGTTAGATGGACCTATTTTATTCCTAGATTTTATTTTGTCTCTAAACCTCTTTCCTAAGGCTTTTTAACATGTTTTTATTCTAACCAAAGGGTATGGGTATGGGTTAGGGGTCTTTTCCAACCCCTAAGCCCCTTTTTGCCTTTGTGCGAAAATTGACCATGGTTATCTTGAGTTATCTCACCTCATCTCCACTTAGGGTTTAACCATGGTGTAGGTTGAGTTAGGAGTTTCTAGAGTGGCTAGTGGGTGAAAATAGTTATTGCTCTTTTTGGGGTGGTTGAGTTGCAGGCTTATTTAGAGGCCTTCCTTGGACTAGTTGTATTGGTTACCCAATCTCTACATTTAGAGAAGATTTCTTGAAGCTTGAAGGAAGGAGGGATACTCTACTCAAACTAGTTCATTGCCATTACCTCTTTGTGAAGGTAGAAAATTCTCATCTCCCTTATTCAGTTTTTATGTTTTGTTTCATGTTCTTGTTACTTTGTTGTTGTTTCACTGTTGTATGGTTGTGGGTATGTTGGGAAGATTTGTAAACCATGTCATTTTGGTTGTTTTCCTTTCTTGTTTATGTTTGAAATTTTGAGTTTTCCTTGCATGGGTGTTTTGGTATTACTCACCCTAGGAGAGGGCAAAAGTGACCAATTTTGGGAGAGGTCTGTTTAGTTGGACTCCAACCTATGTAGGGTCTCTTCTCAGGATGAGAAGAGGGATAAAGGGTAGGGTGTTATGTGCCCTTACCCGTCAGCACAAACCTGGTATGAGTATGGCAAGTTTAAATGGAAGAACGAAAGTTTAATTGGTGTTGTGCTTGACTTCTCCAGTTGGAAGAATCCACCTTTCCCTAGTCTTGATTCATTGTGAATCTTATTGTGTAAACCATGTATGACTATGCATGCTTGATGTTCTTTTGGTTCTGCTTGGTTGTCACCCGATCAGTTATTGGTTTCCTCCATGGTTCTTGAAATGAGATTCGAAAAATATTACAAACTCCTTGATTTGTTCATGAAGAAAATTTGATAAAATCGTTGAAATTTGGGATTGAGATCCTATTGTAAATTTTTAAACCTTATTGTATATGGCAACGAAGCCGGGTTTTCTTCCTGATTCTTTCCCGGCTGAGCCTTGAATCAGGTTTACCAATAAAATTGGTGTTTTGAGCATAATTGTTGGGCATGTGATTAAATTTTGTAACACATTATTTTGGATGGATGCACATCAAAAATTAGGATGAAATGATGATAGTTTAGTAAGAAAACTTTTCTAGTTCTTTTTATGTTCAAAATGAAAATTATGATCGAGGAAAGAAAACAATGGCTATGGTTGATTTATTGCAATTCAAGTTATTTAGGAGATCAAATTTACCATGCATTATTGTGACCACCACCTTTGTGTAGTATAAGAACATCAAGGAAGAGAAGTCCATTGCCAAAATTTGGTTGTCTCATTGTCTTGGATAGAAACATCTCTCAAGAATTTAGAATACTTGATGTTTGAGTGATAAACAAAAGTATTTTCCAAACTAAATTTGATATCATAGCAGAGATAGTAATCATAGAAATGATTATCCTTGCTGATTATTATTATCATTTTGGTTCTAGTATATAGTAGCTGTGAATGTACATTCAAATTTAAATTTTCATGAGAATATAATGTCAATCTTTGAGAAAGTGGTTTTTTTTTAAACTTCATAATGCATAGATAGGAACAATTCAGATAGTTTCATAGCAAGCCTTATCATGGAATGTATATCCATTGTTTTAAGTTTAATGTTTGAATGTCAAGTGAATCACCATTTTAAAGACTATACTTAATTTATAAATATCTCCAAATTATCCTTGCACTAACTTATCTTGAGTATCCTAGATAACAAAAAATAAAAATAAAAATCGTCAATTTAGATTATCAAACAATAGTTAGGATTCTCTAATGTATCAATGCAATAGATATCGTGATGTCTTAGACTTTTAAAATATATATATATATACATATAACCCCTCTTGGAAAATATATATATAAAAAAAAGGGATAAAACTAGAAGTTCAAAATACCCACCTACAGGATGCTGTAAAATGTATGAGAGAAATTATTTATCCTCTTGTTGAGACAGAGAATCTTTTGAGATTCTTTTATATTTTAAATATCTTCAAAAAAAAAAAAATCATTCAAAATTTATATTTTTTATAATTTAATCATTTTATAAAATGCTAGATAGCCTAAATTTTTTAAATATCCCAAATCTACCTATATAAATTTATTGCATTAATGCCCTAACTTCTCTTGGACGTCAGTTTGAATGGAGGGTTTTAAAAAAAGATAAAATGTTTTATTGCAAGTCAATGTCATCATAAGGGATGACGTCACCCCTGTACCACCCTCCCTGACTTGGTGCGAATTTTTAACCTCCTTGTCTACACGTCTCCTCCCACTTGGCCAACGCTTATCTCCTTGCATGGATGGGATGGGGTAATAAAACGTTGACAGGACACATTTCAACTGCATTCTTTCCACCATGCGTTTGATTTTGCTCCCATTTTGAATAGGCTTAAAAAAATTCATTGTACCCCATCATTGCTGGACAGTGGTACTTGCATATGGAGAGTGGAGGATAGATCCTTTTGCAAGTTGATTGATCTGACCTTGTCCTTGGATCGCCCCTCTTTGGTTAGCGCTCTTCTTTTGGGAGATGACTTAGTTTTAAAGCAAGATGATTTTGTTTAGTTTTGGGTTTTACTCTATGCCTCCATACGATTTGTGTTAGTAGTGGATGGCCACGTGGGTAGTAAAGGTGGGTTAAGGGTGTAGTAAGAATGTGGGCGGCTAGGGTTAGATTGTAGGAAGTTAATAGGTAGTTAGTATAGGTTAGTATTAATGTTAGTTTTAGTATTAATTGTTTAGTTTCTTAATTATGTTTGTTAAGAATTAGTGTATGTTAATGTTAGTTACTTTCTATTTGTTAGTGGTATTGTTGTTTAAAAAGTTAGTTTATGTTATAGGTAGTTTACATTACATTTAGTTAGTAATCTTGGTTAGTATTTTATTTATGTAAAGTTCTTTTTGTTAATTGTAATTTATAATTAGTTTAAATTGTAATTTGTTAAAGTTATGTTGTTTAAATTATATATATATTGCTTTAGTAATGCTAGTTTAATTTCATGTTTTAATTGATAGTTTTTAAATTTTATTTGATTTGTAAAGTTTAGTTTTATTTAAAAGATTAGACACTCATGTATGAATGATTAGATCAACTATAGATTTAGTTAGATAGTTTAAGATAAAAAAAAATTTGTGTGTGTTTTTGCCCTCGTAGTTTTGGGCATGACATTTTGGTATCAGAGCTCGTGTTTCAACACTAGGAAGCTTAAACCATTGTGCTTTCTTAACATAACTCAAACTTTTAATTGTGTAGATGCCTCCTGTTACTTGTAACCGACGAGGCAGAGGTTGTAGGACTAGGGGTGGTAGAGCGGGACAGGAGGATGGACCACCACCACCTCCACCTCCACCACCACCGAACCCGAATCAGGACATTATTGATGCACTCCAGACTTTGATCGGTGTAGTTCAACAGAGAGTGGTACCTATAGTTTAGCCAGTCCAGCAGATTCCAGTAGTGGAAGCAGAGGGACCCGGAGGAGGCGGGCCCAGAGTCAAAGAGAGGACTAGGAGTCCCCCACCAAGACAGATAGAGGGTCAGGGTGAACATGAGGAAGAGTCCATACACCAGAGAGGAGCCCCTTTTGATAGACCTCCTAGACATGTAGGAGATGACATCAGGGAATTGATACGACTCAGACCACCATTGTTTACCGGTACCACTGAGGGTTCAGTAGCAGAGGCATGGTTGTAGAGCTTACAACGGTGCTTTGGGTTACGCCCTTATGGGAGTAATCTAAAAGCATGCCTAGCAGTTCATCAGTTGAGAGGGGATGCCTCCAACTGGTGGCATCAGGAGGAGATCATTGGTGGAGTGAGGATGGACACCCTCACATGGGAATCTTTCTTAGAAAGATTCTACGAGAGGTACTTGTCAGAGCATTTCTGGCAGAAACAGATAGAGGAGTTCCATTCTCTTTATCAGAGAGGCCTCATAGTGGCTCAGTACGAGAGTAGGTTTCTCGAGCTCCTTCCTTATGTGGAATACATGAAGGACGAGAAACTACGGGTGCATCGCTTTATCATGGGTCTGAATTTCTCTCTTCAGGGCCCAGTTAGGATGACCTTCCCTACCACCTTCAGACAGGCAGTGGAGATAGCACTTGTTGCTCAGGATACTCGAGGTAGGCAGGAGTCACGGGATCGGTCTCAGAACCGAAACTCTTCTCAACAGAAACCCCCTTGTAAAGGGAATCAGAATTATACAACAGGGTCCTCTAGGGGCCAACAGTCTCAGCAGCCAAAAACCTAGTAGCAGCAGCAGCAGAAACCTTCTCAGGGTTATCAGGGCTCTAAGCCCAAGCAGTGGTAGTCACAGGGTCCTAGGCAGGATCAGAAAGTATGGGCCCCTCAGTCACAATAAGTGAAGACTCAGCAGTCTTCTAGGGGAGGATTCAGCGGATCTAGCAGGTCAGGAGGCCCACAGCAGTCTGGGCCACAGGGTGCACGATCTTATACTCGCGGACCATGCTACACTTGTGGTGGCATGGGTCATATAGCTAGGGAGTGTCCGCAGGGACAAGCATCCATTGGTCAGATCAGGGCTTTTTCAGAGCCGACAGTTGGTAACATGGGTAGATCCCATAGAGTTTTTGCAGCGGTTGACAACCGCCAAGCTGAGCATCAGGCCACAGTCATCGAGGCTACAGGTATTATACAGGGCCATATGGTTGCAGTTTTATTTGATTCCGGAGCTACTGACTCTTTTATATCTCCATTTGTGGTGGAGCGTTGCGGGCTAGTGGCAATTAGACAAGATGTTAGTTGGGAGGTAGAGTTAGCCTCGGGAGCTAGAGTGTCAGTTAGTTCCATGGTGCGGAGTTGTCAGATGCAGATTGGAGACATGTCCACTAGGACTGATCTACGCATTACCCCTCTAGGTTCTTATGATGTTGTTCTTGACATGGATTGGCTTTATGCCCACAGCGCCAAGATGGATTGTCGACAGAAGAGGGTGGAATGTGTGGATGATGATGGTATCTCTAGGGAGATCTTCGGAGTGAAGAGGCCAGTGTCCCTTCGTATGATTTTTGCTATGCAGCTTAGACGGTGCATGCGAAAGGGTTGTCAGTTGTTTGCTATCACTATCAGTGACCAAGAGGAAGATTCAAAAAGGGAGCCATCCCTTGATGATTTTCCAATCCTTCAGGAGTTTGCAGATGTGTTTCCTTCAGAGCTTCCTAGTATGCCTCCACCGCGAGCAGTGGATTTTCACATAGACCTAGTGCCAGGAGCTAAGCCAGTTTCGAGAGCACCATACAGAATGACTACTCATGAGCTTAGTGAGCTAAAGGCTCAGTTGGAGGAACTCTTGGAGAAGGGGCATATTCAACCTAGTGTGTCACCTTGGGGTGCACCGGTGATCTTCGTCAAGAAGAAGGATGGATCACTAAGGTTGTGTATTGATTATCGGCAATTGAACAAAGTGACCATCAAAAACCGATATCCTCTTCCCAGAATCGATGATCTCTTTGATCAGTTGCAGGGTGCCCGAGTATTTTCAAAGATTGACCTAAAGTCGGGTTACCATCAGTTGAGGATTGTGGATAGTGATATCCCCAAGACAGCTTTTCGTACTAGGTATGGCCACTACGAGTTCACCGTGGTACCTTTTGGCCTTACGAATGCTCCAGCTGTATTCATGAGCCTCATGAATGGAGTATTTCGTACCTTTTTGGATAAGTTTGTGGTTGTGTTTCTTGATGACATTCTGATTTATTCTCATGATGAGAGAGAGCATGAAGAGCACCTGAGACAGGTATTGCAGAGGCTGAGAGAGAATCAGTTGTTTGGCAGCTTGTCGAAGTGTGCATTCTTCAGACCTGAGATACATTATTTGGGTCATGCCATATCGGGTGATGGTGTCTCAGTAGACCCATCAAAGATTAGGGCCATTATGGATTGGCCAGCACCCACTAGTGTTACTGAAGTGAGGAGCTTTATGGGGCTAGTAGGTTATTACCGACGCTTCATTTCAAGATTCTCCAGATTGGCACACCCCATCACTTCTCTTCAGAGGAAGGGGAAGAAGTACGAGTGGACAGAGAAGTGTGGTAGAGCTTTTGAAGAGTTCAAGAGAGCCCTCACGAGTGCACCAATTCTTGCAGTACCAGATCCTGTTGCAGATTTTGTGGTGTGCACCGATGCATCTTTAGATGGTGTAAGAGCAGTCCTTATGCAGGAAGGACGACCTATTTCCTTTGAGTCTAGGAAGTTGAAGACTCATGAACTCAATTATCCTACTCATGACCTAGAACTAGTGTCAGTGGTTCATGCCTTGGTAAGATGGTGACATTTTCTTCTGGGTCATAGATTCGAGCTTCATTCCGATCACCAAACTTGCAGTACATATTTTCTCAGCCGAACCTTAATGCTAGGCAAAGAAGGTGGATTGAGGCATTTTTTTTGCTGACATTGCATAACACTAATTTAAATTTGATGACTGTTTGACCTTCATAATAGGGTGATTTACAACTACAATGACAACCATTTGACCGTCAAATTTGGAATCACAATTTTTTCCCCAGATCCCTCTCCAGATTACATTTTAGTTTGGTAGCCTGACTTCACAAGCCCATAACTACGACATTTGGACTTTGATTCAGGTGCAATTTTTTTGAAATTAAGTAGAATTTCCTAAATTTTCCAGTGGTGGTGTTGTTTTCTGATTTTGGTGCATAGATTTTACAAAAATTGCATTTTTTGTGACTATACCTGCATTATCTTGCATTTTGCAACTTCAAACGCTCTGTACGAGTACATTTGGTCACTTTTTGAGGCTCTATTTGATGCAGGAGCATCCAGAGGTATAAGAGCAATCCTGTGTCACCCAAAAAAAAAAATACTTAGACTCAATTTCTGTTTCATGTGCTTTCATTTTTGGATACCCATTTGGGTCAAATAAAGGTTCCAACTCTCACAGTTCCACTATCAGTGTTCTAGGTTATAGTATTTGAGCACCTTGGGTTACGTGTAAATGCCAAAAAAATAAGAGTATGTAATTGAGCCATCATTTTGGTGAACTAGAAGGTGAAAATTGGTCTGATGATTGTAATTGTAATTTAGAGCATTCCAAAAAAAAAATCAGGTAGAAAGTCTCCATGGTTTGAATGTTATGCCTCTCGAAAGTTCGGTTACCGTTTTTGGATTCTTCTAGTTTTGCGCCGACTTCTAATGTGGCTTCTAGATCATTCTATTTGGTCAATCGATACCAACTAGCACTTTCTAGAATGTATTCCTAATCCTTAAACCTTTGGGCTCTATTTAAGGACATTTCTGGCATTGTAAAAGATAGTTAGGAGTGGAGTTTGAGAGAAGGAACCGAGAGAAGAAATTATCTTCTGATTCATACTATTGTAAGCCCATAGGACATGTTTTGAAGTCCATTTTCTCTGTACTGCATGTAATAGCATATTTGCATAGTGAATAAAATTTTTCCTTTCCTATTGTGTCCATTCGATTCTTGAGTTGTGCCCCCATCAAGTGGTATCAGAGTGGGTTTTCCTGAGTGTGTAGATAGAGCGCCGACTGTGAGGTAGTTTGCACCAAGACTATGTGGTTGTGGGTTTGAATTAAGAAGATGGCTCCACAAAGAGTGCATGGTGGAAGGGCTAGAGCTATTAATCTTGAGGAGGTTAGAGCCCTCCAAAGCCAAGTCGAAGCATTGCAAGAGGAGCTCCATAGGGGAGCAAATGTTGTTGTAGGTGACAAAAGTGAGGATGACAATGAAGAAGAAATTGGACCAGAAGGGGACGTTGACGAGGAAGTTCTGAATCAAGCAGAGGAAAGGCTTTTTAGGGCCATTACTAAGATTGGGAAAAGACCTACAATTGATGTGGGTATATTTTCAAGAAATTTGAAACCAGATGAGTTGATCGACTGGATCAATGAACTGAAAGAGTACTTTGAATATGAGGATATTAAGGATCCAGATAGGTTTAAGTTTGTAAAGAAAAAACTAAAAGGTCATGCCAAAATCTGGTGGCAAGAAGTTCAATTGGAAAGAAACAAAAGAGGAAAGGATAAGATCACAAGGTGGGATCGTACGGTGGACAAATTGAAGAAGCAGTTCATTCCTGTTGACTATGAGCTTGATTTGTTTAAGAAGATGCATGAGTTAAAGCAAGCAGGAAAATCAGTCCAAGAATATACGAAGGATTTTTACTGACTTTTGATTAGAGCAGGGCATGCAGAAGAAAATAAGGAGAAGGTTGCTCATTATATCAGTGGGTTGTGACCTAGCATCCAGGAGGAATTAAGTCTAGTAAGAATGACTAGTGTTGAAGAAGCATACCAGTTTGCATTATGAGTTGAAGAAAAGCTAAATAAAAGGTTTGAAGGGAGACAAAGAGAGCATGGTCAAGGAGGAAGGGGTAGTGGTAGGTCATCTGGAGGTCGAAATGAGACCCAAAAGAAAAATGAAGATGTGGGTACTAGCAGGAACCAGAGAAATGAGGGTTTCAACCACTCCCATGATCAAGACTTTGGAAATTAGAGAGGAAGAGGTAGAGGAAATGGACAAGGAAGAGGAGGCTTTCGTGGTACCTGTTTCCATTGCAATGAAGAAGGTCATCATGCCTTTGAATGCCCTCAACATCAAGGAAGGACAAATAGGAGAACTAAAGGCCAAGCTAGGGTTGCTCATGTGGATGAGGATGCACAATCATCACATTTAGAGGATGCAGAAAGAGGAGAGACTTTAGTAAATGAAAGGGTCCTACTAAGTGGTGAGATTGAACTAGGAAAAAGGAGGAGTTTACTCCATACCAGGTGCAAGTGTGACGATAAATATTTTGATGTGATCATTGATGGTGGTAGCACTGATAACTTGGTATCACAGGAGATGGTCTCTAAGCTGAAGCTCAAGAGGGAGAAACACCCCCAGCCCTATCGGATCACTTGGGTGAAGGATGATCATAAGGTCCTGGTAAGTGAACAATGTTTAGCGAAGTTCAAAATTTGGACTTACTATGATGAAGTTCTCTGTGATGTTATTCCAATGGATGTTTTCCATCTATTGTTGGGTAGACCGTGGTAGTTTGACAAGCATGCAGTACATGATGGTCATGCAAACACATACTCTCTAACAAAGAATGGAGTTCGCCACAAACTGAAGCCCATGAAGAAGGAAGGCGAAAAGGTATGTAGCAGTGCTAGGATTTGTCTTGTTGATGGAAGGAAGTTTTTAGATGGCATGAAACATTAGCGTATGTGTTATGCTTTGATTTCGAGGAAAGATAAAGAAGGTAGTAGTGAAATACCACTTGAAGTTTCAAATTTACTAGGTGAATTTGGAGATATCATCTCTGATAATGTTCTAGAAGGATTGCCACCAGTAAGGCAAATCAGTCATTAGATAGATTTAATCCCAGGAGATAGTTTGCCTAACAAGGTTGCTCATAGGATGACTCCTACTGAAACTGAGGAGCTAAATAGATAGGTTCAGGAGTTATTGAGGAAGGGGTTGATTCGAGAGAGCCTAAGTCCATGTGCAATACCTATAGTATTGGCACTAAAGAAGGATAGAGAGTGGAGGATGTGTACAGAATCTCAAGCTATCAATAGGATAACCATCAAGTATCGGTTCCCTTTGCCAAGAATGGATGATCTTGTGCATTGCTTGAGTGGAGCTCAATAAATTACAAAGATAGATCTCAAGAGTGGCTATCACCAGACACAGATACGAGAAGGAGATGAGTGGAAAACTACCTTCAAGACCAAGGAGGGTCTTTATGAGTAGTTAGTCATGCCCTTTGGATTGAAAAATGCCCCAAGCACCTTCATGCGGCTTATGAATGAGGTACTTAAGAAGTTCTTGGAAAAATTTGTTATTGTCTATTTGGATGATATTTTTATTTTTAGCAAGACTTTGGAAGAACATTTATTGCATATTCGTAGTGTCCTTGAAAGGTTGAGTGAAGAGAAACTATTAATTAATCTGAAGAAGTGTATCTTTGCAAAAAGGGAGTTAGTCTACTTGGGGTTTGTTATATCACCTGAAGGTCTTAAGATAGATCTAGAGAAGGTGAAAGACATCTTGGAATGGCCTACTCCAAGATCTGCTACTGAGGTAAGATCATTTCATGGTCTAGTTAGTTTTTACAAAAAGTTCATTAATAATTTCAGTGGCATATGTGCACCCCTGACTGACAGAATAAGAGGGGATAGAAAAGAGTTCAAGTGGACTACAACAGTTGTGAGAAGTTTTGAATTTCTAAAGAAGAAGGTGACAGAACAACCTGTGTTGGCACTTCCAGATTTTAGAAAGGTGTTCCAAGTGGATTGTGATGCTAGTGGCTGTGTTATTGGAGCTATATTGATCCAAGAAGGTAAGCCTATTGCATATTTATTGAAAAATTGAATGATGCGAAGAAGAAGTATTCTATTTATGATCAAGAATTCTATGCAATAGTTCAGGCCTTAAAGAAATGGAGACATTATTTATTGCCAAAGAAATTTTTTTTATATACTGATCACTAGGCATTACAGTACCTAAATAGCCAAGGTAAATTGAACCAGAGGCATATGAAGTGGGTAGAGTTCTTGCAGAGCTATACATTTGTGTTGAAGCATAGAAGTGAAAAATCTAATAGGGTTGCAGATGCATTAAGCAAGAGGCAGTTGTTGCTTACAGTAATGCAGGTTGAAGTAGTTGGGTTTGATGAACTCAAGAATATGTACCCTGAGGATCCTTATTTTGTTGAAGCGTGGAAAGCTTTTAAAGAGCCTGTTGTTGTAGACAGAACCAAGTGGCTAGACTATTTGATTCAGGATACTATGTTGTTCAAGGGCAATCAATTATGTATTCCAAGGAGTTTCATGAGGGAAAATTTGGTTAAGGAGAAGCACAATGGAGGGATGGCAGGACATTTTGGTCGAGACAAGACCATTGTCATTCTTAGAGAACATTATTTTTGGCCTCAGATATCACAGGATGTGAAGAAGTTTGTACAAAGTTGTCAGGTTTGTCAAGTGGCCAAGGGATTTAGTCACAATACTGGACTATATCAGTCATTGCCTATTCCATCAAAGCCATGGGAGGACATAAGTATGGATTTTGTTCTTGGATTGTTGAGGACACAAAGGGGTAATGACTTAGTATTTGTGGTGGTTGATAGGTTCTCCAAAATGGCACATTTCATTCCTTGCCACAAAACTCATGATGCTATCTGTATTGCATACTTGTTTTTCAGAGAGGGAGTGAGACTACATGGTCTCCCAAGGAGTATAGTTTTTGATAGAGATACTAAATTTTTGGGGTATTTCTAGAGGACATTGTGGAAGAAGTTGAGAACAAACTTGAAATTCAGTTCCACACATCACCTACAGACTGATGGTCAAACCAAAGTGGTAAACAAAAGTTTGGGAAATTTGCTGAGATGTTTAGTTGGGGGTAAGCCCAAGGGATGGGATTTGATTCTACCATAGGCGGAATTTTCTTACAATAACTCTGTAAATAGGAGTATTGGTAGATCACCATTCCAAATTGTATATGGAAGTAGCTCAAGGACTGCACCAGAATTGAGGAAGATGGAGCAAGGGGAGAGGACATGTGTTGAAGCAGAAGAGTTTTCTGAACATATCAAGAGCCTACATGAGGAGTTCTAGGCACACATTATCAAGATGAATCAAGAGTATAAAGCTAGGGCTGATCAAATGAGAAGACATAAGGAGTTCCAAGTAGGGGATCTAGTCATGGTACACTTAAGAAATGAGAGATTTCTAGTAGGTACTTACAATAAGCCGAAGATGAAGAAATTTGGACCGTGCAAAATTTTGAAGAAACATGACTCAAGAAATGCATATGAGGTGGAGTTACTAGATGGAATTCACATTTCCCCTATCTTCAACATTGCAAACTTAACTGAGTATCATGATGATGGTGAAGATGAGAAATTGATGTCAGAACCATGTCCAATTTCTACTTCTAAGAAGGAGGAGATAGAAGACATTCTAGATCATCGTGTGGGTAGGAGTACTAGAAATAGGCAGTATGAAGAGTATTTGGTTAAGTGGAAAGGCCGATCGATCGAGGACTCAACTTGGATATCAGTGGCTGAGGTTTCCCATTTGGAATTTCCTCTACCATCCATAAAGTGACAGGGTCACTTTTCAATCTACCCTAGGTGTCTGATGTAGGAGCATCCAGAGGTATAAGAGCAATCCTATGTCACCCAAAAAAAAAAGTACTTAGACTCAGTTTCTATTTCATGTGTTTTAATTTTTGGATACCCATTTGGGTCAAACAAAGGTTCCAACTCTCACAGTTCCACTATCAGTGTTCTAGGTTAGAGTATTTGAGCACCTTGGGATATGTGTAAATGCCAAAAAAATAGGAGTATGTAATTGAGCCATCATTTTAGTGAACTAGAAGGTGAAAATTGGTTCGATGATTATAATTGTAATTTAGAGCATTCTAGAAAAAGAATCAGGTCAAAAGTCTCCACGGTTTGAAAGTTATTGCAATTTTTCAATTTTTGGAGACCTCCTAAAAGTGCTTCAAAGTAAGGTTCAGGGCATTAAATGACCTCATACAGGGCCAAAAAATGGGATATGAGAAAATCTCACCCATATGGCTATAGAGCACTTTGAGATCTTTTCAAAAATGTAAACAGTTCGTCAATCGGAGCTACGGTTCAAAAGTTATGCCTCCCGAAAGTTTAGTTACCATTTCTAGATTCTTCTAGTTTTGCGCTGACTTCTAACATGGCTTCTGGAGCCTTCTATTTGGTCGGTGGATGCTAACTATCCCTTTCTAGAATGTATTTCTAATCCTTAACCCTTTAGGGTCTATTTAAGGACATTTCTGGCATTGTAAAAGACAGTTCGGAGTGGAGTTTGAGAGAAGGAACTGGGAGAAGAAATTATCTCCTGATTCATACTATTGTAAGCCCATAGGGCATGTTTTGAAGTCCATTTACTCTGTACTGGATGTAATAGCATATTTACATAGCAAATAAAATTTTCCCTTTCCTGTTGTGTCCATCTGGTTCTTGGGTTGTGCCCCCATCACTATTTTTTTTGAAAGTGCGTATTTTTTCATCTGCTTTCTAGAGCTGAAGTCAGATTCTAGAGTTGTGTGGACCAATTTCTCACTTTCAAAACTAGACCTTTTTTGGCATTGTAAAGCTTTAATTCTTTTTTAGAATTGTTGTAAATCCAAGCTACAATGCTTAAGTGAAAAATTTGAGCCTCATAAGGTAGTTGTAAAAGAAAATTAGAAAGTCCACTTTGTTCATTTTGACAAGTGGCCCATTGTAAACGCACTACTTATAAGGTGTCAAAAGCATCTTTTTTGGGGGGTTCTTTTGATTGAGTGAAAGGGAGGGGCATGTACTATGTTTTTTGTGTCTCTTTTCTGTGCTCTTTTCATTTTTTGCATCATGGGTTTTAAATTTCCTCCTCTAACTTCACACAACTATTCTACATGGAAAGATATTGCATGGAGTAGATTAATGGAAAAAGGATATAGTCTTTATGTTGATGGTACAATTACCAAACCTACTGATGCTAAAGAACTCATTGATTGGAAAAATTAAGATCGACAGGCTTTAGGAGTTATCAGGAGTTGTGTACATGGGGATCTTCTCTTTCACATTAAAAATTGCTCAAACTCTAAAGAAGCTTGGGATAAACTTGAACAATTGTATGGTAAGGTGGATGAAGAAAATGGATTGAGGATTGAGGATGATCTACTTCTCTTTGATCCAAAGAATTTTGACACAATTTAGGATTACATCATTAAAGTCAATGAGTATAGGGCACTTCTTAAAGATTGTGGAAATCCCATGAAAGATGACAGGTTGATTCATCACATCCTAGAGAGGCTACCTTTTGAGTATGCTAACTTTGTTTCGAGTTTTAATACTCATAGGTGACCATGAGATCTGCTTACCACACACCTTCCTTTGATGCATTCGCAGAGATGTTGATTGTTGAACAATCTCACTTGGTGGATTTTGGACTTCTCAAGTCATCAAAGACCAAAGCCTTGGTGGCTAGTGATGAGCAAAAATCTAGTCAAGGAGGGAAAAGCAACAACAAGAAGAAGTAGTGGAAGCAGAAAATACAATTTGAGACACAACAATCCTCCTCTCAACAAGGCAATTCTTCTTCCAACAAGAAGGGAAGTAATGACAAGAAGGACAAACTCTTTTGTACATACTGCGAAAAGCCAAATCATGATGAGCATCATTGCAAGACAAAAATAATTGATGAGTTAGAAAATCTACTCAAAAAGAACAAGATTCAAGTGCCAAGTACTTCCAAGGATTCAACTCCAACCTCTTCAAAGGGTAAAGGTCAAGCACTTATGGCTAACACAAGTTCTTCTTCGGAATGGATACTTGACTCAAGTGCCTCTTACCATATGGGTTCTTCAAAGGGAGATTTCTCTTCATTGAAGTAGTCAAAGGTACCACACATCTTCATGGGAGATGATACTAAAATGGAAGTTGAAGGGAAAGGACATGTCAAAATGGAAAATGGAGAATTCAAATATGTTTTGTACGTTCCAAACCTTAGCTCCAATCTCCTATCAGTTTACCAAATCACTCACCTTGGAGATGGTCATAAAGTTGAGTTCCTTCCCAATTTAGTGATGGTGCGAAGTCTACAACATGATTCATTGGTTGTGGTGGGAAAGTTCAATGATGACAAGAGGCTTTATTCCTTCTCCCACTTTGTGCCTAAGAGTCCTTCTCAAGCCTTGTTGACTCACTCTACTTCACAAATCAACTTATGGCACGAGCGGTTTGGTCACATTGACTTCTACTCTCTTCAGCAACTTTTCTCTAAACATATGGTTAAAGGTCTACCTAATATCAACTTTTCTAAGGGAGAATGTTCATCTTGTTTAGTGGATATTAATCTCAAGGAGAAGTATGATAAAGGGAAGTCTTCTCAAGCTCCAGTTGTTCTTCAGCTAGTTCACATGGTTTTAGCATGACCCTTTGCAATGACTTCAGTCAGCCAAGGCCACTAAATCCTCACATTTGTTGATGACTTTTCAAGATTCAGTTGGGTCTACTTCCTTCATCACAAGAATGAAGTGGTTTATAAGCTTCGAGACTTTAAGACTCATGTTGAACACAAGTCAAGGAAAGCCATCAGGGTACTAAGGGTGGACAATGAGAACATATATGTTGACAGAAGACTTAAAAACTTTTGCAGAATTGAGGGGATTGATCTTCAAAATCCACCAGCATTCAGTCCACATAAGACAAATGTTACAGCAATGAGGATTAGGACTCGCAAGACCATGGAAAGTTACATGATTAAGGCCAAGTCTCTCAATCCTACATTAGAAGTTGAAGCCATTAGCAGTGCTACTCACATAATTAACAGATCTCCTCATCTAGCCTTAGATGGTAAGACTTCTTTTGAGGCATGGTGCGGTAGAAAACCAGTTGTGAGTCACCTTAGAGTCTTCAGTTGTCCAGCATGGGAAAACCTATCTTCCAGGAGTTGCAAGGCACCAGAACCTAGGCCTTTACTTTCATCAGTTATGAAGACAATGTGAAGGCTTACAGACTTATGGATCCAGAGACACATGAGATTTTTTATTCTTACAATGTTCAATACAAACCTTTGATATAGTATTTAAGAGAAGATATCACAAAGAATATACTACAGTATGTTTGTTGAGTGGTTGTAAAGACATTGATGAGAATGTCTTTTATTTGTTTGTGCTAAAATATAGTGTGGTACATGAAGAGAAAAGTGAGTTGGTAATGATTTATGTGCTTGTTAAATGTTAATTGATTTAAAAATATATTGGATCATAAATCTCCTTGGTATGGATGTTCACGATTGCATTATGTAATGGATGAATAAATGTTATCCATGTTAAATGAGATTATGGTGCTTGAAGTATTTGGATATGTAAAGAATGAATAGTTATTTTCTGCAAACCTCTTTTGTGCATTAGTAGGAATCATTGTCTAAATGCTCCTTCTGGTTGATGTTCTTGCATATCTTATGTGGTATTGGTTGAGCTTGAATTCATGCTTTGTTGTTTGTGTATATGCATCTAAAAAATTTTGTTTTCTCTCATGAGGTGATTTGGAGACCTTGAGCATTTCCTTTCTCAACATTGATTAATCTAGATAGTTGGGTGTAACTTAGTCAACCTATGAGTTATGATCTATATTATGGGACTTGATGACCATGTGTTGCTCTGGTTCTTGCCTCTTTCAAAGTAAGTGAGTTGGTGTGGATGCACCACTAGATATAGTTTTGGTGAATGAATGTTTGGATGGTTATGCTGTGAGCTTCCCCTACTCATCTTGGGCTAGGCTGACATAATGTGGAGATTAAGAGAGACTTCCTTCCAATATTGTCACTCCATAGTGAAACCTCCTTATTCTTATATCATTAGAGTACTATCTTGGTCTAGTTGTCCCTTTGTGGTTAAGCTAGGGTTGGAGATTGGGTTTTAGTGGAAGGTTGAGAGTAGTATCCATAACATTCTGATAGAAGGACATGGTATCTTTTGGCATATATTACCATTATGTGAGTTGATACAAAGTTGAATGTAAGATTTTGTCTACCAATTGAATTCATTATAACCTTGTTAAAAGGAGATTCCGTGTCTAATTGGGTTAAGTGACCCTAGTTCCTAGTGATAGTTGAGATCTCAATATTGTAGAGACCATGTTGATCCCATGCTTATTGGTAAGTTATGTCATGAGTATCCCTTTGTAAGGAAGGAGTGCACTATTGAGCCTCCTTGATGAGAGTGCCCTTGGTTGTGACTATGCAACTTAGTATGCTTGTATCTCTTTATAATTTGAGCTAGATGTAGCATCCCTCAAAAGAGAGTCATTTTGGTAGGGAATCTCCATCCTTTGAGTTTTTCCAGTGAGTTAGTGAGATTCTAGTTGGTTTTGAGAATGCTCTTGATGAGTATGGTAGTGTTCTTTACTATTTTAGGATGATTCTTCCCTATGATCCCAACATTACCTGGGATGCTATGGTGTTTTGACCACAAAGAGTGGTTGCTCAATAGACATTGATTTGTAGTACTACCTAATGATGTAGAGTGCTTTATTCTTTGTCTCTTGGTGTGAAGACTATGGCTAGATGAATTTTTCCTTGCACACATTGAGTTCCATGTTGAAAGACTTTGTGAGAGCATAATACTCTTTCCTTGGATATTATTGTGTTTCTTATGATGTGCATATTTGTGTTTCATCTTAAGTAAATATATGCTCTATGATGAAAATTATTTAAATAAATGTAAAATTAAATGTTACTATGTTGTATTGCATCATTGTGATGCGTGGATTGTCCCTTGGTGCCAATATGAAGTGAGAATGATGTCGTAGTCACTTTCTTCTGAGATCTCCAAGGTGTCATGTTCTCCTTTGCATGATTATATTTCTTTGTGCGCTTTTTCTATTAAATACATTGAGCATCTGCATTTGATGTTCAGTTGTTTACCAAATAGGTACTAGGTAGATTCACCCCGAGTTCGGGATCTAAGTGTATACTTATATCCCTAATAGTGACACCAAGAGATAGTAACTTTGGTTGTTCATGTTGAGTCAATTTCATCCATGTATGGGTAACATATTTCTCTATTTGTTATTAGTAACCCTATGGTAACTGGTAAATTCAAATTCATGATACATTATGTGATTAGAGTTGTGAGTGTTTCTATGCATTTAGGATTCTGCAGTTGTGGAAAATGTTATTAAAATGTTGATTTAATTAATTTGGGGGAAATTTAGTAATTTGATATAATTTATTTTATTTACCGGCTAATTTATCATAGTTAAATTCCAATTACTTGGAATTGCTTAATGTTTTGGAAAAAGAGGCCAATCAATTTATTGAGTTATTTGATAACCTAATTTATAAGTCACTTCGACTAAAGCACTTATATTGGCAAAAGGGCACTTTATTTTTCACTTTCACACTTGGTTATTTCTATTTTGGAGGAAAATTCATCAATTCCTCTTCAGGTGTTTTTCTTGATTTGATCGTTGGCACTTTATTTTTCACTTTCACACTTGGTTATTTCTATTTTGGAGGAAAATTCATCAATTCCTCTTGAGGTGTTTTTCTTGATTTGATCGTTGAATCATTATGAGGTTGATTTCATTAGATTCGAGTGGGGATCTCCATTATTTTAAAGCATTTTGTCGCATTTGATGAGTTTTCCATTCTATGGTTGCAATCCTCGACTTTCAACATTTTATATGAGGTAGGGCTTTCTCATTTATTTTACTTTGATATGTTTTAGCTCTTTATTTTGACTGCTAATTGATTGGAGGTTGAGAACAAGTGTTTTCCTTCATTTTCAAGCGTTAATTTGATCCAGCTGAATGAGAACAAACATTTTATGGATTATGTGATTTAATTTGAAAGTTTTTGTGAAAATATGTTGTAAGTATTTGCACGTAAGCTTTTCGCTCAATTTTTATTTGACTTTGAATTTTTTACCTTACTTTGGAGGTGGGTTTTGTATTTTGTCAAAATTTGGCATTTTTGACTTGCAAATGTTTTTCTTGTCACATTGTTTTGCATGGCACTCTGATTTTGTGGGAATTGTGTGGCACATGTTTGGTTCATGGATTTGGAATTTATGTCAGGTTTCCAATCATTCCATGGTTTTACTTTGTGGTCATTGGGATTTGTATCAAATATGTACTCCTGACAAGATGTCTGGTTGAGTGAGTTATTTACACTTGATTATTTGATTGCATTCTCTTGTTGGGCATTAATAAATTTATCTTATTTTTTTGTATCTCATATCAAACACTTGAATTGGTATTTCTTGATAATTTTGTGGTGTTGATTATGTCCACCCATGAGTATGTGCATGTGGCGGGATATTGTGAGACCCAAACTCCCAAATTTTGGTTGGTTGATTGATTAATTATCTGAGGGTTGAGTTGGGAATTTACATTGCCTACAGGAACTCACCATGTGGCGAGCATGGGTATGTAGGATAGATGTGTGGAATGGCTTCTCTCGTGCAACCTAACCCAGAAGTGGCTGACAAGGTAACTTGAAAAGGTTTTAATAACTAAATTAAACAAATGGGATAGTAAAATCTAATGCAAGATAAGAGAATACATGTTCATAGCCAAGTATCCTAAGGAAACTAGTGTGAGGTTATGGTGTATATATGCTTTCAATCTTCTATGGAAGTTTGTGTGAGAGCATGAAGTGGCAACCTCTTATGAGAGTTGAGTATTGCACCAAGTATTGGCCTTCTCAAGGGAGTGTATTACCATGCGATATACAGCTTGGGCTTGTCAATGCCAAGAAAAATACACTTCATAATAGTCCTTACATAGTTAGCACTGTGTCTGGTTGGTGACTTGTTATACAACATTTTCTTCCTGATCATTGAGTTGTGGTCACACACTAATTGGCATGTGTGTAAGCCTTGCATATTTTGTCTTATGTGATTGTGGATGGGTTGCTATCTCCATGAGCACAACTAGGTGGGCGTAAGGGTTCCACATGGTTGGGAGGTTTTTCTACTAGTACCATTGTTGGGGATCAGTGTGTAGAGGACAATCTTCTTCCAACTTTAGGATTGGAACTTGATGCTTACTTAGAGCCTTTGGTGTAACTAGAGTATGTTACTTGTGGTTTACGTTTTTCCTTGATGCATTTGTATATCATCTTTATCTAATGTATTATCATTTATATGGATTAGAGATGTATCTTATAGAATAGCATGTTAGATGTATTTAATTTTTATTGATGTTATCGAGTGTCTATTCCACGAGATGGATGTATCTAGTACTCCCTAGTGTAGAGGTTTGTTTTACCAATTTGTTTAGATTAGCATTTTGTAGGAAATAGGGATGTTTAATCGTACCTTAGGAAGTTAGCAAATTGTATGATGAAACAAGGAGCCCATATTTCATCGCACATAGTAGAGAGTTGTATTACACAACTCTTAGAGTTTTATCCTGTGATACAAGAGGTCATCACACTCGGCCTAGAGTTGCATCGCATGGCTAATTTCTAGTTTATCACATGGCTTCTAGAGTCTTATCATATTGTGTTGATAGACTAATATTATACCTCAAACAATGGACATTTCTTGACTTGTTTGGAGAATGCCTTTTGGGAGTTCTTTTTTCCAAATTTGATACAAATCGCCTTTCAAGGTGTTTTGGGGCTACATTAGGATATTTTTTTATTGTTTAACATTTTAAACTAGAAAATGAATTCGTATGGCTTAATCACTTAGGAACTTGTTTTTGGGATTTAAAATGATATCGTATCAAATGTTAGCATAATTAATGCAATAAACATTGTATAGTTAGTTTACATAGATGGAAACATACGCATTGATAAGAATTGAATGCTTGGGGATCTTTGTTTGGTCGGTTTATGTCTTCCATTGTGATCTTATGAATGTTGAATGCATGCTATTATGTATTTCTTAACAAAAAAATTATATGTCATTCTATATTTAGCCTTGTTTCCAAGGATCTTCAAGTAGAGCATTACAATAAATATAATCAAATCCAATACACAACCAATCATCAGGCAAGTCAAGAAGACATTCATATATAAGATAGAGCATATGCATCTTTGTGACTGGTATGAGTAGTATTCTCTATTTTAATTATACATTTAATAATAAAATTAAATATCAAGATCATTATCCTAAATTAAAACATACATGCTCAAACTAGTTAGTATTCCTAAGTTCGAGAAGAAGAGCAAAGATGCAATTATGGAGAGGCTTGTGTAAATCTATCTAATTGGCCACTCCCAAGATAGGGTAGAGATTAGAAACCTCACTTGTAGACAAGTCCAAGAAATGCTTAAGGGCTTGGATATATAAAAACCTTGAGGGAACAACTGAGTTTTGTGTCCAAGCAACCTATTGCATCTCAACTTTCTCATAATTTATAATAATAACCAAGATGGCATGGTCTTCTCAATTCATATATAGCTTTACTAATTCACCTATGCTTGTTATCTTTATAGCATGAATTAAGTTAGTATAATTCAATTCAAGTATATTAAACATACGTTCATTTATGCATAGATAGTTGAACTTGCTTGGGGAGATTACACGATGAGTAGGTCTTAAATATATATTAGGTAATATATGTGTATGCATGTGTGCATGTGCACTTGTGCATATGTATCTACACACCCATACCTATTGTGAATATCATTTTAAGGGTATTCATTGAAAATGATAGTGTTTGGAATCTCTTGGAGATATAGTGTTGGACAATGTTACCATGTGCCAATAGTTTGTTCTATTTCTACATTTATTAGAAATTAGGGTAACTTGGTCTAAAAGTGTCTCTTGTGTGGTGTGCAATCTATATTCTACATTGTATTAGTGGAATTATTATATGTGGATCTTATCAAATTATCTCTTGCTTCTGAAAAGTAATGACTAGAACCCTCAGTTTAGAAGACATGGAGATATTCCGCACATATATCATCTACATAGAACCAAATCAAATATGCTTAGTAAAACACTAATATAATACATAAATGAAATATAATATTTAGACTTTATACTATTATATGATAAATCATGATAGCCCTTATGTCACCTGAAAAGGAAAAAGTATTAAATTTAGAAATAAAAATAAATAATGAAACAACATATAATGCCATATGGAAAGGGAGTTCATAAGGCATATCTAAGACAAGTGAAAAGTAATAAATATGAAAAATGGAAATCAAACATAATCAAAAGATCTAATTGTTAGAAAACTAGACACGCCTAAACCACAACTAGCGAAGAGCGCTTTCATGGTTCCTAGGTTCAAGTACTAATTGATTTTTAAAAAAATTAAATAGTATCAAAATCAAACTTAGGCCCAAACTCATAAATGCACTTGATGATTCAACGTTGGAAAAAAACAAGCCACACAATGGATCATAAATGGGTTGGTAGATCAAATGGCAGAGTGTTCCAATTGCCAAGCATAGTCATCAAAAGGTCCTAAGTTCTTTTCCTAGATAGTCTAGAGAAAAAAATAGCAGTAATCCTCAACTATCACAAATAATGTCCAGCAATATCATTTGAGAGGAGGTAATCATGTAGGCATCTTACACAATTTTAGGGAAGTGTGTAACAACTTTTGGCAACAAAAATGCATCTTCCTTAACATCAAAAGTACAAATTTTATATAGTGTAAAACATGCATGAAATAAATACATATCCTTGTGTCATTAACTTCTTTATGATCTTTGTTTGAAACTCAAAGCTCTACCTTGCTCTAAAGTAATGGATTTTGCTACTAACCCTACTACATATTCCACAATAGTTTTTTCGTAAGATGCTTATTTCAATTGCTTGTTATAGTCTATGAAACAAAATATTGTGGCGATATGCTCATAGATTAATCAATGACATTTATATAACCACCCAACAAATCATATGCATAAGGTATGTCTTATCTAGATTCAATCCATCCAAAAAAAGCTAAGATAGACAATGGCAGATTAATTGTGTCATGCACCTTGAGATACAATATTAAAGGCATATAGGTGAATGCCAATGCCTACATATGGCACACATCCCTTATTATATTGTATCAAGGGGGCAACTAGTATAATTAATTATATCAGGTTATGAGTAGGTTTTCCCTTAGGATTATTATACCCCTCCATTATATTATGAGGTATGTATATAGGTGGTAAATATCATTTTAAGGATATGCATTGAAAATGATATTGTCCTTGGAATATCTTGGAGATATAGCATGCGGAATTGTTTCTTTCATAAGGAGCAATGGACAATTTTACCCTATGTTGATAGTTTATCCTATTTCAACATTTATTGGAAATTAGGGTATCTTGGTCTACAAACATCTCATGTTGTATGTGGTCTATATTCCACATTGTATGAGTTCAATTATTACATGTGGATCTTATCCAATTGTCTCTTGCTTGCAAAAAGTAATGACTTGAACTCTCAATTTTAGAAGACATGGAGATATTTGACCCATATATCATCTAAATAGAATGAAATACAAGGTACTTAATAGAATACCAATTTCAAATGTAAACAAAATTTAATATATAGACTTCACATTATTATATGATAAAATGTGGCAGCCCATATGTTACATGAAGAAAAATAAATAATGAAAAGACATATAATGCACTATGGCAAAGAGAGTGCATAAGGCATATCTAAGACAAGTCAAAAGTAAGAATGGAAACCAAAAATAATGAAAAGATGTGATTATCATAACACAAGACACACCTAAACCACAAAGGTTCTGGTACTGAAGAGCGCTTGCAAGGTTGCTAGATTCAAGTCCTAGCTATTTATAGAAAAATAAGATAGTATCAAAGTCAAACTAGGACTTGAACCCATAAATATTAGAAATTGATGAGTCAAAGTTTGAAGAAAACAAGCCACATTATGGACCATAAATGGGCAGGTGGTTCAAGTCATAGGGTGCTTGAGATGCCAGGCATAGTAATCAAAATGTCCTATGTTCTTTTCATAGATAGTCTATGGAAAACAACATTAGTAATGTTCCAAAGAAAGTCCATCAATATCACTTGAGAGGAGGTAATCATTTAGGCATCTTACACAATTTCAGGTAAGTGTGTAACAGCCTTTGGCAACAAAGGTGCATCTTCCTTAACATCAAATGTACAAATTCTATCTACTGTAAAACACAAGTGAGATAAATGCATAGCCTTGTGTCATTAAGTTATTTATGATCTTTGTTTGAAACTCAAAGCTCTACCTTGCTCTAAAGTAATGGAATTTTCTACTATCCCTACTATAGATTCTGTAGATAATAATTCTATAAGGACTAGGTTTTGGATTTAATTTTTTTAGAAATTTAAATGTCAAACGCCTGCAGGTTGTCCTTGAGCCCCACACCCATCTACCCTGTCAGGTCACCGTAGGCATCCATGAACGAAAGGCATTTATTTTTGGTGGGTGAGATTTTGAATTTGGATGTTGAGGGGGAAAGATATGATGAAAGGAATGTTTATTCATTCATTCATCAGAGTTCAAGCAGATCAGAAGTTGTAGAGGAGAGCAGAGCAAAAGAAGGAAGAAGAAAAGAAGTTTGTGCTTGTAGTTGCACGTGTTTCCCCTATTCTCTCTGTAAGTTGTTGTTTGGATTTGTCCTGTTGAAGCAGTGATTGCTCCAGGCACCATTGTATATAGCCATTAGAGTTGCAGGTTTAAAGTTTATTGAAGTTTGAAGTTTTACCAATTTAGGGTTGTTTTAGGGTTTTTTGGTTGAAGCCGAATGCTCACAGATTTTTGTAATAGTTTAATAAAAGATTGAATGGAAAGCAAGCAAGCATACTTGAATCTATCTTCCTCTTCTATTCATTGCATTTGACAAGTTTGTTTGAAAGGTTAAAGCTTTGGCTTTCTAGTTTTAATGGTGAAAGCATTCATGTTGAATTTCTCTAAGTTATAAATTTTTCAGTTTGGAACAGAACACTCGGCATCCTCTGCACTTTGTTGTGGGTGCCGAGCATTTCCTTTGTGAGTCGAGCTCACTCGGCATCTATTGGTGCCGAGCATTTGTTGTCGTGCATTTTCTATTATGTGCCGAGCTCACTCGGCACTTGTTGCCTATCACTCAACACCATCAAGTGTCGAGCAACCTGCCACTCAGCACCATCAAGTGTCGAGCAATCTGTCACTCGGCACCTTCAAGTGCCGAGTAAAATTGGCACTTGGCACCTTCATGTGCTGAGCATTTTTTAAGTGCCGAGTAAAATTTTAGGTTTAGGGTTGTGAGTATTAAATTAAAATTTTAATATATTTCTCACAAATTTAGCATCTTTAGTGTTTGTATCACAAAGGAAGGAAATGGGTTAACATAGTATTTGAGAATTATAAGTAAATTAAGAAAGCTATTGCTATTTATTCAAGCAAAGGAAATGTGATGAAGGACTTCATTTTAAAAAAAACAATTTGTATTGCTCATGGTTAATCAAGACCTAAAAGCCTGACATATCCTCTCCATTATATCATCCATGGTTTTCTGCATGTCTACAAATCATTTGAAGTCATCACTCTGTCATGGATTCCCTTTCAATAGACATGCTAGACAAATCACTAAACTGTTCGTATCTAAGTTGTCTTGAAGCTTCATAAACAGCAATTCCCACACTAACTAAAAGATTTAAACATTGCACATAGGTCTCCAAGATTGGGATTCGAATAGTTCTACCACCATATGTTTCATTTGTACAGTCATTCAAAACCTCTGTAGACAAGCCGGAAGTTTCTGAGCCAAAAATAAGACTATATTCTGGAGATTCACGCAATCCAAAAAAAATTGTAGCTTGGTTTTGGAAAGTGTACACATGCATTATAAGTGCTATTCTAGAACTTCGAATTATCAGACAAGAAGAATGAACTTGTGACTTAACATAGTTATAAAAACAGTGTGAAAATAGAAGAAGATAAAAGAAAAGAGGATGATTCAATGCGCTATGTGATGCTCATAACATAAAAATTAGACTAGGCCAAATATATAAAAATAATGAAGACCAATAAGCAGCAATATTCATAAATAATAAAAAGTTTAAACCTCCAAAAATCCCATACATAATGTATACTGCAACAGAGAGCTAATTGTGTATTAGCAAGTTTTTTCTCTATGAAATGAAAAATTAAGGCATTGGATATTCAATACAGCAACAGAGGTATCTTCTAGTAGAGTCGATAAACACCTAAGTACTAATAATTTTTTGGTCTTTTACGTTGTTGTTTCATTTTCTTCTGAACTGTGCAATTACCTAGAATTTATTTAATTTTGTCCATGCTTCATAGGACTTCATAATAAATTTCAAAGATTAAGCTAATACAAAATATAGTAGTCTGGCAACATAATGACCTTTATTCTTTAGCCGTTATGATTAGGAAATAAAATAAAATGCATATATTCGAAAGGCAAAAATATATAACAATAAATAATACAAAATATTCATTCGATTACGGAAACCCTCAGAAGAGACATTACAAGGGTCCTTTAAAACAATTTGCTTCCAAAATGTAATCAAATGAATCTAGTAGTTCAAAAGAGACTAGACTATGGACATGTTATTTTTGTTGCCTTAAATTCCAAGAAAGCATTGTAGAGTTAATAGACTTCTCCTTCACATCCCAAATAAAGGCATTGAGCCGTGGGCCAAGTTGTCTCTTAAACAAAGGCCAAAAATAAAGATATCATTTCATAGTAATGATTGTTGGTGTAGTGACTATATCCCCGATGAGATCCCTCTCCATTATTAGTACGTGTTTTTGGTGTGATGGCAAAATCTACATGGTATCAAAGTAGGTTACACGAAAGGAAAAAATATAATATTCTCTGTTGCAGGTATAGAAAATAAAAAATGAAAAATGGAATCTCCAACCTCTATTATTGTCACACCATACAACTACTTTGATTGGAAGCCTAAAATTTTACTTCAACTTTGAAATAAAGGCCTCTATCGAATAGCTAAGAATAAAGAGGTTGAGCCCAATCTGGTAGTAGAGAAATCTAAATACTTCAACTATATGGATGAAGCATTTGGTCTATTATGCTTGTCCATATCTCAAGAACTGTTGTTCCATGTTGAGGCATGCATAACTCCAAGAAAAGTTTGGGATACCTTGGAGACACTATTTGGAAAAAAAGACAAAATGTGGGGTCATATCCTTGAATATGAGCTCATCTAATTACATCCAAGGAATTTTGACAATATCCAAGATTACTTCACAAAATTCAAAGCTTTGTTGCTTTAGCTGAAAGCATGTGGTATTGATAAATCCAAAGAAGAAAGTAAGTTAGTTCTTGCCATTCTATCAAAGTTGGGTCCAAAATATGCAGTATTTGTTTCTTCTTTCCACACAATCAGACTCACAAGAGGAGCAATTTGGAAGATGCCCATACTCAATGCCTTCATTGAGTCTTTAATACATGAGCAAGATAAGCTTATTAAGATAGGTATCTTAAAGAATTCCAAAGCTCATGCACTCATTGTGCATACAACCAGGAAGAATAACTCTAAATCCAATTAGCAATCCAAAGGAAAATGGAAGAAGGATTCAGATCCAAGAAAGGAAGGTAATCCAAAACCTTCAAATGGGTCCACAGGTTCAAAAGAAAAGGACACAAAGGGCAAATCAAAGTGCACGTATTGCAACCGCAGGTATCATCTAGAATCATCATGCATGAAGAAGACCATTGATCTCATGGTGTAGACACTTCAACAACATAATCTTGGTGGTTTTATTCTTGAGAGTGCCAAGAAGCAAAAAGAAAAAGCACCAGAAATCAAAGGCAATGCTCATGCCTTGATAGCTATTCATTCTTCCTCAGATGCATGGATCATAGATTCTAGAGCTTCACACCACATGGCAGCCACAAAAGATGCTCTTTCATCTTTGAAATGATATTTTGGTTCTCCTATTCTCATGGAAGATGGATCTCCTGTAGAAGCAACTAGAATTGGGAAGGTAGAGCTTGGAATTGGAGGTTTTGAGAATGTCTTGCATATCCCAAAACTTTCTGTAAATTTACTTTTTGTGTATCAAATGACACATACTGGAATTGGGAGCAAAGTTGAATTCACACCAGATTCAGTCATGATCTATGACATGCAAGAAAACTCCAAAATTGTTGTTGGTAAGGTGAATCATCAATCTCATTTGTACACTTTCTCTAATTTTGTTGCAAAATTAGATTCTACTTTACTTCTAACACATGCAAATGATGAAAGTAGAAATTGGCATGAAAGATTTGGACATCTGAATTTTAGATACATGCAGCAACTTAGCAATCAAGGAATAGTAAAAGGCTTGCCTACCATGGAATTCTCTAATGAAGTTTGTGAAGGTTGTGCTCTTGGAAAACATCTAGAAGAAAAGTTTCCCAAGGGAATCTCATGGAGAGCCTCTTCTCCTCTAGAGCTTGTTCATAGTGATTTAATGGGTCCTTTTCCTGAGTCTTCCATGTGCAAAGCCAAATATGTCCTTACATTCATTAATGATTACTCAAGGTACACATGGGTATACTTTCTTAAGTACAAGTCTAAAGTGTTTGAGAATCTCAAGCTTTTCAAAGCCCATGTAGAAAAACAATCTAGAAAATTGGTTAAGATCCTCCACACAGATAATGAGGGGGAGTATGTGAACAATGATGTCCAAAATATTTGTGATGAAGCAGGAATACAGTTGCAAAACACAGTTCCATATGCTCCACAATAGAGTGGGGTAGCTAAGAGGAAAAACTGATCTTTAAAGGAGAATGTTGCATGCTAGGCCACTTCCCTCAAAACTGTGGGCTGAAGCAATCAATTGTGCTTCATATATCCAAAATAGATCTTTTCATAAATAGATCTTTCTACAGAACAACTCTTCATTAAGAGGAGTGTATATTTTGATGAAAGTCCCATGCTAGCATCTCAAATGCAACATACTACCACTTCTATGTTTCCTCCTCTCATAGGTCTTGAAGATGATGGCGGTACCACAAATCTAATTTTAGAATCACCTAAATTTGATGAACATGAACATGCAAGTCTCAATTGGGATTCTAGTGATGATTTAGCATCTCCTATGAGAAGACAAAGAACAAGGAGCTTGGCTGATATATATGATGCTTCTCATGCATTTTCAGCTATGGATTCCATTATTCCAAGCAGAAGCTATAGGGAATCCTCCTTGGGAAGCTGCCATGGATGAGGAGTACAATTCTCTTATTGCAGACCAAACTTGGGTGTTGGTTCCACTTCCATCCAATTGCAAGCTTGTCGGGTGCAAGTTGATCTATCAAACAAAGAAAACAGCAAATGATCAAGTGAGTAGATACAAAGAAAGGTTGGTAGCCAAAGGCTTTCAGCAAGATCAAGGCATTGATTATGATGACACTTTTTCTCCTGTGGCAAAAATGGATTCCATTTGATTGGCTTTAGCCATTGCAGTAGCAAAAAGATGGGAGATTCATCACATGGGTGTGAAAAATGTTTTTCTTCATGGTGTTCTTGAGGAGGAGATCTACATGGAGTAGCCACAAGGGTATGTACATAATTCCTCACTAGTATGCAAGCTCAAGAAATCATTTTATGGCCTCAAACAAGCACCTCATCCTTGGTATGCTAAAATGGATTCTTATTTTTTGTCTCAAAAATTTGTGAGATGTAAATCTAATCCAAATGTTTATATGTTGAGAACATCTGCCTCTTTGTTACTAATAGTAATCTATGTAGATGATCTACTAATCACAGGTGATTCATGCTCAATAATTGTGGAAACCAAGGCAGCTTTGCATGATACCTTTGCTATGATAGACATGGGCCTTCTCAATTTCTTTCTTCGTCTTGAAATTAATTAGAGTGAATCAGGTGTCACAGTTGCTCAATCCAAGTATGCAAGAGATCTCTTGGTTTGATTTCACATGAGTGATTATAAATCAGCACCCATACCTTTTCTATCTAGGATCAAGTTGGAAGATGGAAAAGATACACCATTGGTTGATTGCACACTCTATCACCAACTTGTGGGAAGTCTTTTGTATCTCACTCATTCTCATCCAAATCTATCATATGTAGTGGGTATTTTTTCAAGATGCATGCAGGAGCCTCATGAGCTACATTGGAAATCTGCCAAGTGTATCCTTCATTATGTTCAAGGAACTATTACCTATGGGATTCATTATTCAACTGGTTGTACTTTGGATCTTATTGGTTATACTAATTCTGATTGGGATGGTGATAGCATTGATCAAAAGTCCACTTCAACATATGTTCTCAATTTGGGTTCTGGTCCCATATGCTAGTCAAGCAAAAAGAAATTTTCCATTGCTATCTCATCCACATAAGCTAAATATGAAGGTGTTGTCAATGCTACTATTCAGACTATTTGGATGCAAAATTTCCTCACTGAGTTGGGTATCTCATTTCCTCAATCGACTATCATTTGGTGTGACAACCAAAGTACATTGAAGGTCTCCAAAGATCCAATATAGTGCCAGCAAACAAAGCACATCAAGATCCATATGCATTTCATCCATGATGGCATCATTGATTTATAGTATTGTCCCATGGCCCATTAGATTGTTGACATTTTTACAAAGACCTTTACTAAGAAAAAGTTTCAATTTCTCCAAGATCTTCTTGGGGTGAAAGACATTGTAACACAATAGTTTTCTTGTCAAATTGTTAGCATTTTTTTTGAGGGGGGGTTTTCATCCCATTGGGTTTTCCCTCTTTCCTCATTATCTAATCTTTGGTTAGAATTAAGGGAGGTGTTAGCATATTAATTCCAACTCTAGCTCTAGAGGTAGAATAGGACTGCAATCAGTTGAATCCAGCAGTAGAATAGGATTGCAGTTGGTAGAATAAATGAAACACTCCAGCTCCAACATTAGAAAGAACTAGTTCAAAATGTTGATTCACTATTTTCAACTACCAGTGCATCTTTGACTACGATGTTTGTAGGGTAGAGTTTGTTTTACAGTTTATAATAATGATTGATGGCAAAAATCTACATGGTATCAGAGTGCAGGTTGCCAGTTCAAGTTCCTCAAGCCCTTTGACCCTTCGTCCACATAGGCTTGGATTATCAACATGGTATGTAGTGGGTGCTAATCCCATGTGATAAATGGTTGTATCTAGCTCCATCGTGTGGGGAGGTGTTGGCATAGTGATATATCCCCGATGAGATCCCTCTCCAGTATCAGTACGTGCTTTTGGTGTGATGGAAAAATCTACAATGATAAGCATTAAAAAATGTTTACTACTATGCTAATGAGGGTTACTGATACTTCCAAATAGTCACAAGTTCCTCTCTTTTCGTCCAATGCAATAAAAATTTAAGAGAAATTTAGGGTAAACATGTTGAGATATTTATCATTCAAATGAGAGATGAGATAGAAAATACCATTGAAATTATTCTTTTCCAATGGTTTTCCATTCCATGTTGTTCATTCTACTATTATAATTTATAAGAAGGTTGTAGCTAAGATTATAAGAGTTTGGAATTTCACATGTCCCAGAGAGAAAAATGGAACTAAAAACCATGACCTTAACAAAGAATTTCTCCAAGATTAATATTTTTACAGAGAAATGAAGACTACACAAATCACAAATGGATAGAAATTGTTATGGATGGGTCCATAATCATTAGGCATCATCCATTCATCAATATTATCCTCAAATTTTAGCGAGATGGATGGCCCTAAGAATATGGGGTAGTTTATCAAATGTGCAACCCATGTGTGCAGAGTAACAAGTTAATTGAGGTTGTCTGCAAATATATGTGATGTACTTGTCGTGTGCATGCCATGAATAATACACTCAAGAACATGAAGTAAATAGACTACATCAAACTAGTAATTCTTGATGTTAGAGTTCAACAAATGTTTATCTACAACCACCATACATTATGTATAGTTGTGCTATTTTGGGCCTTCATCAGGAAGGAATTTCTCAAACCTGAAAAAACAAAGTATCTATCACACTCATTCTCTTCAAGAGGATGCTCATGTTGCATGAGGCATACAAACTGATGGTCACAACATCAGTGGAATTAGTAGCCTGAATCTATGCCAAGGAAAGGGAAAAAGATGAAGAAATGAAGACAAGTAATTTTAGGAGTTATGCTAAATGCATTTTCTACATCACATTTCTTATTTTTATAGTGATCAAATATGGGGACAAATGCTCCAAACTTTGGAGAAATGTATGAATGTATTGACAAATTGCTTAGCCGAATCAATTTCCCTGCACAAGCAAAAAATGTCAGCTTGTAGTTCTGTAATGAAAAGATTTGGCCTATTATTCAATGGAGGTGGGAAAAACTCAACACTGCCTTGTGCATGGCTATTTATGCATTGAACATAGCATGGTACATGCAAAGGCTTGGAAAAGTTTCCCCTATGGGAAATGCTAAAGGAAAAATAAACTTTATTAAAGCAATTCAAAAGATGTATGTTGTTGACGATGCCCCCACCATTCAAATGCAGTGCACTAAATTTGCCATACCTAGGGGATATCCAATTTACATAAGCAAATGAACCTAGAAGTAATCGAACAACAAAAATGGTCACTAAGAAAATCTTAGCCTTCATGTAATCCAAATGCAGGTCCAAATAATTAATGCAAACCTCACATAATCCAAACGCAACCTAGGAAGGATAGCCACATGCCTGAATTTATGAAACACGGGCCCTAATCTTGTAGCCACAACCCCTCAAAAACACCTGCACTTTCCTATAGGCTGATGGTAAAAGGATACAGATTGTATAAGGGTGGTATCTAGGCACATACAACCCTCAACAATTCCTCCAATGATGTACAACAACCCAATTGGGACCACAATCACTTTCTAGATATTAAATGCAAGTAGAATACAATCACATCTTGTTAAATTCCATCAAGACCAAAAACTCCAACTTCTCATAAACAGTACACTGTAGTAGAGAAGTAAACAGTCACCATTAACTTCTTCAAACCATAGTGAACATAGCTATAGTAAGAGAATAATAATTCTCAGAATTATAACCCAAGAGCATATAAATCAGAACCTCAGAATATGTCACCAAGATGACAAAAGAAAATAAATTTTCCATCGGATGCTTTTCCCATCAAATGGGCTTATATTTATAATCTCCAAATGGCACAAAGTTTCCCAAATGAAACTTCACTTATGAAGCTTCCTCAACACAACATTAAAATATTAAAATGTGTCATATAATATAATTATTAATTACTTTTGGCTCCCAAAAATGACCTTTTCCACCATAACATAATATTTTGACAGATAAGGTCGTTGTTTCTTGTGCCCACGATTTAAAACTTTTCATTTCTAGTTCTAAAAAGATATGATACTAAAGTGACCAACAAAAATAGAAACCTTGACATATTTAGACAAATAATAATAATAATAATTCACCTATCTTGTGAAAACAATTGAAGAAGCATCAAAATCAAAAGCTAACAACACTAGAGTGATCCCAAAGAAGAAAGATGATGAATGAACCTGACGGGGTGACTTACTATAAATAGACGCTCCCTCCAAGATTCTTAGAGCCCAAACCAAAAGCCTAAAATAAAAACTAAAAGCATCAATGAACTGAGCTCATTGGAACCAACAATTTGACTTACTATAATTAGTAAGTCCCTCAAATGGATCCAAAACACACCATAGGTTGCTGGAAAGCCTATAACCCCATGACTAAGACCCTCAAATCCTATTGTCACCTCATGAGGGTCACAATGGTGAACTGGTCAAGCCAGCCATAAGAACCTAATAAAAGTGGGGATGTTATAGTCCTCCCTCCCTAAGATTGCTTATCCCCAAGCAATCATGGAGAAAAATGAACATCACAGTCTACCTAGATCCCAAGGGTAGAACTATGTACTATCCATATATTGTAAAAGAAACTCCTATAGCATCAACACCCAAATAATGGATATCAATGAAAAAACCATCTAGAAACTGATTATAGGCACTGATGTCAGTAACAACTCATCAAAACTCAATCCAACTGAAATACCAACTTTATCAACATCTAAGTCCCTATCAAACTGACACTCACACCCAACTGCAGTATAGAGATGATAATGACCATAAGTACTTGAATTACTATCACCAACTCCAACCTCTAATAAACTACATTGGGTGTGTGGATACTGCAAGCAATCTAACTTGCAACTATTGTTCTCATCTACAAAAAGATGGTGCTAACCCATCCATAATGGATGGTATGAAATTGGAGCCAACCTAGACTGACATAAAACCAAATCCTCTACTTGTGGGTCAAAAGAGAAGTGATGAGCACTCTTAATAGTGTAATGCCAATAAAAACACTCAATCTCTGTCAAGGGCTCATAAATATCAAACTAGGAATCAGAAGATTGCTCCAATCTCTAAATCCAAAGTATTGGTTCGGCAGGATCCTGAGAAACCCTCTCAACAAACCCAACTAAAAAATTCCTATTGAGAAGCATGGTAGCTAAGGTCTCTACAATCTTCCCCACCAATCATCGTATAACACGAGAGCCCCAAATGAGAGTACCCTCAAATACTCTCTATGAATCCTCTTGCAAATCTGAGCTCTCAAGTGAAAACTCCATGAATGACTTAGTATAATAGAAATTGTATGTGGAAGCTTTAACTAACTCCCTATGACCCACAATTGATCCCTATGAAAATGTGGCAATGTCAACTATCTAATGCTACTTGATGTATGAAATGAACAAATTGATTCGCTTCTAGTAGAGGGAAGCAAATCATCATGAGAGCTCTTCTACAGTGATGTCCTCACCTCCTCTATTCCTATTGCACCCAAATCTTGAATAGATGCGACTAGCACATCATCACGTCCCTCATCCCCAATCATAGAAGAAAACTTACCATCAACCACCACAATGTGTAGCTGAATTAGATCTAGGGCTAGTGTGGACCAAGCACACTCCAACTCCACGATAACCTCATCCAACTATGACTGCTATTGAAGAGACAACTAAGTATACTGAAGAGAGTCGACAATCACCTCAAGCTCCTAGGTGAGTTGCACCACCTCCTCTTTCCCTAACAATGTCTCATAATAGTTTTCAACCCACTCCATAAGGTAATCCCTATCAACAACTAATTGTGAGTAATTATCCTTCAAGACCCTAACAACCTCTTGAACTATATGAATCTTTGCTAGGGAAAGACTACTGTCACCGTGCTCATCTAACATAGGAGTGCCCCAATAGGATGTATCTAGCATTTGACAGATAGCATCATAATGCTCAGGAGCTAAAGAAATGTCACTATCACTAACCTTCAGCCGATTGGTCACATGATACCTTTATAACCCTTTCCACCTATGTAAGCTCTTTGTCTCACTAACTGCACTATGATAGGAAATTGAATCAGAACTGTTCAACACAAGATTGCTCATTACATGTGTGCCATAGTCCTTGCACACATATATAATTGAGGTACAACTGCTCAGTACCTCAACCGACACCTTTGAAGAAGCAGAAGCCCTCGCTGTATCGCACTCCTCACATGACTTTACTTCTTCCTCAACAAAAAGTGCCTATAAATCTAGATCCTGGGATCCCTCCAAAATCTCCTTGGAGTCGTCATCCATTATCTAAAAAGGAATGACGTACCCAATTCAACTCATAGCATCATCCAACAAATCATCAGAGGTGTCCATACTCTGTATCCACATCTCCTAACAGATGCTCAACTGCCATCACCTAACTCTACACACATGACTCAACTAATGGCTCTACTGTATCACCCAAACCACCAACATCATAGTTGGGTGACTCAATGCATGCATCAGTCCCACTTGAGGAAGTAGCTACCTCCTACACTAGAGCAACACTATGACAACTAACATATAAATCTCTAATAACAAGCCCCTTCTTAGGAGAGTTTGAACAATTAGCAATAAATACCACCCCAATAGCACCTGCACTATCCACAACAACTCTAGAATCATCAACCCACTAAAGCTCAGTGTTGCTATCCACCAATGGCACTGGCACATCCACATGTCTCTATGTGAAAAGTGCATCATCAAAACTATGGATAGGACTAGTGGGTGTCATACTGAACACAGGAATATCTGCCTTCTAGAGGCCAACCAGATTGAACTTAAGCCTTCTTCCTTACATCCTCGACGTTGGTCTTCTAAAAATAGAAACCATATACCTCGCTGCTCTATCAATCATCTCTAGATCCGATAGTCTCTCAGGGAATCTCTGCTTATTATAATATAACCTTAATAAACTTAATAACAATTAATTATTAATTATTTTATATTAGTGCAATGGATTTGTGAATTGAAACCAAGGTATAATATAGTGGCAAATTTTTGTATTTTGGAAAATTTGAGGTTTTGTTGGTGTAGTTTTTGGCAATTTCTAAGCCCTTCCATGGTTTACTTGGTCGCCAAGCTTTGTCTAGTCTACCTAGTTTCCTAAGGTTGTTGGGTTTATTAATCACTAAGGCAAACTTTGCATTTTCATTTTTTCCTTGCCGTATTTGCCTTTCACATAGCCGACTAGGTAATGGTAATGGGGGCAACACTCACCAAGTTTCAATGTTGAATTTGCATGTAGTATGGGGGAATTCACCAATACAATTTAATTTTTTCTTGGAGGAATCAGCTCGTTTCACTTGGTAATTGATTTGTATAAATTTGAATTCACCCAAGCATTAAAACATAATACATTCACTATACCGATGGCACTCCTTCAAATTTCAAGCAAGACAAATCAAGGGCACGACTTAGACTCCAGATATAGCTTCCGCAATTGGTGGTATGTAAGTTTGTAACTTAGACTCCATATATAGCTTCTGCAATTGGTGCTTTGTAAGTTTGTAACTCTTGATCAAGTGGTACTATGCTAAAAACTTGTTACACAATCAAACCTATAAGAAAGAATATAGCCTTTTTATATTTCAATTTGTACTAAAAATCTTCTTTGTAAAACATTCTTCATCATTTCTAACTTCCACTACCTCATATTTTCTCAGACCCATTGCACCCTTCTCACTCTTCTACAAACCCAAATAAAAGCTCTTCATAAAAAAATAGGATGATTATCAAAGGACAAAAGGGCATGTAGAATGAAATTAGTAATTGTCTTCAATTGGGTTTATAGATGGAAAGAAAGATTTCTTGATTGTTGAGGTTGGAATAAAGGAATCAAATAAGATGAATAAGGCCTCCTAGATCATTATTATTCTTTTGTGCTTTGCAAATCAGAAACATCATACCCATTCCTACCATTAAACCCTAGAGAAGAGAATAATTTTGGATGAAACCATGTGTTAGTGCTTATAATATCTCTTGCACTTTAATATGTTGTTAGTCCCAAGTTTTTTTTTTTCCTTTCTTGAAGTTGAACTTGAAGTTCTAGTTTACCTCAACTTCAAGTTCAGGTCTGTCTCAGTCTTTGTGTGTCAAGTTTGATCTCTCTCCTCGAGTTGGTCTTAGTTTAAGTCAAAGTCAAAGTTGAAACTCGGTCACCCAATTCTTCAAATTCAACTTCAGTGTCAATGTTGTACACTAACGAAAGTCGTATGTAGGTTTTAAATCTTCAAACCAAATCAAGGTGGGTCCTAGTGTAGCATTTCCCAGACATGCGAAGTTATGAATGAAAGGATATAAGGCAATACGTGTTTGGCTACAACAAGATTTGGTTGAGGGATAAAATTGTCATGTCATGATCACCTAATGCAGTAGCATACGTGTGGATTTGATATAGTATTTAAAACAAAGCACACGTGGCATCTTTTCAAACCCATGCCGCATGAGTGGGTAATTGGTGCACTTACTTGCCAAATCTATTCTTGCGATCTTTCGCACAAATTGTTCCTTAAATGCATTCATTTTAGCCCTTTTCTACTCATTCCATTTTCTTTAAAGATATTCCCAGTATTATCAGGTAAGAAGGGCAAGTAGCAGGCTTTGTCTCTATTAAATTGTAAGTACATCTTCATACCCCTTTGAATTTCAAATTGTGTTTGCTTTGTTTTGAGGTATTTCAAGCCATATATTCTAAAGCATGTCTTTATTAGTAGTCATGACACTTTTTTCACCCAAAATTGCCTAAGCTAGAGAAACCTTCTTTTCTTAGTTCCCTGCTTGAAATTCATGACACATTCATGGTAAATAAAAGTTTATCTAAGTTAATTGAATGAGCCAAGAATACCCAATCAAGCCCCATTTATTAGAGATTAGTCGATAGTGGATTATTAGAAGTTGTTGCTTTTCTCACTGCTATCACATATCCAGAACTTGTCCTTGAATGTGCAAGCCATTATGACCCTATTTCTAGATGTATCAAAAAAGCCTCAGAGGAAGTGATTGTTAGAATCAATAGAACCAGTGTCCATTCGGCCTTTAGGATTCCCCACAAAGAACCTTATGAGCCATGGATGTTTGAAGAAGCTGAGTGCCTATATGCCAAAAAAAAAAAAGAGCTATGATAACAAGATAGCTCAGTCTTGGCTCTTGAAACCAGCAGAAGGAGGTTCTAGATTGCCTAAGCCATTGACTATTAAGCATTTTATGAAAGAAATTGCTGACATGGTTCTTCTGCTGAATAGGATCAAAGGAAATGAGCATGCATTCCACTGGGAATCTTGGATGTACTTTTTCATACAGAAGATCGTTGAAGGGGTTAAATTCATTGATTGGTTTGATCTCATAGCAGAAAACCTGCATAGGGGTTTAATGGTTGTTAACAACTGTGGCCCATTTTTTTTGTCTTCTTATCTAATTTACATCCTAGCTACATCGAAAGAATGGGACTATCTTCCACATGCACCTTGGGTTAATAACATACCCATTTACCAATATTATGGCAATCTTGAAGAAGCTACAGTATGCAAAGAGTTCAAGAGGGTCAATGATATCTTTCTAGGGAAATTGGTATTTGAACTCCGACGGAAGGAGAATGATAGGATGATAGAAGAAGCTATGCAACTTGTGCAAATCTATGGTTGCTATTACATTCAATTTCCCAAATTTACATTTATCAGAGTGGGTGGTTTTTCTAATGAACCTTTAAAGCTGCCATGCTATTGTTCAGATTCTATAGTGTTGTCTGAGATGTGTAAGCAATTTGTTTCTGTGATTGAGTCTTTTCATATTTCAAAAAGATCATCTTTGGCATTCTTCCCAATTGAGATTGGACACTATAGATGCCCTAGTCTGAAAGAAGCCATATTGTTAGCAAAATCATTTACCCGCTTATGCTTTAAACCTTTCATTTCTCGGTTAGATTTTGACTACACTGGCTTTTTCAGAAACCATGTTAAGAATGTAGTATCCCTGGTTCACTCCCCACAATTAGAGGATTTTTGGGCAAATTGCCTTAATGAACTCGAGGTAAGGAAAAGACTATGGTCTCGCTTGACCATTAAACAAATCACTATGTTTAATGTGGAGTTGGATACTTATGGAATAAAAGATGATGATTCTGAGGAAGTGCTTGATCAGTTTTACATTGACCAGATTGAATGCATGCATATTCCTGAAATTGATTGGGAAAAGAAGGAAGAAAATGATGTCTATTCCCGTACTAAAGATGTAATAGCTATAATTTCCAAGTGGATAAAGTTAAAGGCCATGGCTACTTCAGATCTTTTTGGGAAGTTTTCAAAAAGCAAAGATAAAAGGACTGCTAGGAAGCAAACTAATTGAGGTGTTCCTAATTTTGTTGCAGGTCTAGCTAAAGTTGAAGTTGAAGCAATTCCTGAAACACTTCAACTTCAAGTTCAAGAAGAAACTCCAAAAGGAAGGAGAGTAACCCGCTGAAGCATGAAGAAGGCATCAGTCGTCAAAAGCAAGAACACCATAACCATGGACTTGGAGACAAAAAAAGACCTACCTATGGTGGATAATGTACCTCAATCCTAGAATTTGCCAATGGCTACCGAGAACCAGGAAAGTAATCTCTCCTTAGTTAAATATTCCCCTACTACCGTAAAAGATCAAGCTATGCCTAAATGGATGGAGACATCAATGGAGAAGAAAAGGAGCATAGTCCAAATATCTATGCCTATTGACGATCTGGTCAGTAAGTGCCTTGGTAAAGCACCTAAAGTGAAAAAAGCAAGGACCGAAGCAAGAATCAATTTTGACAAAATTTTAGGTCGATGGGCAGCAGAGATAGCTACACCACCAGATGGAAGCTCTCCTGATTTAGTAGTGCCTCAAGACTTCCAAATAACAAAGGTTGATTTGGGAAAAGGGAACCACGAAGTAGATATGGAATTCTTTGAAGTTTCTAATAAAAAGATCATGCACAAAGTATGGAAAGATGGGCAAGATAAGCAAGAAATGAAGGAAATGATAAAAAATATGGCGCATTACATTAATGCTATCTTGCACCCTGAAGAAAAGCCAATTCGTGAGATGTTAGCCATTATTGATGTATCCTCTGTGACCGATCAGCAATCATTGGAGAATCTACATAAGTGCAAAGTAGTAGCTAAAGTAGCAGGCGAATGGGTTCAGGATGTACTACATGATATCGTAAAGCACATAAGTCACTTGGACCATGCTTCAAAGGAGATATCAAACATTACCAAAAAGGTGGAATCAAGTAATGAAGGATATGAAAAAGAAAAGAACAACTAGGAAAAAGTGGTGATGTGGTTGGAAGACATGCAAGAGCTTGGCCTATAGAAATTCCAGGCAGAATGTCCTGTAGCTAGTCTAGATGAAAAGGCCCTATATGTCATCAAAGATTGCATTGAATGGAGAAATGAGGCACTCACACAAGGAGTAACTAAAATTAAAGAAGCATTGCAAGAGCTTAGGGTTATACACCAGATCATCCAAAATGATCTTAAGTGGTTTACCAAACAGTTCATGGGAAAAGAAGATGACTCCGTTGCCCAATCAGATGAAATAATCAAAGAGGTTTAGAAGAAGTTTCAGGAGTGGCAAGACAAAAAGGCACAAGCTAAGCATGACTTTTTCAATGTGGCACATATAGAGGCTATGTTAATCATTAATCTAAAACATTTGGAAATGCACGAGGAAAAGGTTGCTGAATTGAAGAAGATGAAAGAAATCTAGAAGCAAAGGTTCACCTACATTGGTTTGCCACATCAATCTGTTATCTCAGCCTTTTCAACTGCCTACGAAATGTGGAAGATGGTGAAAGGCATGGTAACAGGGGACAACACTATCTGATCAAGACAGGCAGTTACACTTAATCGCTTAGTTACCTTTTCTTTTCAGTTTCATGTTTCTTGCATTTTAGTTATCAGTTACTTTGGCAAAAACCAATTAACTCCTGGTGGGGTAATTTTGGCAAGGGTCCAGCCCCATGCCTATATATATCTAATAATTAGTATGTTGAAGGGGTTATAATTCTCCAGCAAATCGATAGACAAAACTATTTTTGTTTGTGATTTTATTCCAAGTTAGAAGTAACATTTTAGAATTTTTGTAGATACAATGAAACTCTACAGTTTGATTTATGGTTAAAAGCTTTGTAAGTGGATACTATTATCTGCCTATTTAAATCAGTGTTTCTAAAGATATTGTTTAAGCTTTTAGCTATGTCTATTATTTATTTTGAAATTGCCAGTTTGTACTTGGATGCTGTGAGAAATTAGTTTTATCAATTTTCCTACTTGATGGTTTTAATTTTCAAATATGTGGATCATCTTGATAGTTAAAATCGAGTGGTTCTTTTCAATTAAAGTTGATTTTGTATTGATGAGATAAAATAAGTTGATTCAACAGTTTCAGTAGATTGTTTTCCTGAAAAGGTCTTTTTGTTGAATTATTAGATCAGAAAATCTCATTGCAATAAAGGTAGTTGTGCCTATTTTTATTGAAGAAATATTAAGCAAAGAATTCCTCAATCTCTTCTATAGGAATTCATTTGTTAGTTTACATGCTTTTTATCTATTTTTACATATGAATATATGTGGGAAAAACTGTTTACTAACACCATGAATGATCTACTTTGTTAAATCCTTTAGCATACAACCATGTTCTAGCTATCAAAGGTATGATTGGTGATTTTGGCTTCTCTACTACAGCTAGACAAATATGTAGGTGTATAGATATCATTTTGACTTTCCATATTTTAAGACCCATATTTGGGTACATTTGAGGTAAATAATATCAAAATTTTAAGCCTTGTATAAACAACATAAATCATATACCAAACAAATAGTAAAATAAATTAATTATTCTTAACAATTATAGACATATGTTTGTTAGTAAAACAAATAAACCTAGTGATACTATTAGGGTCAATTTCTTCCTGGCTTTCCTAAAATGGAAATATGTGTACCTAGAATCTACACAAGCAAGTACCATGAGATGTCTACATGATATGGTAGTATTTGAGATACACTTATCTACTTAAATAGCACAAATCTCTAACTTTTTGGTGTACTTGATTCTTCAAGGAATACACTAAGCCCTTTTTAACTCTTAAATAAGCCAAAAATAATATATATTGTCTAAAAATTAATAACATCCTTCAGATTTGATGTTTCTGGAGGTATATTGTTATCATTGCATTTTCGAACTTCCAAAGCTTGCTCAGTTATATTTCTGGGTTGAGATTGTGTGCAAATTTTTAACCATCAACATTTTGGATCATACTCCATGATCCATCATTAGGATGAAAGAGTGTAAGAATGCAAAAATGATGACAAATCATGGAGTATGGTCTGAAACATTGATGGTTAAAAAATTGCACACAATCTTAGTCCAAAAATACAATTGAACAATTCATGGATTATGTAAATCTCCTATCTTCAATCTTCCAAATCTTATCAAAGAATCAACAACATATATGATTATCAAACTAGTTAAGAATGCAAGATTTTTTGCATTCTTGCACTCTTTCATCTCGATGATGGATCATGGAGTATGATCCAAAACATTGATGGTTAAAAATTTACACACAATCTTAGCCCAGAAATATAACTGAACTCATGGATTGTGGAAATATCCTATCTTCAATCTTCCAAATCTTATCAAAGAATCAACAACATATACAGCCAACTAGGCAAAATTATTTTTGGTATCTAACATTTGCAATATAAAAAGTTCAAAACATAGAAAGCAGCAGGTGAACCAGAAATGCATTTATGATTATCAAACCAATCATGAAACCTACTTAGGAAGACAACTTTACTATTTCAAATGGAACCTTTAGCCCAACCACTTGACCAACAATAGACAACCAAGCTATAAGGTATTTACAAATAATCTTTGTCCTTAAGGTATTACATGTGGTTGACTCAATGTTACTTTTATTAAAATTGTCGCCACCACTAATGGTTTCTTCCATGGTAGTGTAGTGTTGTCCATTGTCTTCTTTTAACAAACAACTCTCACTTTGTGTTAGATTGTGTTCAACTGTAGTAGTTGGATTAACATTTGATGATGTTCTTCTTGAGAAAAGAAACCCCATCCACTTGCTCTTTCCACAAGGATGAAGTGCATACCATGCTCAGTTCAAATAAGGATGCTCCTATCATGGTAACAATGGCTTACTAAAATTAAATATACACAAATGTAAAAAAATTAAAAATATAAACTAAGCAACTATAATACAAAATCATTGAGATTTCTCTCAAGAAAATGTAGGTTAAAAGTATACACCTCTTGGCTAAGAAATATCCATTTTGAATTCTCAAGTAGTTGACAAGAATGTGATGGAAGATCCTCCATAATCTCTTCCAACTCGAGTGGTCTCCCATCTAAATGATTGATATAGACAAAACCACACTTCAATAAATCTTTATAATTTATTATGCTTTCATAATTCTAAATAGAAGAAAGCAAATTGACAAAAAATTAGAAAGTGCAAATACATACCAGTACTGTAACCATGAAAAAGAAGCATGGGAACTTTGTAAGAATGGTTATAGACAATATGAAAGGTGTGGAGATGGGAACTTTGTAAGAATGGTTATAGACAATATTTCAATGAGTTTGATTCAAAATCACACAGTTAAATCCTGATAGCAATATCACAATTTGACTTGCTATGGAAATTATCTCCTACTTATCAATTGATGAGCTTAAGGGCCTTTCTAATGAATGGTTCATAAGGCACAACACTTGGTGAAGGTTTTTCAAATGGAGTTGCAAGCTTTGGGTTTAACCATGGAGGAAACTATGTAGTTAAGCACACTCAGGCTGGAGTAGTACTGGGATGGGTGACCTCTTGGGAAGTCTCGATGCTTCACCCCTATGAGCATCACCTAGATCCAATGAGTGTGAAGTGTTCCATTTATTCTCATGAGAGATGGATCCATGTTGAATCACTACTCATGAAACATGGATTAATGATTTTGACTCAAAATCACACAATTAAATCTTGATAGCAATATCACAATTTGACTTGCCGTGGAAATTGTCTCTTACTTATCAATTGATGAGCTTAAGGGAATTTATAATTAATGGTTCATAAGGCACAACACTTGGTGAAGGTTTTGAAAATTGAGTTACAAGATTTGGGTTTAACCATGGAGGAAACTCTGTAGTTAAGCGTGCTCAGGTTGGAGTAGTACTGGGATGGGTGACCTCTCAGGAAGTCCCAGTGCTTCACCCATGTGAGAATCACCTAGATCCAATGAGTGTCTAAGTGTTCCATTTATTCTAATGAGAGATGTATTCATGTTGAATCACTACTCATGAAACATGGGTCAATCAGTTTGACTCAAAATCACATAATTAAATCTCGATAGCAATATTACAATTTGACTTGCTATGGAAATTATCAATTGATGAGCTTAAAGGGCTTTCTAATGAATGGTTCATAAGGCACAACACTTGATGAAGGTTTTTCAAATGGGGTTGCAAGCTTTGGTTTTAACCATAGAAGAAACTCTGTAGCTAAGCACACTCAGGCTAGAGTAGTACTGGGATGGGTGACCTCCCAAGAAGTCCTGGTGCTTCACCCTTGTGAGCATCACCTAGATCCAATGAGTGTGAAGTTGTTCCATTTATTCTCATGAGAGATGGATTCATGTTGAATCACTACTCATGAAACATGGGTCAATGAGTTTGACTCAAAATCACATAGTTAAATCTTGATAGCAATATCACAACAACTTTTTTCTTTGACAATTTTACTCTTTTTTGCACATATTTGCATTTTATGCTTTTAGATGTTTTCTAGGCACCCTAAATAGGACCAACATCTTATTATGACCTTTTTAAAACTCTATGTATTTCCTTACATGACATTCCCACATTTTGACTCTCTTTGACCCACATTGCTTAAAACATGAACTTGGTCAGCATGACCTTAATTGAACAGTTAATAACATGAAATGAAATGACTATTACCCTTATCTAACATGACTCAAAAACATGCTACTTATGACTTAAAATACCATGGGAGATGGTTAGGGTGCTCCTGCACCATATGAGTGGTAATATATGATGTAAATAATTTGGCAACACAACTGCTACATGATGTTATAGTTACCATAGTTAAAGTATAGTCGATATGGAGATTGGTTCAGAAGATTTTACCATTTATAAACAAGCAAGATCTATAGTGTTCCCTTTTTTCATTCTTGTTATTTTCTAGTTTATCTAGAACACACACCACTAGAAGGGAAACTAAATGTAATACAAATACTGGTTGCATCTACCACACAGAAAACCTTAAATAGCTTTGAATCATATTGATCGTGACTTGTACTTGCTTTAGATCATTGCAATGCCCTTCCATAAAGAATAGTTCTCTTCAACAAATACAAACAATGATATTTAAGATTGAGATTCCATATTTTTCAAATGCCCTTGAAGGATCTAAATATTTCTTATTGTGCTTATCCAACATATTCCAAAAAACCATATATGTATGGTCAATATCCACACAACCACAATCTCACGTATATTGTTATTGCCCAGAACCAAAGAGCTAGAAGAAACATAAGCACATCAAAGTATAGTGCAATTGCCCATCTTCATTCCTATCAAACAATTTTTGTTTTTAATATTTCAGCAGGTCGTTGCAATTGTGATGGCCTGCCTAACGGAACGTCGTTGGACCAACAACGATGTCGTCAGATGTCTGTCACATGCACAACGAAATAATCTGATGGATTTTTGTCCCATCCATGACATAGTTATCGCACACCATGGCACTTGCGATGACATTCTGACAGATGACTATTGGCCATAGAGCGTAGGCATCACTATGGGAATGACATAATGGAACATTCAGTCGTCGTAATTGTGACACCCACCTGTCGCAATTACAACAATGTGACGATGAACTATTGGCGTTATCATCTGCCAAATTACAACTTTTTTGCATCGCAATTGCGACGAAAGAGCTTTATGTCATAATTTGTGATGCCAAAAGTGTGATGCCAATCCAACCAGAGCCATTTCTTGCTACTATCACTTAGGCGACAGTTGCCCATCACAATTGTGACATCTTGTCATCGTAATTTGGGTCCAAATGTAGTAGTGATCTAAGGGGGAGTACACTTATGTATCGTTGTAAGGAGTGATAAGGAATGTAATGATCCATCAAGACATGAATAAAATTGTTATGTTTTGAAGGCATTTATTTTGTATTTACTTATGTTTTGTATGACATCATTTTGGGACTTAGCCAATTTTTTCAAATGTTGCCATCAATGTTGAAGGGGGAGATTGTTGGAAATATGGTTAGTTAGATGTTTAAAGTGTTTTCATTTATGACAACATATATTCAATATTTAATTTATGTATTTAGAGTTAGAAAATTGTCTAAGTCTTAAATAGTTTGCAATAGTACAGAAACATGTGTGATGTGTACAGACAACACACTTTGAGTTAGCTCATGCACAATTGAGGATAGCTATATGACAGCATCATGATGACATAGGTCAGTGTGTAGACTTGTATAGACTGTACGATGCAAGTTACAACCAAAATACTAGCTCAAGTATTTAACAAGACAAAATAAAGTATATCAAAGAAGTGGATTGTACGACTTAAGGAATTATTTTGGTGACAAAATAATCACTTAGTCATGATGGGCCGACATTGTAGATATTAATACCTAAGTGATTTTATAATAAGTCAAGCATCTAAAGACATGAAGGCCGACTAAGTTAAGTTTTATCATTTTGTAAGATATAAGTAAAGATCTTATCTTGTACAAATAATGTGTAAGATGTGTGACATGTGAACTATTGTGAAGAAAGCTTGAAAGATATGCGAGCATTATGTGATACAAAATCTAATGTATGCTTAGATCAAGTGCAAGTTTCAATAGTGAGAAATTATTGTATGTATACCTATACTTGTGAAGAACTTTTATTGTTAATTTCATGTTAGGGTAGTGGGTTCTTCTTGCATACATTGTATTTGATCTACCAACTCCTAACAAGGTTGAGGCTCTTAACAAGGCCTAGTCCTTTAACAAGGACTCGAGACACTATATGTACTTCATAGAATCCTAATAGGGTCAATATCTTTAACAAGATTCTTTTATTTAGTGGATTATCTTGTGGATATCATCCCCATTGGGGTTTTCCCTTAGCCAAGGTTTCCCTAGTTAGCAAATAATGATGTTACGAGTTCTCTTTGTGTACGGTTTTATTTAATGTTCAACATTGCTAGTTTAATTCCATATGCAAGTTATAAAGTAATTAATAATATTTAGTTGTGGAAAAAAGTTTTTAGAATACTGATTCACCCCCCTCTCAGTATTATCTATTTGTAACAAGACTTGTAATAAGTCTTTTAAATTCTCTAACCAAGTATCTCTCGGAAAGAGATAAAAATCATCTACCAAGGTAACCTTGATAGGTTGTTGTAATCTTAAAAAGGTATGCATATTCCTAACAAGATGTGTTCTCAGAAGGAAAATATGAAAGCCTTTAATAGAGAACCATTTTACTTTCAAGGAAAGGCTAGTGGGTATATTAATCCCATTGTGGTTTTCATGAAAAAAATCATCTACTGAGGTAGCCTTGACAGATTGTTGTAATCTTAACAGGTGGTGTGTATTCCTAACAAGATGTGTTCTCAAAAGGAACATATGAAAGTCTTTAATAGAGAACCCTTTTACTTTCAGGAAAAGCTAGTGGATATATTAATCCCATTGTGGTTTTCACCCTCACATCAATGGTTTCCATGTAAAAATATTTGTCTCATCAATGTATGCCTCTATGTTCATTCTTGTATGGTTTTACTGCATAGCTTTATCATTAACTCAATATTAAAAGTATTAGTGGCTATGCTTGTACTTAAGTTGGATGCATTAACTAGTGTATTTTATAGAATTGGGCGTACTGATTCACCTCCGCCCCCCCCCCCCCCCCCCCCCCCCCCCCCACCACAAAACTGGTTGGGACCAACAATTGGTATCCGAGCATAGACCCTAATAGCAACAAGCCTGACAACTTGAGGTAAGATCAAATGGAAGCTATGAAGTAAACAATGTAACTTGAATAAGCATTGGACACTATTGAAGTTTTAAAAGACAAGTTGATATAAACCTTAGCCAAAAGGAAGAAGTCGATGAAGAAGTTTGGAGAAATCCAAGAGCTGATAAAAAGCTCGAAGAGCAAAGTGACTCTAAAGAATACGAAGAAGTAATCTCATAACTCATGACTGAGAATAAAAATCCAACCAAAAGAGTCAGAGCAATGAAAAAGGAACTATAGAGCATGCAACAATGAGATTAAGTGAAGCACAAGATGAGAAAGGAAACACCATCCTACCAAGAGATCAAGCCTATGAGGAACTCAGATTAGCTCAGGAAGCAAAACAACAAATTGAGGACTTACTAAAAGAAAAAGAAAATGAGATAGCTCTCATGGAAGAACACCAATACATTATGTTGGAACACTTAATTTTTGCAAAATTTAGGAGTTCCATATTAAATCCTTGAATCAAAATTTTATCTATTCAATCATATGCAAGCATATTCTCACAAACATAAATCTCAGATATCAATCCTTGATGCATGTTTCAAATGATCAAACTTCAAGTATGTATCTATTCACAAATATCAATCACTCTTGGAACGTTCTTTTGGATCCGAACTTCTTTACATTATGGTGTTTATATTTGACTCATATATGTTAAAATCAAATCCAACATTACATTGGTTATATTCTCAAGTGGAGCATTATTAGTGTGCCTATAAGCTAATATTTTTCTTCCATAAAGTTGGCACACCTTAATTATTTATGGCATCACACTCCCCTGAGATAAGTATAATATCCCTTTCTCCATTTTTAAATAAAAGTTTTAAGATGCAAGCTTATATTTCTTTATAAGAGGAAACATTTGCTGATTTATTTGAGAATGCATTTTCTTTGAATATTTTAGTTTTCAAATAAATTTAGAACTGTATTAAAAAATAATGATATTATTTTTATTTTTCCCTAATATTAATAGAGAAGAATATTAATATTATTTTTGAATTCTGGATGCATTTATAAATTTTGAATTAAATTCTTTCTTGGAGAATGCATGTAATTTTCTTCTTAACAAATATATATTGATTGGGTCGACAACCATTATAGCAGCAGTAATATCTATACTTTGGTAAAGTTCTTATATGTCCAATGGTAATCTATTTGAGTAAATCTGATTTCAAGTACATTGAGATTTGCATCCTAACTTTATTGCTCCATCTACAACAAACTAAATGGTATTTTGTGAATGGAAGAAAGAGATAAGCTTAAAGTTGCATCATCATTTTGCTGAATATAGGGTGAGGAGCACGAGGAGCACAGGTGACTGATAAGTGATCACATTTCTTGTTTTCAGAATGGTAACCGATGTTGGAATTAAGTTTGAAGTTAAGCTCATCTTACCAACCATTGATCATGTATCTCATGGAATGCAACATTAAAACAACAATGATATATTGGAAAGTTGAATGACTTTTTTAATAATTGGGTCAAAATTTGTGATTATTTTTGGATCATCATCTACATATCCCAAATGATCCCCGGACCATTTCCCATACACGAGAAATGTTTTTCTTGAACTTTTATATGTTTTCAAAATGCTGGCAGCCCCAAAAACGCCCAAACATTTCCCGAAACGACTCATAAATAGTATTTCAATCATGGGAATGTAAGATTGCTGCAACAAGAAGCTGGGTAGTGCTTCATTAATATTTCTTGCGATTTAGATGAAGATTCAATTAGTATCAACTAATATCAATGATAATTAAGAAGAGCAAAAGCCTCAGACCAATTGTCAGATTGAGACAAAGGCATTATGATATTCTAAATGGTATTCAGCGATTGGAGGCAAAGGAATGAAGAGATTGAGTTGAAGAGGTTTACTATCAGCTACGACCAATCGGATGATTTCTTGATCTTTTCCTTTTGGCATGTAAGTATTGAAGGTCTGTGATTAATTTATCTGGAGCTTTCTAAGTGTAATCTCATAAACAAAGAGATCATTCAGTAGTCAAAGAAATCCTAAACTTAAGTTATGTTTTTTTGTTTCTTTTTTCTACGGAGGGTTCAGATTTGCGAGGCAGCCCAGCAAGGCTCTAAGTCCGCAAGCTACCAACTAGCGAAGGCTAGGATCATGCCTGAATGAGAGAGAAAACATGAAATCGCCAAGTAAGTTTACTAGACCTTGAACATTAGTTTTATTGAATATTGGAAAATGTTATAATCTTTCGCTCATAGCTGAGAAATTATTTCAAACTGAAATTAAATAGAAGAATAATGATAGCATTTTAAGTTATTTCTCTAATATATATTATGAAAATTTGAGTTATTAATTGGGATTACTTATATTTGGTGGACATTTGGATAATGTGTTATCAAATAAAATTTAAAAAAATTATCCTATCATGGGAAATAATTAGATTCTTTCTTTTATTTTTTTGCTCCTTAAATACTCATTTATGAAATGTATTTGTGCTTTTAACTTTGCAAATATATGCTAACATTTCCTTCAGAGATCGAATCTTATAATCTTTGCTAAATGAGAGGCCTATGTTAAAATATTCTTGGAAATGCCATATTCATTATTTTGTGAGGTAAGTATAAGGTAAGTATTTTATATTATTTTCATTTGGTACTTTCAAAGTATTATGAACATTTGAAAATAATGGAAATATTATGAAATCTTTTAGGGAAATATATTTTTCCTTATTCTATGATATAAAAGCAATGTTCTCAAGGTTATAGACTTATTGTCTCTCTTAATGAAATATTTTATGCTTTTCCTAAATATATATCAAAAAATCATTGTTAGGACAAAACAGTGATTTATGAGAATTTCTTACTCCTAACGAAGTATTTCTATATGTAGGAAAGGGGCATTATAATTAAACCTAATAAGTAAGATTTTAAATTTATACTTTAAATAAAAGTACCTTACTCAATTGTTCCTTGTGCATGATTATCATCATAGAAAATGAAAGCATCTATTGAAAGGGATTTAGAAGATTTAATTATTTTCCTAACCCAAGGAATGTGACTTTTCAGAAAAGATGGCTTTTGGATTAATTATTTTATTTTTGCATTGTAATAAAATGTGTTTAGTTGTATTTTAGTTATTTAGGAAGTGTCATGATGATCAGAAGCTTGTAGGCATTCTTTGGATTTCTATAAAGGATACCAAGATTGTTCACATTAGAGAGAGTCACATTGTTAAATATTATAAGTTATTAGACACTGGATGGATGCTTATAGCAGTTTGATTAGGTAATGCAACTTGAACATGACTCAATTGTAATTCCTTTTTTGAATGAATAAAAGATAATTTTTCTGTCTCAATTTGGTTAGATGGTTTTTCAATAACTGTATACTATATTGTCCTATTGAATTTAGAACTACTATTAGATAGATTAAACTTCATGAATACTCTTGATTATCAGATATTTTCATAGTGTATTTGTCTAATTGGTCTCCGTTAGTTGGTGTTAAATTCATTAGACTAGGGTTTCATGTTCAACAAAGTTCTATGTCCAGTAGTTGATGGTGTAGTCAACCGTCTCTGTAAAAGTTTGATAATAATATGTGCAAGGTTGACTCCATTTGCCCAAATTAGATAAAGGGACTAGTCGCTTGATTCATCTGAGTTGATATACAATTGTATGTTGGTGTGGTTTTTTACCTTAATTATCTACATATCATTCATCCATTCTCATCCATATTTCATATTTAAAAGCATTCCAAAGCATTCCAATTGGCATTCAACGTTATAATCATGATTTCTCCGTGAGAACATGCATGTCAACTTAAGAGTATTATTAAGCCTGGATTCATAACCATCCACCATTTTTGGTTAAGGTACAACCACCTATGTCTTACAAAGCCTAAAGTGTAGAGATTGAACAAATTTGAGATTCAATCTTCTTCACTGGCTAAAATTGTGTTGAGTTTCCCAACATCGAGTAGGCAAGCTCATAGGAAGTCAACCAACAATTTTGTGCACCAACACATTACACAAGAAAATAATGTCTAACAAGATCATTTCCATGATAAGATAAAACAATTAGAAGTTCTAAATGAAGAAGCCAAGCAATTGAATGAGCAAGTTCATCATCTAATTGATGAACTAAAGAACATCAAGAAAATAATGTCTAACAAGATCATTTCCATGATAAGATAAAACAATTAGAAGTTCTAAATGAAGAAGCCAAGCAATTGAATGAGCAAGTTCATCATCTAATTGATGAACTAAAGAACATCAAGAAAGAAAATGAAATACTAAGGAATTCCACAAAAAGCACCAAGAAGCTAGTGGAGCAAAAGAAAGACTCAGAAGAAGATCATTGATATAGTTAGTCTAAGATTCACAGATATTAACATAAGTGAGACATGAGAGTCTTCAAGGACAAAAGACTCAAACTTCACAAAGAACAATAGGAAAACAAAGAAAGGTATCTCATCAAACAAAACTACTTTCTTTTTTTGTGGTAAAATAGAGAACAAGTCAAATGTGTGTTGGTATAGGCAAGCAACAACTAGTAGTCAAGATAACTATAGAGGCTACTAGAATATATGTAACTGGTATGGGCATAGTGATCTTGCAACTAGGGCAATGGAAGAAGGCTATTATTATTACTATAACATACATGGGCTTAATGCTAAAAACTATAGATCAGAAACATGATCTCATCAATCATCTCCTAAGAGAAAGAGATAGGTTTGCTTCACCTATGGTAATGATGGTCACATTGCATCCCATTGCAAATTAAGGATGGGTCATTGGAACTATTCAAGACAATGGAACAATGTAAGTAGGACATGCTACATATATCACTAGATTGGTCATGTAGCCAAGGATTGTTGGCTCAAGAGTAAACCCAAATAACACCAAAATGATAATGAAGGAAAAGACACAACCATTGATGTTGACCAAGTCAACAAGGACTTTGCTAAAGTGTGGAGCAAGAAAAGTTCCAAGGATACTAGAGTCAAGATTGGAGAAGCAAAAATGTCATTGGAAAGTGGTGCTACTTCCCAATAAAGTTAACATATCAAAGCTTAACAAAGGGTAGGAAAGAAAACTCAGCCTTCCATCGGTCCCCACATTCAAAATGGTAAGTCACAACAAGTAGTGTAGTAAAAAGTGAAGATATATTGTCTCCAAAATTTGATTGTTGGAAGAATTTTCAAAAGGCATTTGTTACACAAGGGTAGAGTTAGGTAAGAGATGAATTTATCATTATAACCTCAAGCTAATTTTTATATTGGATCTACAAATAGATACATTATTCAACAAAAGTTAATTTTGCAATCTTGAGATCTGAGGAGCTTTTGTTTTTATAACCCTAGCTATTAAAGGAGCATTCTTTATGTGAATTGACGTTGTTAGTCATTTTGAAACCTTGGAGCTAAATATCACAATGCCATGATATGATGGTCTATTTGAGGTTGAACCATTTGATGCATAGTAAATAGAGCCACTTGTCTATGAGCTGATCTTGCAAAGTGTTGATGAGAAGGATATGACAAGGGCCTTATCCTTTCTCCCAAGCAGTTTTTAACCAAAGACATTGGAAACTATGTCAAAGAAAATATCATAGATTTGGGAGATGTAGAGATAAAAACAATGTATGAAAAGTTACGTGAGAATGACCAATGGAAATCAGGATTCAAAGATCTGGAGGGAACAACCCTAGCCTATGTAGGAGATATTCATGATTTCTTCAGGGATCAGTGGATGAGATTCATGCTCAACAAATTGCATGATAAATGTATGTGGCTTGATAAGCCCTCAAATATCATGAAGAAAGTGATTGAAAGAGAAAATGGGTTAAGTAAAGCTGGAGAAGAGCTGACCACTCATAAGAAGAAGCCAACAGTAGTGGAAAAAATATTTGGATACCATCATGATGATATAATATGCTTACTAAAAGATATTAAAGACTAAAAAGTGTAGTGTGTTGCAAGGGTGATTGCACTCATTTTTTATTAGTCAAGCTGACCAAATAGTGTGCCCAATAGAGTGATGTATGGAGCACACTAGATCACAACAACAAAAAACCTCTTAACCTAAGTGGGTGGTGTAGACACCTAAATTTGATTACACCACTTTGGTAATCCTATTTAGCTATCTCTAAAGGCATCATTAATTAAATTTCTATTTATTTAATCCTCTGCCATCCCCTAGCTGATTGATTTAATTAATCATCTATAGTCATAATTGATAAATCAAATAACCTATTATTTATCAATTAAATCCTATTCTTCCATCTAATTCCAAAATCCCCATTTATTAAATAAATCTATTTAATAAATCTATCTCTCAAATCTAATAACCCCTAACCTATTCCTAAACCCCCCTTTTTAGCCTAATCCACCCCATCCACCCATACTAACTAAGCTTAGTCACTAACTCACCCACCCTAATGAATGCCATCCACTTGCATATCTCTAACAAGCCTAATCTAATCCTAAACCCTCTCTAATCCCCCCCCTAACCTTGTCACATTCCCTAAGTAAGCTTAAGACTTTCCTAAGCCAAGCAAAGTCAACAATCTCAACTCCTTCCAAAATATCCCAACCACTAAGCCTTCAATGCTCTTACAAAGCCATAAAGACTCTTACAAGCCCATTCATTGCTCTTACAAGCCATTTATGAAGGGTCTTTATGAAGATATTATCCCTTGAGCCTCCTTTGTTGACTCATCCTTGCCCTTTCCTCCATCCACTCACCCTGTGACATGTGTCACTCCCTGGTTGGTGCTAAACAAGCACAATCCATGTGCTCCCCTTTGAGTGCATCCTAGCCCTCCTTAAGCTTTCACCTCTCCTTGCATCTTATCTCTCCATCCCTCAAGCCCTTAGCCTATAAATTGAATCCCCTCCCAAGCCATTTAATCACAACCTTTGAGCTAAAGTTATAATGCTAGTTTGAGAAACAAAGCCTTTAAACCATACCCTTATAATGCCAAATTGAGAGCTCACAAGGCTACCAATTTTCCATTACCCATCCATCTCCATTGAAGCTATTTTGAGAACCTTGAGCATACATACCAAATCTAAGCAAATAGACTCATCCCCAAATCAAGAGAACAATCTCATTGGGAGAGCCCCTTAATGGCTTACATTCTCATTTGAGTTTTGTTTCCTCTTAGTCTCTCTTAAAGTTTATATTAATCTTTGTTAGTTAATGCTTTTTTCCTTTGATAGACTAGTATTAATTGCTAACATATTAGTATATACAGGTGGATGTATAGAAAATTGTTAGATGATGTAGAGAAAATTGAGAAGGATACTAATGTATATATATTCAAGTTTAGCACAATACTAGTGAGTATATTCTTCTTTTTCAAAGAGGAATAACCTAGATACAAGAAGTTCCAATGGAAGTCTAAGAGTTGCATTACAAATCAAATAATGAGTATGCACAACAGGACAAACAATAGTACCCTAGACAAGCTTGATGGGTACTTCATGCAATTTCAAATAGAAAGGCATAGAAGAAGAAGGATGTCAATAAATCTAACCAATGATTATAGAAGCAACATATGCTTCTTGGAAAGCACAAATAGGTGCATGGCTTAGGTAGTTATACCATGAACCCTGATTGACTAGGTTACCCTATGAGGTTGAGGAAGACTCAACTAGAAAGGTCATTGATCAATTATTGGCAATGCCTATTGATAAGAAAGAACAAAGGTTTGACACTGTTGAAGAGAACATAAAAGAGATGAAGGAGCAACAAGAAGAAGTCTCAAAGGAAATAAAGAAGAAGGGTATAGTACAATCTATGCAATAGGCTGAAGAAGAAGTATCCCATAAAAGTGAAGAGAGTCCTCAACCAGATGACTCTTTACTAAAACCTAAATCTGAAGGTGAAGCAGAGTTATCAAGCAAGAAGAAGCTTACTACTGCCAATCATCTAACTATGGAGACATATAAGAGAAAGGAAACATACAGGAGTAAGAAGAAACTTCCCATCTAGTCAAAGACTGACATAAAGAGTCTCAAATCTCCAAAGAACTTTCACTCAATAATATTCTTGAAGATATGGAAAATAAGGGGAAGTATAGTACATTAGATAATAGATCTGTAAAATTCAACAATCGAAATAGAAATAAGATTGTGAAATTTGTACTTGTGACTTTGAGAGTGTTTGATAGAACACTAACCAAAATAGATTCCCAAGTTCCAAGTGAGCTATTTGTAGCAATCAATGAAATGTAGCCCAAGGCCATATTAGAATGGAAGAACATGCTAGATGATGCTTTAGCTAAGCTTAGACTAGATATGAGAAAGAAGGACATAATAGAGCTAGTGGATTCATGTAGACAAAAAACTAATTTGTTAGGTTAATGTAGCTATGATTACTTCTAGTCTAAAGAGGGATGCCTTTTCAAAGGTTTATAAATTTTTGCATCATCTATATAAATAGGGAAAGCTAGTAATGCTGAGAGATTCAAATAGAAATTCAAATCTGCATATCTCAAAGTTATTCTTTGTAAATATTGATTATATATTCAAAGAACTTTCTACTCCAATCATATAATGACAATAACAATATTGAACCCTTGCCAACTACCTTCACACTGAAAGACAAGGCCTAATCTTTTTTTCCATTACTGAATGGATCTTGAATTACATAAAGTCAAATCCCACAACTTGGAAGTTTGAGACACCGATTAACAACAATCATGAACTACAAACACAATGGACTTCAAATACATCAAAACATTAAAATAAAATTGAATTTCCTCTACCGATTTCCACCATTCCATTCATGACTATTATGGGGCCGATTTTATTAAACTAATAAACTTCTTCATTATAACTTGTCAATAAGAAATCCAACTAATCATAGAGGGAATATCATACAAAAATTTTGAATATATTATTATTCATTTCTTTGTATTACAATGACATCCCTCTCTCCATCAATTTCTTTTCCCCTCTCTCTTCTATTCTACCCCTACAGATTTTATTAAATTGTAAATATAACCTTGCAAAGACTAAATAGACCCAATAACTTCCTACAACCAACTTTATAACCACTATAATAATAAACTAAAAGAAACTAATATAAACTCTCTATTTATTATAACTACGAACACTTAGGCTATTATGATTTACCCTTCTAGACACAATTACATCAAAATGAAATGGCTCAATATAGAATAATCATTTATTATCAAACTATTGTGATGCACCTACATCATACTCCCAAGGATAGAAAAATTCAAGTCCCATTGAATTGTTGTGACCTTCTTTGGGATTTTCCAATTGTATGGTATCACAATGATGACTTAATTGATGCCACTTGCCATAACATGTTGAATGCAATCGTTGTGGTAAACATCCTTCTTGACATGTGTAGTGTTGTCTTCTTTGAATTCTAGAACAAATATAGTAGGCACCATCATATGACCTGCATAAAAATACCAATCCACATTTTGATCTTCTTCTTGTTTATATATCTCTAGAGCATCACAGTGATCAACAAATACTTCATCCTTGTCATTAATAGTCTTCCCCTCAACTTGTAATCTTTGGACTATGTCCATTCCGTCTTGATCATTTTTTTCAACATCTCCATCATCTGGGAAAATCATTTCTTCAACCATACTTGTCACCAACTTTCCCTCATCCACAAGAACCTTTTCCTCACAAGGTTCAACAACAACCTATTGTTGTTCACTCTCACTCTCACTCTCACTCTCACTCTCACTCTCTGCACCAACATTCATCTATTGTCCATGCCCTTCCAATGGAATGTGTACCACTTATTGATCCTTATCTTCATCTACTGCTTGCTCCAAAAGCAATGCTATCCTCTCCCACTTTGCAATACTCTTATCTAACTCTTCTCTAAGATTCTTGTAACTTTCTTCTTCTTTTTCTTCCAAAACCCTTCTTAGGCTTCTCAACTCCTCTTGTCTCATCCATTCTATTTCTTTCTTTCTTGCTTCTTCTTCCTTCTTCTTTCTTTCTCTTTCTTCTTACCACCATACAAGTACTCCTTCAATGCCTTAATAATTTCTCTTTCACTCCTTGTCAAAACCATCTTCTCAAACCAATCTAGGGTTCATTAGATATCCAACCACCACCTTGGAACACTCTCAGAGGATAGTTCTACTCCAAGCATCAACAAGGGACCTTCAACCTTCCAAATCCTAGATCTTCTTCCCAAACCTTTTGATGTGCTCTGATACCAATCTGATGCGGAGAGATTCAAACAGAAATTCAACTCTGCATATCTCAAAGTTATTCTTTGTAAATATTGATTATATATTCAAAGAACTTTCTACTCCAATCATATAATGACAATAACAATACTGAACCCTTTCCAACTGCATTCACACTGAAAGGCAAGGCCTAATCTTTTTTTCCATTACCAAATGGATCTTGAATTACATAAAGTCAAATCCCACAACTTGGAAGTTTGAGACACCGATTAACAACAATCATGAACTACAAACACAATGGACTTCAAATACATCAAAACATTAAAATAAAATTGAATTTCCTCTACCGATTTCCACCATTCCATTCATGACTATTATGGGGTCGATTTTATTAAACTGATAAACTTCTTCATTATAACTTTTAAAAAAGAAATCCAACTAATCACAGAGGGAATATCATATGAAAATGTCGAATGTATTATTATTCATCTCTTTGTATTACAATGACATCCCTCTCTCCATTGATTTATTTTCCCCTCTCTCTTCTATTCTACCCCTATCAGATTTTATTGCATTATATATATAACTTTGCAAAGACTAAATAGACCCAATAATTTCCTACAACCAACTTTATAACCGCTATAATAATAAACTAAAAGAAACTAATATAAACTCTCTATTTATTATAACTACGAACACTTAGGCTATTATGAATTTACCCTTCTAAACACAATTACATCAAAATGAAATGGCTCAATATAGAATAATCATTTATTATCAAACTATTGTGATGCATCTACATTAGCTAGCTTAGAAAAGTAGAAAGGAAAAGGGAAAGCGAAAAAGGAAAATCTTAAAGAGACCAAGACTACATGTTCTAGGAGCTCAAAGAAGATATTTATAGAGAAACTAGCTATATAGGTCAAGTAGAGAACACAGATAATCCAACACCCAAATAAAGAACCTAAGGAAACTAGAGAAACACAACAACCCTCCACAACACCATCTACAAGAGAGGAGCAATAGCAAAATGATACCCAAACAAGTGAAGGACATATAAATATCATTGATGTGATCACAATGGAATTTGGTCCAAAGAATAGAGAAGGACAAGGTTATAATGCTACTAATCACACAAAAGCTACCAGACAAGGAGAAAAAGAAAGAAGAATAAAATAAAATGATGTAATTGAAGACAAATCAGAAAAAGAGGCAACAAAAATTTCCACCAACTTAGCAAGAGAAGATTCTAATAGGTGATCCATCAATGATGTAATCAAAAGGACAAAATAGAGTCAAGAAGCCATAGAAGGACAAGGAAAAAAGGAAATGAGATTCAGAGCAATCTAGTAGCAAGAAGAAGAGTAGAGGGGACAAGAATTCATAAATTGACAGAGTCATCAACATCTAAAGATGAGGGTGAACTCTATGACTCTGATGTAGTTGAAGCTACAAGAATGATAGAACTTGATGAAAATTTGATGAAATGGGTAAGAAAATTTGCCAAATGAACTTGAAGGAATTGAACAATTGTGCTAGGCTCATAGAGAAATACAAAATGATGAAGTTGAATAGCAAGAGGTATGATCGATAAATGCTTGTGACATATTGGAGGGACTTTTTGAAGGAACATCCTATAAGGAGGAGGGTGATTTGATCAGTCAAATATAGGATTTCATAAAACACCCAAGTGAGAATCAAGGAAATCATTCAATGCTTGTTGAACAATAGTCTCCAACAAGACCCCTTGAAGAAAAGAAGAAGCTAGTTAAAGAGAAGAAAACAAAAATAATGATACTCAAGAATGAGATGTCATAAGCCCTCAAAGACATAAGAAATTTTTCAAAATCCATAAATGTCAAGCACCTTAATAGGTGATTTAGAGTAGAAGAGAAAAAAAGGCTCAATAGGAGAACAATCAATTTCCTCTAGCTTATGATCCACTCTTTGTATTAGACACAAATCATATTTGAAAAGTCCAAGATATAATGTATCTTATACATCAACTAAGAGTGAACGAAGAGAAGTGAAATATTTAACTGATGGAACTTCAATTTTTTCTAACCCCACTAATAGAGGTCATCTGTTGAGAAAAGAAGAATGTTAAGAGGAAGATTATTGAGAAGAAGAGAAACCTATAATGGAATAATCATGATTTTGTCACTAATGTCAAACCTGCTACTTGTTGGTAAGATATATTACTTATGTTGGTCAGAATGGTATCATTTCATTGATTTATAAAGAGGATTTGAAAAGAAAGGATAAAAAGAGTACCTATTTTGATGATATAGTGTAATGTTTATCTACTTAAGACTACAAAGGAAGGATACAAAAGCTAAGTCAAGAAGAAGAGTTTTCATTAAGTATGTGTCTACTAAGCCTGACTGAGGAAACAATGTAAGTCAAGCATTGAGTGCAAGCTAAGAATAAATTTTAGTATGTACCGAGCAAAGAAAAATATTAGTATGTGTCGAGCATTAGGAAAAATTAGTAGTGATCGAGCAAAAGATAGTATGTGTCCAGCATCGATAAATTATAGTATTGACCAAGCAAAGATTTAGTATATGCTGAGCAACCTAGTGTTGGCCAAGCATCAATAGTCAGTTATTGTCGAGTGACAACATGAAGAGTTTGATCAAAGATTTGATGAATCTGAGCTGACAAAGTTGATTTCTTGAATTGTGTGGACTGTGTTGATGAGCTAGTGGCACAAAATTCAAGATAAACCATTTTGAGATGAATCTAATGAGGATTGCATGAGAAGTTTCTAAAGGGAACCAAATGTAAAAGAGGGAGGATTCGATGAATCTAAGCTTACCCTAAGATGGATGATTGTGATTTAGTAACAAAAGACCAAAATTCTCTATTTAAGGGGATGCAAGGCTAGAAGCAAGTAGTGTGGCTAAGAGTTGGAGATCTAGAGGTGTTTCTTCATGTGGTGGTCAAAGGAATGAACCTGTGATTGGTATACTAGGCAAGAAGGCTTAAGAAGGTGAAGGATTGAAGGGTAAATAAGTCATTGGAGATGAAGGGGAATGAATGCCAAGCAGTATGAAGAGTTGAATCAGAGATATGTAACCTACAAGTGAGTTGTTCTATTATCAAATCAAGTCCTGCTGCTACTTTCTAACAATTGTATCAGTTTGGATAAATCCTTTTGATTAAGGTTAACCTAATAGTCATGAGTAAATCCTTTAATAGGGTGAAATTCAAATGGAATGTTCTAAAGTCTTCTAATAAGGATCACTCCAAATAGGGTGATTGAAGTCCTTCAATCAAGGTCACATTTAATAATGTGCATTATAACTTTTAACAAGGTTGGCTCCTCATAAAGAACACTTCAGAAGAGTGCAAATTTGGTAGCATGTTACTAATGATTTTTCCAAAATTAGGTTTCCACATAAATCCTTGTGTCAAATTGTGTGATTGAATCTGTGATGTTTCATGCTTATATTTCTACAATGTTCATTTGAACTAGGATATTAATATACAAAGATTTAACATATTAGAAGATACAATCAATGCGTGCATACATATGTTTATTGAGTACTAAAAAGCTTTATCTGTTGTACATTTGGACCATGGATAACTAATTCACTCCCCCCCCCCCCCCCCCCAATTATTCTAAATATTCCAAAAATTGGTATCAGAGCTCTTAATGCTTGTGAAGGAAACAGTTTGAAGGTACTTGAAGCTAAAAATCAAGATGTATAGAATGGAGGTACCCAAGCTAAACAAGGAAAACTTTCCTGCATGGAAAAGCTTGATAAAGTTGCATCTAGGTGGATTTTGAGATTTGTATTGTCAATTGTGACCACTAAATATGTAGAAGTGACTGGAGCCCTTATTGCACAACAACTAAAAGATAAGAAAGAAAATAATCAGGCAATGTTGGAGATTGCATCTGCCCTAAGATATTATGAGTTTGATAGTATCAAAGCATGTATTTCTGCTAAAGAAATGTGGGATTCCCTAAAGAAGATCTATGGAGGAGATAAGAATGTGTTAAGAGCCAAGGTAGAAAGTCTAAGAGGGAAATTTGATGATACAAGAATGCAAGAAGATGAAACTATAGCTCAGTATTGTGGAAGAGTCAAAGATGTTGTGAATGCAATTAGAGGATTAGATAGAAAGATTGAAGTTGAGACTATTATCAACAAAGTATTAAGAACCCTACTACCTATCTATGCTATTAGAGTCCCTGCAGTACAAGAACCAAGATGTACTCCTAGTAATGATCTAACCCTTGAAGGATTAGTTGGTAGACTCACTGCTTTTGAACTTTCAAATTTTGATAATTTCAAATATGAGAATATTGATTATGCTTTCAAAGCTAAACTGACACTAAAAGAACCTAAGGATAAGAAAAAGGAAAAGGTGAAACATGTTGCTAGTGACAGTGATACAAATGAGCAAGATCTAGATGAACTTGAATAATTGTTGGCTAGAAGATTTCACATAGCTAAAGGAAAATACAAAGGTGAGCACCTATCATATGTTTTAATTGTAATGAAGTTGTCCATATTGCAGCAAGATATCCTAAGAAATCAAACAACAAAAATGGAGACAAATACAAAAGTAAAAGAGATGGAGTAGCAAAGACTATAAAGGCAACAAAAAGAAATCTTGCTACAATTCTGAAGAAGAATCCAATGATGAATCAGATGATCATGATGATGAAGTTATCTATGTTGCTATGAAAGATTATTCTGCTGAAGATGAGGCAACTACATTGGTATCTTATGTGAGCAAAAGTGACATATGGATCATTGATAGTGGATGTTTTCATCACATAACTGGAGACAAAAGTAAGATCAAAACCCTTGAGCATTATAATGGAAATGGTGTTAGATTTGGTAATGATGAACCCTATCTACTAAAAGGTAAAGGATCAAAAATATTGATAGACAAGATCATGTGTGACAACACTTACTATGTGGAAGGACTTAACTATAATTTGTTGAGTGTGTCAGAATTGAATAGTTCATAATGCAAAGTCGAATTTGAACACAATAAAGTAAAGATCTATGATTCTTATGGAGAACCCATTAGAAGTGGTGATCAGACTAGAGATAATATGTTTTATCTTGACATGAATGAAGAAACTTTTTTGTTGTACAATTTGATGATGTGTGGTTATGGCACAAAAGATTGTGTCATGTAAATCTTGGCAACTTGGTTAGTATCAATAAGATGAAAAGATTTGGAGGTTTTCCAAAATTGGAGAAACCTAATAATGTGATTTGCAAATAATGTCAGTTAGGCAAGATGAGAAAGTCTAGTTTTAAGTGTAAGACTCACACTTCAAAATAAATTTTGGAATTAGTTCATACTAATCTATGTAGACCAATTGATGTGCAAAGCTATAAAGGTGACAAATATTTCATTCTATTTGTTGATGATTAATCTAGAATGATGACAATGATGTTTTTGAGAGAAAAATATGATGCTTTTCAAATGTTTAAGTGGTATTTGGAAAGATTCAAAAAGGAAATTGGTAAAATCTTAAAGTTTCTAAGATGTGAGAGAGGTGGAGAGTTTACATCAAATGAATTCAACAATTTATGCAATGACATAGGAATCAAAAGATAAACTTCTGCACCTAGGTCAAGAACACTGATGATGGAGAAGAATGTTTCTTTGAAATATTGGAGAGAAGCTATCAGTACATCTATCTATACCTTGAACTGAGTACAAGTCAAGAAAGGTACAAACTTCACACCTTTTGAATTATGGTAGGGATAGTCACCCAATGTTAAATACTTCAAAGTATATGGAAGCAAGTGTTACATTCTAAAGGACAATAGAAAAGGTAAACTTGATGCTAAAAGTGATGAAAGTATATTCCTAGGATATTCCACAAGAAGTAAAGATTATAAGTGTTTAAATACTAACACTAACAAAGTTGTAGAAAGTGCAAATGTAAAAATTGATGAATATACAGAAATACATGAAGATGAACAAAAGAAGGAACCTAAAGATTGAAAAATCTTTATGTACTACTATGAAGACATGTTTGGCAATACTGATGAAATTGTGAACCAAGCTTCTAATCAACAAGAATCAGTAACTGATGAGTCACATACGATGGATGTCAAGTTATAGTCTAAATTTGAGTTACATTCTGATGTCGGGATCAATTTACAAGAAAGGAATGTCAAGTTACCTGATAGAGAAGTATATGGTGAAACTGAGATTGAACTTCATGAACAACCTATTTTGAAGAAAGAAGAATAGAGCCAAGATTGTCAAAATAAGTTAGAAGATATCATCCTATGAACAAATCATTGGAGAAAAATACGATGGAACTTTGACAAGGAATAGATTGATAAATGACATGTTTTTCAAGCATTCATGAACCTAGAGCAATGAAGGATGCTCTAGAGAATAAAGACTAGATTCAAGCCATAAGTGAATATATTGATCAAACTGAGAAGTAAAAAATTGGACACTAGTACCTAGACTAGAGGAAAAGAATCTTATTGTAACAAAGTGGGTGTACAGAAATAAATTAGATGAGAATGGTGAAGTAACAAGGATAAGGCAAGAATAGTTTGCAAATGATATGCACAAGAAGAGGAAATTGACTATGTGGAGACATTTTCCCTAGTTGCAAGATTAGAAGGAGTAAGAACTTTTCTTTCTTATTCTTATTATAAAGGATTCAACTTTTATCAAATGGATGTGAAGTCAAAATTTCTAAATGGTATACTAGAAGAGGAGTTTTACATTGAAAAATCTAAAGGATTTTCTGATCCAAACAATAGAAACATGGTTTTTAGACTACACAAATATTTATATGGTTTAAAGCAAGCTCCTAGAGCATGGTATGAAAGACAACACAATTATCTTGTGAAGATTGGTTTTGAGAAGACAGATGACAACACCAACCTATACTTGAAGATAGAAGGAGATAAAGGAATTTTAATAGCTGAAATATTTGTGATGACATCATATTTGGAGGACAAGATACATAATGTAAGACGTTTGTGAATGAAATGATGAAATAATTTGAGATGTCCATTTTTGGAGAAATAAAGTTCTTTGTTGGATAACAGGTATATCAGATAAAATATGGTACTTACATTACTCAATTCAAGTATGTAAAGTAAATCCTTTTTTTTTTGCCATGGAAGATTCGAGACCAATTAGTACTTTTATGGTGACTTGACATAAATTATCCAAAACTAATGATTCTGCTAAAGTATATCAAATATTGTACAGGTCTATGATTGGAAAATTGCAATATGTAGTTCATAGTAGACCTGATATTGCACTATCTGTTGGGATTATTACAAGGTTTTTTGAAAATCATAAGGAGAATCACTTAATGGTTGTTAAAATGATTATGAGATACTTAAAAGGGACATAAGACTATGGTCTATACTACAAGAAGAATTACAAGTTTGAATTGAGACCCTATACAGATGTTGATTGGGCTGGAAATGTTGATGATAGGAAAAGTACAAGTGGTGAAAGAATTTTATTAGGAAAATGATTAGTCTCTTGGACTAGTAAGAAACAAAATTGTATTTCACAGTCTACTACTGAAGTTGAATATTTGGTTGCTGCAGTGAATTCTACAAATGTGGTGTGAATTAAATAGTTACTCAAAGGAATGAAGGAAGAGATAACTAAAGCTGTGGTAATCTACTATGACCATACAAGTGCTATAAACATATCTAAGAATCCTATGATGCATACAAAGAAAAAGCACATTGCAATTCAATATCATTATTTGAGAGAGTTGTTTCAAGACAAGGAAGTGAGAATGCAATATATGAATAAAAAGGAATAGATAGCTAATATATTCACAAAGGCTTTATCTAAAGATGTACATGAATATCTTAGAGGTAAACTAGGGGTGATGCCCCTATCTCAAGCTACTTAATGAAGCAAGAGTAGTGCCCTACATTAGTTGAGTTGAATGACATACTTTACAACTTGATGCAGTGGATCTTACTTTAAGACCTACCTAAAGTAGGGAAGGAGCTGAAACAAAAGATTTATAGTTACAAGCAAGGTGACAGGGGAAGAATCTGATCAAGGAAACTCAAAATATCGATATCTACATGAATAGATGACAAGTCTTTGGCATTGTTGTCAAGGAGGGAGAAGTATAATAGAAGAAAGAGAGAGAATATACTGAGACTATGAGAGAAATGAAGGAGAAGTTTATTTGATGAAGAAGAGAGATTGTAAAGAAAATAATAACCTAATAGAGGGGGAGATTTCAATAAAAGGTAGTAAGTTTCTTATTGGTATTGTTGTTGGTATTGGTTTTCGATAAATTCCAAAGAGGGAGATTGTTGAGAAAAGAAGATTGTTAAGAGAATGATTGTTGAGAAGAAGAAAAACCTATCATGGAACAATCATTATTTTGTCACTGATGTCAAACATGCTACTTGTTGGGAAGATATATTACTTACTTTGGTCATAATGCTATCATTTGATTGATTGATGAAGAGTATTTGAAAAGAAAGGATAACAAGAGTACCTAGAGAAAGGTTGAGTTATATGGTGTATAAAAGGATCACTAAGACCAAATAAGACTTTGATGATATATTTTATTATTTATCTACTAAAGGCTACAAAGGAAGGATACATAAGCTAAGTCAAGAAGAAGAATTTTCATTAAATATGTGTCTGCCAAGCCTAACCAAGCAAACAATGTAAATCAAGCAATAAGTGTAGACCAAGCAGAAAGTTTATTATGTATTGAGCAAAGAAAAATATTAGTATGTGCCAATTGTTAGGAAAAATCAAAAGTGGCCGAGAAAAAGATAGTATGTGTCGAGCGTCAATAAATTGTAGTATTGACCGAGCAAAGACTTAGTATATGTCAAGCAACCTAGTGTTGGTCAAGTATCAATAGTCAATTATTATCAAGTGACAAAATAAAGAGTTTGATCAAAGATTTGATGAATCTAAGCCAACAAAGTTGATTTCTTGAATTGTGTGAACCGTGTTGATGATAAGCTCAATGAGATGGTAGCACAAAATTTAAGATAAACTTGAGACGAATTTAATAAAGATTTTGTGAGAAGTTTCTAGTGGGAACCAAATGGAAAAGAGGGAGAATTAGATGAATCTAACCTAACCCTAAGATGGACAATTGTGATTGAGCGAAAAAAAACCAAAATTCTCTATTTAAGGGGATACACAACCAGAAGCAAGTAGTGTGGCTAAGAGTTGGAGATCTGGAGGTGTTGCTTCATGTGGTGGCTGAAGGAATGAACCTACAGTTGGCATAATAAGAAAGAAGGCTTAAGAAGGTGAAGGCTTGTAGGTTGAACAAGTAATTGGAGATGAAGGGGAATGAATAATAAATAGTATGAAGAGCTAAATCAGAGATCTGTGATCTACAAGTGAGTTGTTTTGTTATCAATTCAATTCTTACTGCTACTTTCTAACAATTGTATTAGTTTGGATAAATCATTTGCATTAAGGTTGACCTAACAGTCGTGAGTAAATCCTTTAGCAAGATGGAATTTTGATGGAATGTTCTAAAGTCCTCTAACAAGGCTCAATCCTAATAGGGTGACTGAAATTCTTTAATCAAGGTCACATTTAACAGTGTCTATTGTAACCTTTAACAGTGTTGGCTCCTCACAGAGCCCACTTCAGAAGAGTGAAAATTTGGTAGCATGTTATTATTGGTTTTTCCCAAATTGGATTTTCATGTAAATCCTTGTGTCAAATTGTGTGATTGAATCTGTGATGTTTCATGTATACATTTCTGTAATGTTCATTTAACCTAGGACAATAATATACAAAGGTTTAAGATATTGGATGATATAATCAATGATGCATACATAGGTTTGTTGAGTACTAAAAATTTGTATCTGCTATACATTTGGACCTTGGGTAATTGATTCACCCACCCTCTTAGTTATTCTAAATATTCCAATAGTCATCAGTGCACATAAAGAAAATAGATACTCAAATAGTCATGCCACTAGCAGAGTTAAAAAATGCACTCTATAGGCATGACAAATCTTAGGAGTGCAATACTTGCACTCAAACATGTAAAAGAGTCATGTGAGACTCTACTAAATACACCACAAGAAAGATATATGGATATCTTTGAGAAGTTATAGAGAGGAAGATGAAATTGGATGATGAACCCATACATTATAGGGGAGAATGTACCGAAAAATGAGAACCCACATGTACCCCAACAACATCCATCATCGTTGATGAAAAAAAAGGGGGAGAAGAATCTAAAATAAAAAGGGGGTGAAGAAGATAAAAGAAATAAGAGAAGAACATGATGTAGGAGAAGAAGATAAGTAAGAATATAGAAAAGGTGAGAAGAAATAAGGGGAGATAATAAATGAATAAATAAGGAAGTTGCAAAAGAGATAGGGGGAGAAGAAAAGATATGGAGAGGAGAATACAAATGGAAGCAATTAAAAAGGGGGAATAGACTTAGAAATTTTAAGGCCACAAACATGCATAAAGGAGATAGGTTAGCTCAAACCTATGAAGAAATGTAAGTCTTGTTAACCTACAAATTTATATACACATATAAATATTTTTGTCATCAATTCCAAAGGCAGAGATTGTTGGACTAAACTACATTGACTGGTCAAAATGATGAGAAGGTAACTCAAGCATTGAGTAAGTATTGAATTGTTATCAAGAAGAGTTGAAGCATTGTAAGGGTAATTTCATGTAGAATGGCATACCGGTCTTGATAGAATAAAGGAAGATGTGGAAGTTGGATGGTCACAACCCAGTCACCATTGATGTGATGAAGTAAGAGAAGGCTTGATAGAGATATGACATGCACATAGAGAGAAGTGACAAAATATAGATCAAGCATACAAGGATTCATGTCTAAATGTAGACTTGAAAATTGACATGTTGGCCTATGAATATAGGCATCTATGGATAGGTAGTCATGGGTATCTTGTGACTATGTTCACTATGCATTTCAATTTTCAATTTTTTTAAATTTAAGCAGGATAATTTTTAGGGTTGTGAACAATGTGTTGGAGATATATGTGATAGGCTAGGTTACTAAGAGGGGAGGGGTGAATCAGTAACCAATAAAACTTAATCCTTAATTAGCAATTAATCCTTCATGTGTATTTTGATCTAATTGTATGCATGAGAAAATGAAAACATTAGAGCATTCATAACACTTTGACTCACAATTTGGTGACCCAAAAACCTTCCAAATAGAAGTAAAATTATGGTGGGCATGATACTCACAAGCTTTAATACTACAGTATAAAGTTGGCCTATTAAGGCTTATAATGATCACTTATAATGATCTACCCTATTAGGAGCAATAAGGACTGCTAGGTCCACCTTGCAAAAGGATTTACAAACATACAATGAAGTATGCACTCGATAAAGAGATTTACACAAGACTCTTAAGTCTACCCTGTGAAAGGATTTGATTGATCCTCTTGTTAGGATGAAATAGTAGTTGATCTCTAATCTATAACTTGGTTTGCTGAATGAAATTCCTTTGAGTGTAATAATCACCTTACTATGATAGATAAATCTTTATTGCTCCTTATACTATTGTATCCTTTGTAATTTGTTCTTCTTCTCTTCTCTGCTATTTACATTACTTCCATACATTATTTGGATGTGATACAATACATTACATATATACCAATCCAATTAAAAATTAACAAGTTAGCTACAATACAAGTTTACACATAAATGCACAAAGTTGGCCCAACTTTAGAAACTCAAGTTCTGAAGACTAGCTTGGTGAGGTTTTGATACTCAACATCCATTGTCAATGCTCGAAATCATCATGCACTCAGTAGATGTAGAAGCGCAGTCCATACTAATCAATTCCAAGTAGTCTTGAACTTGGCCTGTGCTGGTGACTCGGAGAATACTGTGAAACTTGGCATATAAACTGAATCACTTGGTTAACACTGAGTGGCTCAGTTAACACTTGATTCACATCAGAGCAACTATGAACTCAGTAAGCACTGCACATCTTAGTTTGCACTAAGAAACTTAGCAGACACTGAGATGCTTGGTTAACTCTATTAACTATACAATACACTCAATAGATACTTACAATCTGATTAAGTGTGTGTCACTAATAACAAACATGACTGTAATGTCAACAATCTTCCCCTTTGGCATTAGTGACAAAAACAATTATCAATCAAAATTAAATTCAAAAGCTTTGAGAAAACCTTTTATGCATCACCTTGTGTCTCTAACTTAGTAGAGTGTTATTTTTGTGAGATTTTTCAAAATTAGTTTTGTAAAAGATGTATCTCTGAGTATCTGTTCATGTATAATATGATAATTCTCCCTCATACATAATATACAATATACTTTACATATTTTCATATCTGATATATACATTTTTTCCCCCTTTCTATATACTTCATATTTTATTTTCTCATATTTACAATATACTTCTTCTCCCCCTTTTTGACATTAATGAAAAAGATGTATGTTCTAGGTTATACAGTAATGCCAAAATGTCACAAGAAATCTAAATGTACCTTTAGAATCAATGCCATCATCTTGTCCCAATTTTCTTGCAACACCTTGCATGTGTGCAATGTAATTTGAACTTCTACTAAAAGTTATCTCATGGGATCTATAATTGAGAAGTTGTTATCATGAACAAGAATTTTTGCATGTGCAATATGTTTTTGCAATGCATCCATATGTGGGAGAATCATGCCCTATATATTTATCAATGTAGCTCTTATTATGGCTTCTTCTCTCAACAATTATGCCTACATATCAGTTAAGAATCTAATTTTTGTGCAGTGGGTAGAGCTATAACTTGGGTCAAGTTGTAGCTATTATACACTTTCCTTTAGTTCATCAATCTTGGATAGTTTATTTCTTATGTCCTTGGTGAAAATTGATGTATCATAGAGTTTACCAAATAATGAAGACACATTATTGTAAGAGGTCTCCACTGAGCCTAGAATAGTAGATAATTCTACTTGATGAATAGAAATCTATTGAGCAATAAGTTCCAAAACTTTATTCTCAAATTTATTCTCAGCTCTCTGCAAAAATTTCTACCTTCCATTCAAATCTTCATTGAATTTATGGACTACCTCTGCTAATTGAATCAAAATTGGTTGAGAAGTGTCAACCTCTGTGTTTAGTGCCTCTGCTAGAATATTCTTTGCATCTTCAATTCTTTGGAATTCCTTATTTCTTTCATCTCTATGCCTCTGCTACTTAGATTTCTTCTAAAGAATTTATTTAAGTATATGCATTTGATCAGGATTAAGATTTGAGATATCCCAATTTGGAATAATAATGTCCTCATCAAGATTAAGTTCTTCTTCTTTCTCTTTGCCTTTATTCAAAAAAATTGTACTCAGTTGAGTCTTGGTCTCAACTGTCCTTGCACTTATTATTTGCATGCTAGGAATGGAAACAATGGTAGAAATAGTAGGACTAGTTAAAAAAGTAGATACTGCACCAATTGTTGAAATACTTGGTTTAACCAAAATTGATATAGGAGGAAGTTGTTGACTACTTAGTAGATGAAGTGCTTATCACTTCTATCAATGAAGTTCTAAGTTGGATAGGTGCAAAGATTAATTGAGTTCTTGTACTAATGGTGTTTGACACAATTAAGCCTACAGTAACTTTCTCTAGGCTTGATGTTTTCAATGCTTTGCTAAGAGAATGAGGAATTGAGGCTATGACTATTGCAACAATTTTCTCTGGGTTGGCCTCCTTAGTGTTTTGAAATTCTAGTAAATCTTCCTTGGTAGCTTCCTATTCCTGTTCCTATTCCTCATCATCTATGTTATCAAAATGTGTAACTTCTTCATCATCAATTTCCTCATCTTCATCGTTGTCACTAACATTGACAACAAAATCACTCTGCTTGTGAAGGACATAAATTTTCTTCCATGTGTTAGTAGCATTTTTCACTACATGTTCAACACCATTTAACAATACAAAACAAGTTTTGAATCTCAAGGTAAGTTTTTCTTCATTCTTGTTCAGAGATTCTTTTACTCCCTCATTACTTAAGCTTGGCATAAGTTTCCTCAGGGTCTACTCATATATGTATTTAGTAGTTTCATGTCATTTTCACATCTTGGCTTGACCTTCTCTATTAAATCACTCAAAATCTGTTGAGCAAGCTGGTCTAGGGAATACTTCCACTTACCCATTTTAGACATTATTGCATCTTATATTTGCTTCTACTCCTCTGTAGTCCTAGTCTCATACTTTAGTGACTTGAAGTTTGGTATGCCTGATCTTGATTCTATGTCTTTTAGCCTTTCCTAAAAAGTGGGTGGAGGCTTTTTAAAGATTACATCTCCTCCTTCTTTGTCCACTTTCTTCCTAGATGATCTCCTTGTGAACACAACAATAGATGGTTTCGCAGGCTTGGTTATGATAACCTTACCTTTCTTCTTTAATGGCTCTTCTTCCTCTAATTTCTCTTCATCTTTTGCTTCATCATCCTTAATGTCATCTCATTTTCTTTCAGTTAACAGAAGAGTGGAGTTGGTTTTCAATTTTGCAATTCTCTTCTTCCCTTTGTTGACTGCCTAAAGGAGTTTAATTTCAAGTTTAATTCTTTCCTTTGCTTCATCATAGGTGCCAAAGTATGAAACTTTTGGGTCAATAGGCTCATTAATCAGTGCTTCAATAATGTCCTTAGTTTCATCTATGTTTACCTCATAACCTAGAGGCTTGACCCATACAATTCTTGGTCTAACTACCTAAATATATACTTTGTCACTATCAACCATGAAACAAACATCATCCTTGTAATTATCAATGAGTTTCTTAGGGATCCTGAGTTTTTTATTCATCTTATCTTTAAATTCATCAAAGTAATTGTCCATAATACTCACATAGTTTTCTCCCATTTCAGTTATATATTCATTAATTTGATAAAGAACAGGTACATCCTTCCTCAATATGACTGTACCTTTAGATGGGAAGAACTTTTGCACACAGAAGGATAAACAAGTTAAAAGAGAATTGAACTTACAAGGATTATTTTTTGAAGTTCTTATACTTTCCATACTCTTGTTGAACTAGTTCAGCATCAACTTGGCAAGGTCAAGTGACAGGTTATTCTTGACCACTTTGTATGTGAGATCCACTACTTCGCATGACACACTATTGAGTTTTCTCAAACTATATATCTTCTATGTGATGACATGTATCCCAAACTTCAGTTCCATATCTATAACACAACTAATCTTCATTCCCCTTCAATCCCACTCGACAAGTGTTTTCATCATTTTAACTTTTGCAAACATAGGAAGACTAGTGATCCTATGGATAATCTTCTTGGTTATCAAAATAGGTTGTTCCAACCATAGTTGACCATTATGTACATGACTAAAAATTAATCGTATCCATTTGATTTGAAAATCCTGTGGCATGTGTGGAATGTGAGTTAAACCCTTTGCTTCAAGGTTTTGATGCTATGGTTTTAACACACCATTCACACATAATTTTTTCAAGGATTCATCCATTTCCAATATTCCAATATCTTGAATAGCACACTTGAAATGTGAAAAAATATTGTTGATTAACAGTACCTTTGATGGAATTTGAGATTGAGCTCAGCTCGGATCTAGGGTTTTCGTGATGGTAAGACTTAGCTTAAATTTTGGTGCCTTCCATTCCACACCTCAAGCTAACATATCCAATTCTTTATTTGATTTTCTACTGGTGGATGCCATTTCTCTCAATAGGGTTTTCAATGACGTGTGAATCTCCAACAGTGATTCACTCAAATTGCTCGGATGCTCAAAAATCGCTTTGCACAGATAGCTCTCAAAAATTTGTAGTGAGAAATGACTTTGATTTTTCCTTCTTCATAAAAAATTTCCATAAATGCTTGGTACAATTATTTTCTCAAATGATAGACTTTCATCCACTTCACTTGTATTAAGTGCTTGGTAGAGTCATCCATGATTCAGTATCCTCATAAAACTTAGTTACTCCCAACCTTGCTCGGCAAGGTTTTGCAACCTAACCTCACTCAGTCAAGACTATAACCTAACCTCACTTGATAATGATTGGCATCTTTTACTTGGTGATCCCTTTGCATCTAGAATGCTGATATGGATCTTTCATTCTACTAACTAGAACTAATGTGAGATGTCTTCTTCAAAATCCTATTTCTAGTACCCCTTGAGAGATCAAGTGGAAATGCTTGAGTCACCCAATTCTTGAGTGACATGTTCATTAATGCTCAGACTTGCATTCTTAGAAGATTTTGGAATCCATTGCTATCTCATGATTTTATCAACCTTGTCTTTCTTTTCATCTTTGATTCTTCTAGTATTCATATAGTTCTTGGCAAGATGACCAAGTTCTGTACAAATGGAACATCTTCTGGTAATATCTCTTGTCCACATGTGATGTTTTACACAATTCATTCCAATGTGTCCAAATTCTCCATAGTAATGACATCTGAACCAAGTGTTATAGTCCCAACCAAATATAGCTTTTACAATCTATTCTGTTGGGTTCAATATCTTAGTTTTGCATTCTAAAGATTTGTGCCCATGCTTCTTACATTTGTGACAGTTGCCTTCAAATTTAGGTTTCTCTTTACATTCATTAGCCCTATGACCATGTTGATTGCAATTGTATCATTTTCCATTGAATTTAGCTTTACCATTGCTCCAACATTTGTTTGATGTATGTCCTATCTTACCATAGTGACTGCAAGTAGGTATTTGATTCTTTTGAGCTCCTTGCTTGGATGATTCACCTTCTTCTGTATATCCAATTCCTCTTTTTCCCTTCTATTTGTTATGGCTTTGTTCATTTAATTGATTCATGTATGTTTGAGATTTCATCATACTCTCATTGGTTTTCCTTTCAGTGTTTATATCAATCTACAATCTTTCATTCTCTGATCTTAGAATCATGATTTCATCATTTGCATTGGTGAGCTAATAAATGAAGTCTATCTATTGAAAGGATAGGTGTTGAATTTCATTATTCTTTCCTTCTATCTCTTATTTTATCTTATTTTTCTCTTCCATGACTTCACTTAATCTTACTGACTAAATTTCTTGCTCTCTTCTTAGTTTTCCTACTTCTTCCTGAAGTGTGCCATTCTTTTCCAATAGTTCTTTGATTTCCTTGTTAGCCTCATCTAAATTACTTTCTGAATGAATGTCTTCAATTCTTTCTTCAATGTAGAGTTGGTCATTCATTTGGATTGCAAGATCTTTTCTTCTTTTTAGGGATCGAGAGATTTTCTCCTTTTCTTTCTTGAGTTGTCCAATAGCCAATTCCAAATCTATTTTTTCATTGTCAATAGCCTTGTCAAGTTTGAATACCTCCATAGCCTCTGATCTTTTCTCAAGTTGTTAAAATTATTTCCTGAAAATAACAAAGCTCTAATACCAATTGTTGGAAATATATGTGATAAGCTAATTTACTAAGAGGGGAGGGGTGAATCAACAACCAATAAAACTTAATCCTTAATTAGCAATTAATCCTTAATGTGTATTCTGGTCTAATTACATGCATGAGAAACCAAACATATTAAAGCAATTATAACACTTTGACACACAATTTGGTGACCCAAAAACCTTCCAAATAGAAAGTAAAACTGGGATGGAGATGATACCCACAAGCTTTAGTACTGTAGTATAAAGTTGGCTTGTTAAGGCTTACAATGATCACTTCTGATGATATGTTATGTTAGGAGCAATAAGGACTGCTAGGTCCACCTTGCAAAAGGATTTACAAATATACAATGAAGCATGCACTTGGTAAAGAGATTTACAGAAGACTTTTAAGTCTACCATATGAAAGGATTTGACTGATCCACCTATTAGGATAAAATAGTAGCTAATCTTTGATCTACAACTTGGTTTGTTGAATGAGATTCCTTTGAGTGTAATAATCACCTTGTTGTGATAGATAAATATTTTTTGCTCCTTATACTATTATAGCCTTTGTAATTCTCTCTTCTACTCATCTTTTCTAATTAAATTACTTCTGTACATTATTTGGATGTGATACAATACATTACATATATACCAATCCAATTACAAATTAACAAAGTTAGCTACAATACAAGTTTACACAAAAATGCACAATCGACCCAACTTTAGAAACTTGGGTTCTAAAGACTAGCTCGGTGAGGTTGTGATATTCGATATCCACTGTCAATGCTCATCATCATCATGCACTCAATAGATGTAGAAGATCAGTCCATATTGATCACTTCCAAGTAGTCTTGAACTTGGTCTGCACTAGTGACTCAGCGAATATTGTGAAACTCGACATGTAAATTAAATCACTTGGTTAACACTAAGTGGCTCAATTAACACATGATGCACATCATAGTAACTATGAACTCAGTAAGCACTACACAAATTAGTTTGCATTGAGAAACTTGGCATACACTAAGATGCTTGGTTAACTCTATTAACTATACAATATGCTCGATAGATACTTACAATCTGAATAAGTGTGTGTCACTAAGAACAAACATGACTGTAATGTCAACACAATGAACGTGATTTAAAGATTACTTTGACTTTATTTTCAATGAGAGTTGAAAAAATTTATTGTTGTCAAATAAAAAGACAAGGTCATTGTCATTATTTTTCTAATTTTGTTAAGGAGAGATCTATGAAGGTAGACCATAAAAATTATGAAGAAAAAGTAACAATGGACTAAAACAAGAAAGAAAAAATTACAGAGGAAGTTCACCAAGCTAGAAGAGAGGAAGAAGATAAGAGCATTCCTAACAAGAAGTGTTCTTATCATGAATAGATGCAAGGCTTTAATAGGGAACCCTTTTACTTTCAAGGAAGGGCTAGTGGGTATAGTATTCCCACCCTAGTTTTCACCCTCACATTGGAGGTTTTCATCCTCACACTAGGGGTTTCCATGTAAAATTATATGTGTCATTGATGTATGCTTCTTTGTGCAATCTTGTATGGTTCTAATCTAAAAGAGGCATTTAGTCCTAGGGGAGTATTGACAATTTTTCCAATAAGTATAGAGGGTGAAAAAGATATAGGTATTTTCTTCACATTCACATAAGCTACTAGGATATCAACATATAAAATGGTATTGTTGGAACTCACTTGAAAACTTATAGTCTATGATAAAATTCATTAGGGAAAGAATAATTTGGGGATAAATTTCCCAATTACCATAGGAGGAGATAATGTTGAAATGTGTTTATTTTTAAAAGTAGTCAAGAGACTATTATAGGTGCTAAATTTCTTCCATTTGACATTTTATCAAGGAAGGGTTGACTTTGATCCTTATAACAAAATAAGAACAATGACATGTGCAAGATATTAATATCATTCAAAGTAATTGGATTTTTGGATTTTGTTTCATAGTTGCTCTTGTTGTCATAAGTATCAATATAAAATGTGATACAAAAATGATCATTTGGCCTTTTGTGTTTAGGATCTCTATTTCACATTTTGTGAAATATTTTGTTGAACCGTTTCACTAACTCATTTTACCCCTTTTTTACACTTGTGAGTTCATCTAGAGAAAAATTAGGGTCATTATTATTGCAATATTTTTTTGGAAAGAGGTCCCTAAATCCTAACTGGCCACTGATTAATGTGTCCAAGAACCATTTATACCACTCTCTCACCTCATCATTCAAATATTACATAAAGTATTTTATAAACACATTAAATTTTCTCATCATGGTTAATTATAGCATCTTCAAATGATCTAGCATGATTCAATGTAGATATAGGATTGATTATGGGGGTGAATTAGTAATCACCAACTTTCAAACAACTTAACAATTTCATTATTATCTTGTGTAGGACTCAATTTTACCTATAACAACATTATCAGTTAACTATTCATTAAGAATACATTCATAACAATAAAACATTTACACAACAATAACTCCAATTTTTATCTTATGGAAACTCAATTTGGGTGACAACCATGGTGTGAGATCGATACTCATTAATATTTATACTCTTTTAAAATATGTTCTTTTGGGAGCCTACCTGGTTAAGGGTTACAAAAAAACTATTAGGTGTTACCATGTTAAAGGGTTTTCTCTAGACCTATTAGAGTCTTTATTCTATTAGGAGAGACCTTGTTAAAGGATCTCAACACTCTAATCTAAGAATGTTATCTTGTTAAAGGATTTCTAATAGACAGATTAAGGCCACCCTTTAAAGGGATTTCAATTGTCACAATGATACAAAAGTAACAAAAAAAAAGTGATATGTAGTTTGCACTATTTTTCTATATTTGATCCATCAAATTTCCAAAACGTAATTACGTACCATTATCTATCTTTGTTCTCAAGTACGATTGTAACCCAATTACTATTGATATGCTCCAATAGCTCTGTCCACTTCTTCACTTTGTCCTTCTCTACTATACTACCCTTAGTCAAGATACCTAATCCTTATTCTTTTCCTACTAATTAAATTCTCTTCAAAATGAAAAAAACCTAAACCTAGATCCAACGATCACAATTGTATCATTTCACTGCTTTTATCAATGTGGCATTATTTTCTTCTTGAACAATCTTCTCTACCTTGATTATTGTGTTACCAGTGTATTTCTCATGTGTTTTCTTGGTTCCCTTTGCAATCCCTAATATGTACTTTGACTTTGTTATACCTTTTTAAATTATGATAAGGTTCATGATCCCTTTTATTGATAAGACATATAATCTTCGATAGGGTATGTCCTTCGATAAGATATATTTTCTAATAACAGATCTAACCATTAAACTACTTCCCACTATTTGTTCCAATTGTTACCTCATAAGTTCCCTTGCATTCATACCTTTGTGCTCTTCTTAATATTCCTATATAATAATCATCTGATGATATGATAACAAGTCAAAGCAATATGCTAAATAGTTTGAAATCAATGACAATCAGTACAACTGATTCTCATGCAATCTATAGTTCTTCTTTCCATTAACAACTTGTTATATTAGTTATGCCAACAATCTCTCCCTTTGGCATTGATGACAAACCATTAAGATAAACAATACAATCATTTACCTATACTGTATCCCTCATTCAATATGATCTTCCTGTATGATACTTCTATCATTCATGTATGACCTTCCTCTTTACCTTACTTCTCCCTTTTTCACTTTACTTCTCCCCTTTTGATAACAATTCCAAATGCGTCAAACCTATAGTAAACTCTCCACTTGGGATTTCTCATTCTATGATTCTATACCCCTTTGCTAGATGACTCCTCCTTTGTGTATCCCACACCTTCATCAATCTATGCAAATGATATGTTGTGCAGATCACCATGAACTAATGCAATATGCATCTCTTCTAATTGATTTTTGATAGGGTCAAGACCCCCAATTTTCCTCTTAAATGTTTAAGAATTTCTCTACGTAATGGCTTGGTGAATATACCAATAACTTATTCCTTTGTTGGAATATAATCTAATTTGGCCTCTTTATCTTGCACCTTACCTCTTCAAAAATGACACTTGATTACTATATGCTTGGTCTTTGAATGCATTACTAGATCCTTTGACATATTGATAGCACTTGTGTTGTCACAATGTACAACAAAAGGATCTTCAATTGTTTCCTATATTCCTTCATGTATCACCTTTATCCATGTAACTTGTTGATGATTAATCATAGTTACAACATATTTAGCTTCCATAGTTGATTTTGAAATATAGTTCAAGTTTCTTGATAGTCTATGAAACCAGCCCATTTCCCAAGAAAAATGCTCCTCCACTTGTGCTTTCTCTATCATCAATGTTTCCTATCCAATCTACATCTGTGTAGACTTTGAGATCAAAATATCCTTTCCTTTCATATCATAAATTGTATTTTATAGTACTCTTGAGATATTTGAATATGTTTTTAACTATTGTCATATGTGACTCTTTAAAATGAGATGAGGATATTACTACTATTCCCACTACATGAGCTATGAACAACATACTGCAACTTTCCAATCATTGATTTGTATAATGTTTCATTTACTTCATGTTGCCATGGTATTTACCATATCCAAATTTCAAAATTTTCAACCAAAATGTGCAAAGGGACATTTGACTTCATGGTTTAAATTAGTCAAAGGCTTATACAATTTTTGGTAGTCTCCTATTTCCAAATTCTTTGCCTCCTAACCAATTTCACTCAACACTTCAAATTTTCAAAATCTGGAACTTGAGCCTCAAATTACAGCAGGTTAATGAAAGTTGCCAAAACACATATTTTTTATGGCAACATTAATCTTTAAAATTTTAAGAGGTTAAGGTACGAGGTTGAAAACACATATTTCCATTCAAAATCTTAACCTCTCATCCTAAAAATAGTTAACAAAAATATTCCAAACATGTGTTCTGAACCTTGAACCTTAACCTCCAAAACTAAAAAGGTTAATCATAAGGCCCAAAAAGTGTGTTTTAAAGACAAATCTTAACCTCTTTTCCAAATGCTAGAGGTAAAAATTAAGAGGTTAATGAACCTCAATAGAAGTTAGTTATTTTTGTGGTAAATGTGAATGTAGATTATATAGTTGGGTGAAAGAACCAAGCGCACCATGAATCAGAGGTTTGAATTTAGACTATTATGGCATAAATGATCCACCAACACTTATGGTTGTCAATGTGGGCATGGTATTGATGTAGGATGAAGAATGAAGCTTCACTCGTAAGCTAACTCTACTTGAAGAAAGACAATTTCTAGCAAGAGTATCTTAAGTGTGGCTTAGTATGATGGACTATTGGTTACAGTTAATGAGAAATCACTAGAGGATTTCTATTTTTAAAAAGCATTCATGTGCTTTGCGAACTGTGTATATTTCCATCCAATGATATATATGGTTCTATCAATCATATAGTTGTTGTGAGCACCATCAATCTCAAAGCTACTTAAATTCAAATTCACCAAAGTAGTTAGATACCCAAATCAAAATCCAATGATATCAGTGTTCAACGAGGACATATTGAAGCATATATCAATGACATGGGAATCTATTAAAGTATGAAAAAGAACTGGTGGAAATGGTGTGAATTATTTATCATAATGTCTCATAACTCACAACTTCAAAAAGAATTGGGAGTTGATAGCGGTATGCATGCTTAACAAGGACATTGTTATCAAGATATGGAATGATTGCAAGACATATACAAAATATCATTAGATATTTGTTTAAGTTTATGAGAGTTCAAGACATGAAAAGAGTCCTTGAATGAACATACCAACCATTTGACACAATGCCATAATGGGATGGTATCTCATGGAATAGGAGTACTTCCTGATATGTAAGATGGCCTTGAGAAATTGTAATTCCCAATGTAGAAACCTTTATTGACATATAGATACATATAAAAAGCATAGTCAGTCGGTGCGATGCCAATTTGATTAGTATGATCAAGAAATTCTCTAGTGAATATGCATGTTGTTTAGGAAAATATATATAGAGATAGAAGAAGTATTTGACCAAAGTTACCATAGTGCAAGATCAGATTTGCATGTAATCACACCTCAAGAAAATGGCAGTGCCATAGGATTGAAAGATTTATGATATGAAGAAAAATTCTTCTTAAAATAATTTTCACTCATACACATCCATGGATGGAAATTTCTTTGTTATGAACTTTGAAACTCATCTCCATAGAAGCATATCAAGGTTTTACCCGAAGGTTTCTAAGATTTCACATTTTAGTGGATGTGTGATTACATGGGAACATATGGGAAATGGGAAACATGTACACAATTTGTTTAACAAAATGTCCATGTGGAAATGTAAGTAGTAAATCATGTTTGTTTTTTGGTACAACACAATGGAACTGTCTATGGTGCAACTTATATGCACCTCTTTTTAAGTGTATTTTACTTGTATGTAAAAGACTTAAGACTATTTAACACTAGTCTAGGTGCATATAAGTTGCACAATAGTGACTATCCAATGGAACACCTATGTGATGAAAGCTTTGGAACCAATTATTTATACATCCATCAAATGTAATGATAATTTTGTGTCAAATGATATATATTGTAGAATGTGGAATTACATTTGATGTCTTGAATAACTTTGATCAAGCACTGCATCATGGAATCACAAAGATTTCATAGGTAGATGTGTACAAAAAATACATAGAGTAATGATAATGCCATCTTGAAGACTAGTGTGATTCAGAAATATGCACACCAAAGTGGAGTTATTGCATGATAGATGAATTTAAAAAAGAAATAAAGATTTGTAGGATAACTTGGTTGGAAAGGATTGATTGGAGATACTCTACATAAAGTAAAAGCACAAATAACATTTTGACATTCTGTTATTACAAATCCATACCATATATCATTTAGTGGGAATGAGGAGAATGTTAATTTTGAGAAAAAATCATATGAAAGTGATGACATGAAGCACCAAAATCAATGATTCAACCTTCTGAAGACATGTTTCAAGCTAGACATTACAATTAGTGACCTTAGCCATTCAAGCTTAATTTCATGAAGGTTAAGTAACCTCTCCAAAATCACGTAATTGGGAGGTAGTTATTAACCACATAGGAGTAGTTCTTAACCTTAATGTCTATATAAGGGATTATTTTTTCTTTGTAAAGGACTTTTTGAATCTTGAAGAATTGAGAGGATAACTTTATTACTGAAGTAGTATTGCTTCATGTATTGAGAACCAAGTTAATTTGAAAGCATTTTCAATACCTTTGGTTGTTCAAAGTCTTATCAGTTATGTTCATTTTATAAGAGTATAGCATTTTATGCTCTCTCTTTCACTCTTTTGGTAAAGGAAAATAGTCAATTGACAATTCATTCTATGGGATTGAGTACTTTTTCTTGGTATATTGAAAATGCGCCCATGATATATAAAGTCAAAGTTACTTCATTTTATACCTGTATTCATAGTTCATTAGTATTAGTGATGGAATTTAAATCTTTATTAGCATGATTTCTTTTTAGAAGTTTGTGTATTCTTTTAGCAAAGAATTAAGTGTTGCAAATCTTAATACTTATTTTCCCCTTTAAACCTTTTAAAACAAAAATTTTACATCATACAAGGGAGTTGCCCCTCTACACATAGAGGAAGACCACATATCAAGGACCTATCCAACTATTGGGAATAGTTTGCCACATACACTCCATTGGGCCAAGTTATATCATTTTCAATATATCCATTTTCTTTGGATAACTTGTAATTGGTAGCCATAAGTGTACTAACTATTTTGGAATCTTCCATTCCAAATGTCTTGAGTATCTCTTTAATGTATTTTGACTGATTTATGTAGATATATGCTTCAACAGTTGTACTTTGGAGTCCAATAAAGAATTTTGTCTCTCCAATCATGGACATTTTAGATTCATTTCTCATTCCATTAGTAAATGACTTACATAGTGCAACATCTCTACCAAATATTATATCATCCAAAAATATTTCAACAATTAACACTTTACCACTGCTTTCATTTTTAAGATACAAATTGTAGTTATCACTAGTTCTTACAAATCTAATCTTAATTAGGTAAGAATGTAATCTTTCTTACCATGCTCTCAGTGCTTATTTTAGTCCATTTAATTCTTTGTGTAATCTACAGAGTAAGTCTTTATTTTTTTCAGCAACAAATCCTTTAGGCTATTTAATATAGATTTTTTCTTCTAGAATTCCCTTTTAAATTGTTGACTTCACATCCATTTGGTAAACTTTAACTCCTTCCAATTTGGCAAGGATTTGAAGTGTTTCTTCATAGTGTAGTCCTTTCTCTTATTCATAACCCCTGCAGACTAATCTAGCCTTTTTTTTTATGAATTCTCCATTTTCATTTAACTTATTCCTAAAAACCCACTTTGATCCTATAAAAATTTAATCTTTAGGGCTAAGAAATAATGATCAAGTATCGTTTCTCTCAATATGCTCTAATTCTTGCTTCATTGCTTGCTTCTAATCATCATCTTTTAATGAATCTTTTAGCAACTTGGGTTCTAATTCTAATAGTAGAGAGGTTGGGTTCCTTTCTCTAAGTTGACTTATGGTTAATATTATTCACTTCTATCTCTAATTATGTATGATAGGTTGTGATTGATTCATATATGCATTGGTGTAACAAGTTACATATTATGAACTTATTCATCATGCATTTTTCCTTACTTTGGTGTAATCAAGTGATGTTTTATATTGATTGAAGTATATTGATATATGTTATTGACTGTTCAAATTTTGTCTTGTTAGGTTAAAATTATATCAACTCATTGTATACTTCTAGTTTTTTGGTACGTTTTTCTTCATTCTATTCTAAAAATTCATCTATCTTCACTTTAGCACTTTCAACTATCTTATTAGTCTTTACATTGAAACATTTGTACACTTTACTACTAGCTGAGTATCATAGGAGTATTGCTTCCTCACTTTTGTTGTCAAACTTCCCACTTATTTATGTTCATACCAAATTTCATAAGACATCGTGTTCACTCCTTTTCTGAGTTGTGTCTAATTAAGCATGTAGATTGTTGTTTTAATAACTTCTCTCCACAACTTGTGTTAAACTTTCTTATGACTTAATACAATTCTTGTACAATCCATTGTAGATTTGTTTCTTCTTTCTCCAATACCATTATACTGGGGTGTTCTTGGTTCAGTCAACTGTCTTTTAATTTTGTTTTCCTCATAGTATTCATTGAACTCATTAGAAATGAATTCACCTCATCTATCTGATCTAAGACACTTTAGGGTTCTACTTATTTCTATCTCTACTCTTTCTTTAAATTGTATGAACATGTCAAGTTCTTTGGATTTTTCCTTTAGGAATATTACCGACATTATCCTTGAGTAGTCATCAACAAATAATGTGAAATCTACATGATAAATTTTAGGACCAAGAGGACCACAAATATTTGTGTGTACGAAATCCAAGATGAGTTGTATTGAGTAGTCTTTTCTAAAAAGCTTGAACACACCATCTTTCTAAACTGGCACTCCTTATATACAAAATTTTCTAGTTTGCTCACCATTAGCAGCCCTCTAACACTTTTATTTTTACTTAATTTCTCTAGATTGTCAAAATTTATAGTCTCTTGTGCAATAAAAAAAGTTTCTTCTATCTTGGAAAAATGGCCCAATGTAGTGTTTAACTTGAAAATGTTACCTCTTTTCTATTCACTCATAGCGATCAATTTCCATTCTTTCCAAATTATCTTACACTTTCCATTGCTAACATCAAATCTAAAACCTTTATTTTTCAATTGAGACAAACTCAATAGATTATACTCCAAGCGATCTTCCCAATAAACATAATTACAATTAATTTCATCAATTAAAGTGATTTTATCTTTTCCTCTAATTATGCAAGGTGATCCATTTCAAAACTTGACTAGACCTCCATCGCACTGCTCCATTGTCAAAAATTCCTTGTTTCCAATCATATGATGAGAAGAATTACAATCAATAATTCAATCATTATTTATGTTCATGCTCGAGATTAGGGTCTTCTTCTCACTGATAGTATCCTTGTTGATAGCATACTCTTGTTTTACAATAGAAAATGCTATTTTCTCATCATTGTTATCCCCATCCACATCATATCAAGTTTCTCTATCATCTACTATGTAACATGCTTTCTTTCCCTTTTGTTCAATTTTTTTGTTCTTCTTATGTTTTTTTTTTGTGTCTTATCTATATTATGCTATTTATTTGGGCCATTAAAACTATTGGAAATTTAGTTAAGCTAGACTATTTGATATTGTTATTTATGGAAACATATCAACTACGTGAAGAGGGAAGATCATGAAGATGAAGTATTGGCATGTATACTTAGAAAATTGTCTAGGTTTCATACAATTTATCTAGAAGAATAGATAGAGTTTTGATTGGTGAGATTTATAGGCTTATCATGGAAATATGTGAAGTTAGGTACATATACCTAACACTATGATGATGATTTATGTGAGTGCACAGGTCAGTATGAACTATTCAAATAGAGTTATGGATAGATTACCAATTACAACAATATACAAGAAGAACATGGTATAATAGAGAAATGGGTATTTTGGGTTAAAGAATTCTTTTGTTTACAAAATAATTTCTTATATAATTAGGGACAAAATCTTAGATGCTAAATTGTAAGTCAACAAAATATAATTTTTTATTTGTAAAGTGTATAAAGACACGAAGCCTGACAGAGCAATAATTTGTAAATTAGCAAGGTATAAAGGAAAGATTCCAAATGCAAAGTTTTGAGAAGTGTGTATATATTATGTGATGTGAAAAATCTAATGTATGATCAAAGGAATGCAAATTTTGTGAGAAACAAAGGCAGTATTTGATATTGAAGATATTAGCAAAAGTGTAAAGAGGTTTTTGTATCTATCTCTTTGTTTTAAAGGAACTACATTGTATATTGCATGTTTGGGCAATGGGCTCAATATCTTGCATATTTTTTTGTATTGTATATAACAACTTTGAGTAGGGTTGAGGCTTCTAACAAGGATCGAGACAATATACATATGTAATAGACTCCTAACATGGTCAATATCTTTGACAAGATACTTTTGATTAGTGGATCATTTTGTGGATACCATCCCCACTAGGGTTTTCCCTTGACTAGGTTTCCCTAGTTAACAAAATATGATGTTATGCATTCTCTTATTGTATGGTTATGTTTACTATTCAACATAGTTAGTTTTCTTTCATATGCAAGTTATAAGATTGTTAATAATATCTAGTTTTGGGATAAAGTTTGTAAAATATTGATTTGCCTCCCACCCACCCCCCACCCCCACCCAATATTTCCTATTTCTAACAATTGGTATCAAAGCATAGTTATTCAGAAGAGGCTTAACAACTTGATTAAGATTCCCATGGATATGGAATAGTTACAAAAGAACCTAGAAAAGGCTCTTAAGGAGGTGGACATTCTTAATAAAGAAAGGGATGCTCTAAAAGAAAGATATGAAGCTGCAGAGGACTACATTGAAAAGCTAAAAGGATAAAATTTATTTTTCTCAAATATAAGTAAGAGCCTCAAGATCAAATCGAGGATAGTGATGAATTTTATAGATTGAAGAAATAAAATGAAATCGCAAAGTATGAACTGAAGATTATTGATCTAAAATTAAGCTTGAAGAAAGGTGATAGCAAAGTTGAATCAAATCTCAAATCTAAAAAAGAAAGCTTGAGATCTAACCTTACAAAAGTTACTTTTGAACTTGAATCTGCTAAGTTGCACTATGCATAACTTTAGAAGTATAATTCTATTGTGAAAGGAGAGTTAACCTAGTCTAAGAAACAACTTGAGAGATTGTATTCTAATAGTGAGAAAAATGATGAACAAATGTCTCTTTAGAGACCTTCTTATGGCAAGACCATTCTTGGATATTTTATTTGAGAAAAGTTAGATATGAAATATGAAGCTAGAAAGGAACCTAATTCTGAAAGTCATTTTCCTATGCAAGAAAAAGAAGATCTAAATAAGATTGAGTCAAATCAATCTAATAATACACCTAAGGAGATTGAACAAGTTAGTTAACCTAAACACGTTGATGAACCTAAGAAATCTAAGAAAATTGAATCACCTAAAGAAGTAAGATATGAATTCAAAGGTAGATGTTATGCATGTAATAAAGTTGTTCATATGAAAAGAAACTGCATAGGTAAGTCATTCAAACTAGTTATTGATTTTTATTGTTATAATTGTCATGGTTTTGGTCATAGAGTAGTAAATTGTAAGAAACCTAAGTTTGATAATAGTAATAGAAATAATAGAATGTTTAGACGTAATAAACCTATAGGAAGAAGATTTTAAGAAATAAATAATAGAGGAAGGATTAACACTATATGTTACAAGTCCAACAACTTTTGACATATTGCCAGAAATTGTGGAGCATTTATAAATAAGCCTAGACCCAAATTTGGAAATAATGCACCAATATGTGAGTTGTGTAACAAATTTGGTCTTATAGTGACATTATATAGAATGGATATTAGGAACAAAATAAGGAATCTAAACTTCATAAGAATTATAAGTAAGAATGCTAGAAGAAATGACAACAACAATGACAATTTGAAAGATAACATATAGAAGAATTCTAAGAGGCATTTGTCAAAGCTAAAGATCCATCTAGTTCACAAGTGGTGTTAGAAGAATAGTAAAATGAAGAACCTAAAGGCATATTGAACTTAACAATTGTATTTGATTCATCCTATTTGAATTTAGTGCTTTCCATAAGAGATCCAATATTAGAAAGGTAGAAGTGATGATAGAGAGCAAGTTAATATTTGTGCAGTTAGTATGAGGTATAACATGGTGCATTGAAGTTGAATAATTAAGTGCACAAATGATTCAAAGATTGTATGTGAGTGTGTGAAATAAATTGAGTTAACTTTTTTGTTGATTGTGTACTTGCACAATTAATGCAGTGATGAATTGAAAGCAATTTAAGGATCAAAGTTAAGTTATAGAATACCATTTGACTATGCAAGAGTTAAAGAAGATATTTGAAGTGTGTGTGAGGTGAATTGGAAAGAGTTTTCAAGTGCAAGTAGAAGGAATCCCTAATTACACAAAAAGAAGGTATTTATCATGTGTGAAGTTGTAATTTGAAGCATTAATCAACATAATGGAAAATTCTACAGTTTGTGATGTAAGTGAAAGACCTAGGTACAAGTTCAAGAAGCACCCTTATGTGTCTTTGGACGATGATCCCTTAGGAGTCATTTCACAAGTTTCATGCAAAATTTTAGATGTTGAAGATGTTAGAGCCTACATACATTGCAAATTTGAGAGTGTTGGAGATAGTGATATACATAAGGACCTAGACCTAGTTTGCAACATTAATTTATCTCAGAAACAAGGGTTTGAACATCTAAGTGGCTTGAACATTGTCAAGCATATGTTTTATATAGATTTTGATAACCATGAGTGGAGTAGAATAATTTTGAGAATAATTCATGAAGGTATGTTTTGGGTATGAGATATCCCTTTCATGATTGATAATGAAATTATTCACAAACTTACTAGTCTTAGGAATAAAGGTTGTAATTCTGTCAATGAGAAGAATGTGAAGAAATTGGTTGAGACAAACCTAAAAACAAAATTTGATGGAAGGAATATGAGACTTGACTTAATAACTGAAACTAATGTGAGAGTTCTTAGCAAGATCATTGGTTATTTTTTTTTTTTTAAGAGAGGTAAACGCTTTGACCTAGAGCTATGAACTAGTGAGGCAACAAGTGGGGGACCTCATCCCCATTAGATTTGAACCTTGATGGCAAGGATAACAATGCAACAACTTATTCATCACAACATGCCACTACTGGCAAGATCATTAGTTATAAGATGAACTATAGTTCTAGATTAAACTATGTGCCTACTAGATTTATCCATGCCACTTATCTAATGACAATAAAGCAAGAAAAATTTAACATGAGTGAGATTATAAGGCAATAACTATTAGAAAACATTGAGAGATTGAAGAAGAAAAAGAATGTTATATTTAGATTCGAGTCTTTATCGACACACTTATTCTTTCAAGTAATTACAAGTTTCCCTAGAATGCATCACAGTGAATGTGATAGTGACAAGTGCACAATGAGTATGATAACTCATTATTAGAGAAAGAAATATAAAGATAGAATAATTGATGTCATATTGAGGATGATGAAGAGCTTTCAATTAGCTATGAAACAAAGATTCAAAATTCCACCAGCCTTTGTTGAGAAGTATAAGAATGATATTTTCTTCATGGTAGAAATAGATGTTACTTGTATGGAAGTAGTTGAACCTAAAGTCAGGTTTGTTGACCCTATGGGATATGAGATGACCGAAGAGTTAATTAAAGGGTATGCAAAGATCATTTTGGAATTTGATAGAAATAAAGAATGTCCTAGATCGGGCACCTATGAAGAAAAGGTCAAGCAACTTCACAATGAACTTCACAACAAAGATATCAAGAAGAAATTGAAAAGAAAATAGATGCAATCCTAAAGGAATCATGAATGACAAGGAAAGAGTATAAGGAAGCAATGGGAATTACTATGGAAATAAGAGAAAATAGACAAACAAAGGTATTAATGGAAAAACCCCTAGCAATTGAAGTTGGAACTTCACAAGGTGTCACAGTGGTATAACTATTAGTTAGTGCACCTTATGCAATAATATCTCAAGTACAACCCACTATTGTACCACCTGTACAAAATAGCAAAGATGAAGAAGATATTATTATTACAAAGGTACAAATAGTTACTCCACCCAACACCAAGAGGTTTGCAAGGTTAACTGAGGTCAAACAAGAACAAGTTGAATCACCTTCCAAGAAGAGAACCAATCAAATTTCAAGTGGACTAGGAAAGAGAAGGAAAAAATTAAAAATAGATTAATCAAATGAGTCTAAAGAAGAGGAAGTAGAGGAAAAACTAGTAGAGAAGGAAGAGACAAAGGCAAAGAAATCTTCTGGTAAGAAACCTTGGAAGCCAAAGGTTGAAAATTTGAATGTTCAAATTATTGATAACAATAATTTTGTATAGTTAAACAAATTCTATGATTTGTATAGTACTATGGATAGACTATAGTTAGGAATGTAGTAGTTAGACACACGATATCAAAAAATAAGAGATTTGAGGATATACAAAAGGATATGTCAAACCATTTGTATAATAGGTTGATAAATTAAAAAAGAAGGGTAGCCGATGAAGATAAAGGGATTAGAGAAAACCAAATAAAAAAACCTTGTGAAGTAAATAGTGATGAGAATATGGAGAGGATAATAAAGGGTATTGAGGCCCTACTAAGAAATAAAAGGAGAGCAATTCTTTTGATGGGTGGAAACTATGAGGAAGTTAACAAGGAGACTGAACAAGCTATTGTTAAATTTATGACTCCTACACCCAACTTTGTGCAAACAAGTAAGAATTTAGGGGGAGAAATCCCTATGGTATAAGAGAAGACACTGATAGATGAGTCTGTAGCAGCACCAGAGAAGCCAGTAGAAACTACAATAATAGTTATATCAGTTGAAGAGGTAGTAAAATATATAATACTAATTGATTCAACTCCACAAGTCACCATTGATACTAATACCATGCAAGTGGATAGTACAACGATCACCATTGATGATGAAGAAGATCCTTTCAAGGATTTTGGACAATCTATTGTTGACAATTTGGTTGTTTACACAATCTTTGACAATGGAGATAATGGAGAGGAAGATGAGCAAAAGAAAAAGGAGGATGAAGATAAAAAGAAAGAAGAAGAATAAAAAGAAAGAGACTAGAGGAAGAAGAGAAAAGGAAACAAGAAGAAGACGAAGAAAAGGACTGGCAAGAACAGGAAGAGAGGAAGAAACCTAAGAACATAGCTAATAGGATTTGGAAGGTAATAATGTATGAATTCACATTCTTACCTCAGCTTAAGCATACAGAAATTGAATTTGAAAAAGTAGTGTTCTAGCATGAGGAAGACATCTTGCTAAAGACATATGAGAAATGTAAGACCCCACTAGAATCAGCTTTGAAGAACTTATCTAGAGATGATGATGATTAGTGAGGCCTGATATCATCACTAAGCAAGTTGTTTGAAAAGAATAAGATGGTAAAGAGTCTTGAGAGGAAATTGAGAGAGGTGTCAAATAAATTGTAGGAAGTCATATCTATTAAGATAGCATAAATTGATCCTCAATAGAGAGAAATTGATTTAATGAATTCTCTTGACGGTGAATTCACTCAACTATCAAATTTTTTGGTAAATCAAGCATAGATAAGGCATGCTACACAATTATCTGATATATTGTGCACAAATCAAAGAAATGATTTGCAAACACTTGATTTTGCATCAAGGAACTGAGAAGATGCCTTGAGGAAGGAATTTTTTTAATGGATAGTGTACTCTATCATACAATCATATCAAAGATATAAATGACAAATTTAGTGAAAAGATGAATAAATTACAAGTTCTGTCAACCAAGCTACAACAACCAGACACAAAGATAGAAGATCTTGAGGTAGAAATTGTAAAAGTTTGTGATGACTTCAAGATCATTGAACTGAGGAAAGAAAAAGTGACAAAGAGGTTATCTCTATTAAGAGAACACCTGATCTTAAAGATAAACAATGTACATAAGTGGCTTGAATAATGTCTTGCAACTAAGACATCATATGATAAGTTTGTATTTACTAACTTCAATGTAGTAGAGGTGGCATCCTATGGCTTATGTGCACTACTCAACATATCAAAGGCAGTCAAGAACACCTAGTAGAAAGAGTTTGAGATCTTGAAGAAAAGCTTTACAAACTGTATTTTTGAAGTTCCAAACTCGACATGAGGAAAGGAAATACAATCTTGACTTGTACATAAGTTTTGACACCTTTTTCATTGATGTCAAAGGGGGTGAAGAGTAAAGAGAATTGTATATAGATATGTAAAAGAGGAAAGATAAAGTAAATTGCATATAAGAAAAAATAAGGTCAAGTAAGGGGGCGTAATGTAAAAGCTAGAGTCATAACCAAAGGGGGAGTTATAGTAATTAGGAGATATAAGGAAAGATGGTTAAAATTAAATGATTTGCAATTTTGTAATACTTTTGTAAAATTTTGTAAAGGCCAATTTTGAAGTTTGACATTTTGGGACTTAGCCAATTTTCCCATATGTTTCCATCAATGCCAAAGGGGGAGATTGTTGGAAATTTAGCTAGGTCTATTAAATGTTGTCACTTATGGAAAGATATCATCTATGTGAAGAGGGAAGATCATGAAGATGAAGTATTGGCATTTATACTTAGAAAAATTTCTAAGCTTCATGTACAATTTCTCTAGAAGAACAGATAGAGTTTTGATTGGTGAGATTTATAGGCTTATCATGGACATGTACAAAGTTAGATATGGATACCTAAAACTATGATGATGATGATGTATGCAAGTGCATAGATCAGTACAAACAATATATACAAAGTTATGGAAAAATTACCAATTGCAACAATATATAGGAAGAACATGTTATAACAGAGAAATGGGTACTTTGGGTTAAGGAATTATTTTTTTTACAAAATAATTACTTAAATAATTAGGGACAACATCTTAGATGTTAAATTTTAAGTCAAAAAAAGATAATTTTGTATTTTGTAAAGTGTATAAAGACATGAAGGCTGACTGAGCAATAATTTATGAATTAGCAAAGTATACAGGAAAGATTACAAATGCAAAGTTTTGTGAAATGTGTATATATTATGTGATAGATGGAATTTGATGTACAATAAAAGGAATGAAAATTTTGTGAGCAGCAAAAGTAGTATCAAATATTGAAGATATCAACAAAAGTGTAAAGACATTTTTGTATCTATCTCTTTGTATTAAAGGAACTACATTATATATTGCATGTTACATTTTTTTATTTGTATATACCAATACCTAATAGGGTTGAGGCTTATAATAAGGCCCACTCCTATAACAAGGATCAAGACACTATACAGATGTAATACACTCCTAACATGGTCAATATCCTTTACAAGATACTTTTGATTAGTGGATAATTTTGTGGGTACCATCCCCACTAGGGTTTTCCCTTAGCTAGGGTTTCCCTAATTAACAAAATATGGTGTTATGAGTTCTCTTATTGCATGGTTATGTTTACTGTTCAACATAGTTACTTTTATTTAATATGCAAGTTATATGATTGTCAATAAATCCAATTTTGGGCTAAAGTTTATAAAATACTAATTCAAACCCCCCCCCCCCCCCTCCCCTAGTATTTCTTATTTCTAACAAGGACACCTATGTGAAAAATGACCAATTTTCCTACAACTCCAACATACAATATGAATCTTTCATTTATATATACCTTTTCCTTTAGGAAACCTTTTTGCGGTATAAGCTTCCAACTCTTCCAAATTTTTCTATACCACTGCTAGACCTTTGCCTTTAGGAAACTTTTTTGTAGTATAAGCTTCCAACTCTTACAAATTTTTCTATACCACTACTAGACCTTCGTATTCATCATTATCAACAAATTTTCCTTTTCTATGTTGAGTATCACTTACTAAAGCTTGAAAGGTGACTTCACTAGTTAGCTGACTATTTTCATAATTACTTAGCTCAAACACTATTAGTTTATCAATATGAGAATCAATAGTAATCTTTCTTTTGTCAATTTTCCTTTACTATTATATACCAAAAAACTCTAGTTGCATACCTATTAAGTAAATTTCTCCACAATTTACTTCATAATTCATTTTCTTCATATATTTTGTCTTCTCATTTGATAGCTACAATAATCTCTTCGACTCTTATCCAATGCTAAGAAATAGTTTTATCATCATGAATTCTCATTACATCTAATTTTCCTTTTAGTCCTTCTATTTTTACTTCTAAATTATGCTCATTACCACTGTGTACTTTTAGCATTTTGTCCCACATATGCTTGGCTATGGGTAATATTCTAGCTATCAACATACTCATAGTTATTCAAAGCACTAGTCAACTCTATTATCACAGTTTTATAAAAAAAAAATCTATTTTTGTGCCTCATCAAGTGGACCAATCAACTCCACATATTCTCTGATAAGGTATTCATTTGTGCTCTCTACAAATCCAAATGAATGTAAGTTCATCCTACTAGACCACATTCTAGAGATATTCTCATACTTATCAAACTATGGTGCATCCTTCCAATATAGCTTGAGATCTTTTCCCTAAGAAATTGAGCTTCCAATTTGGTGACCTAAGCTCTGATACCAATTGTAGGTATATGATTCATTACTAGGGGGGTGAATAAGTGACAACTTAACAATTTCAATATTGTCACCAATGGGATTTAATTTTACCTATAATTGCACTATTTATTAAGTTTTCATTAAACATACACTTGTAACAATAAAACATTCACACAACAATAACTCCAATATTTATGTCATGGAAATCTAATTTGGTTGAAAATGCAAGTGTGAGATTGGTGCTCACAAACTACACTATTAAGAGTTTGACCAGTTAAGGGTTACAAAAACATTATTAGGTGTTACCCTATTAAAGGATTTTCCTCTGGACCTATTAGGGTCTTTACTCTATTAGGATTAACCTTGTTAAATAATTTTCACACTATAATATAAGAATGCTACCTTGTTAAAAGTTTTGTAATAGACCAATTAGGGCCATCCTTTTAAGGGATTTCAACTGCTATAATGATAAGAAAGTAACAAAAACAAAGTGATCTATAGTTTGCATTATTTTTCTTTATCCATTAAATCTCCATAACACAACTACATACCATTATCTATCTTTTGTTCTCAGCTATGATCATAACCAGATTACTATTGATATGCTCCAATAGCTCTATCCACTTCTTCTTCACTTTGTCCTTCTCTACTACACTAACCCTAGTCATGATACTAATCCTTCTTATTTTCCTCGTTAAGAAAATATTCTTCAAAACATAAAAACCCAAAACTAGATCCAACGATCACAATTCCATCACTTCATTGCATTTGCTAGTTTGACATTATTTTCTTCTTGAACAATCTTCTTCACCTCAATTATTTTGTTACTACTATATTCCTCATGTGTCTCCATACTTCCCTTTATAATCCTTATTATTGATTTTGACATTCTCATACCTTATTTGACTCCAATAAGGTTCCTAATCCCCATCATCGATAAGAAAGATAATCTTTGATAGGATATGTTCTCTGATAAGATATATTTTTATAAGAAATCCAACCATTAAATTGCTTCCCACTATTTGTTCCAATTGTTACTTGAAAAGTCCCCTTACATTCATACCTCTGTGCCCTTCTCAATATTCTTGTATAATAATAATCTGATGATATGGTAACAAGTCAAAACAATATGAAAAATAGTTTGACATTAATGGAAAATATATATAACTGATAATCATGTAATCCACAATTCTTCTTTACATCAAAAACTTGTCAAATCAATTATTCCAGCACTCAACTCACTTATAATTTAATCAAGATATCCCACTATTCTAGTGAAATCCAATTGTCTATATCTATCCACATTCATTGGTCCCATTGTAAAGTTATTTTCTCTTTTCTCTATACTACAAACCTTAGTTGCAAGAATTGTAATGATTACTATATTGTCAGTTTTGGAATGAAGTTTGAAATTTTGTTTACAGATCTTGATGGTAATTTTGTTGAAAGTTGTCACATAAATTAGATCAGGGTGATGGCCTCTAGATTTTATGTTATTTTGATTATACAAAGGGTTGATATGGTCTCTATTAAAATTATAGTTACTTCTTTTTCAATGAGGTGGATTATATCTAGGAAATAACTTTTTTTGATTTGTTTGTATCTTAATATGTGTATCTTTATTTATTCTAGATCCTTGAGAATCAAATTTTTGTTGAGCATTATTTCATCATCTTCTTTTTCATCTTGAGTAGCTAGTATTAATACATTTGATATAGCTTTTATAACCTCCTCAACTATTTGAACATTCTTTCCCACATTGGTTCTATGTGCCATGTCATATAGACTACTTAGATATTATTATATATGTTTAAAGTGTGTTCCTTTCATTCATCAATGTCAAGTTCATTTGTTTGGATTTCTTCTGAACTTCTGCTTGATGAAGTATAAATCAAGAAAATTATTTAGACTTTTTAATTTCCTAATCTAAGGTTGATTTTCTTCCCAATGATTAATTTCATTACTATCACTATAAGATTTGTTATCTTGAGTAGGTAATGCATCTCTTCTTCACACATCCTTTCACCAAATATAGGGAAAGCTTTTTCATCTATATAAAACTTAGACATTCCAATCTCTCTCTTTAGGGATCTTCTTCCACCTTTGAATTTCATTGGATTTCTCTTAGAGATTTGAATTTCTATCTTTTATATATTTATTTTTGGTTTTACTTTTTCTCTGCCCTCACTCTATATGTTCAATAGGATGACTTTTTCTTAGGGCTTTCCTACCAAACATATAAATTTGAGTTTTAGAGATTTTCAAACTTAAAATTCTTTGATTTTTTCTATTCGATTCACAAATTACTCTTTCATTCATATATTTATGTGATTTATTTTATCAAATTCACCACCTCTAAATGAGGAATATGTTATATTGATATTTTGGGCTCTTGTCTTGAGAAAAGTACATAATTTATGATGCCAAATATTCTAAATAATCTTATATTCAACTCCCTAGAAGAGTTGTTTATATGTGGTTTCCAAATTGAAAGATTCGAAAGTTCTAAGAGTATGTCAAACCCTACACTTAAACTCTCCAATTGACTTGGTCAATGAAATTAACCAAATTGTGGTTATAATCCCATGCACTTTAATGTTGCAGGACCTAGGCAAGTATACCTTCTCACCAATTGGCTCTCAAAGATGATGCATTTTATAATAGATTATAATTTAGTTTTACTTTTATCTCTTCTATGCTCTATCTCAAAAGGGAATGCACTCTTAAGATAGATTGAATCACTAACTGATTAATTTGATTTATTTTTTAAAACTTCTCGATTGTTTCTATCTCTAGTTATATCTTCCTACAATTTTACAATTATGAAAAATATATTGATTTTTTTTATATGAAAAAATATTATGATATGTGCCTTATCCTAGGCTATAGAGTTAAGATTATATCCTTCTTGCATATAATTCTAGTTACTTGGCATATGAGTGTTTACATGGTATATAAACATGCAAGTATGTAATATCACTTAGTTCTTCTTTATAATCCATTTATTCCTTTTTAATTATTGTAATCCAATTATATGAAGTTAATCTTGTTGTGAAAGAACCATACAAATGAAACAAACAAAGTGGAAAAATCTATCTCATAAAATAGAAATATCAGTGATAGTCAAATTTAAATAATTCAAAAGAAAACTATTCAAAGACAAGTGAGTAACATTTTGTTCAATAACACCAACAAAAAACTAAAAGAAGAGTAAATAGGATATCTTCTATTATGTTCAAAACTAAAATAAGTACATCTTAATCAACATAGTTTGTTATATATACGTTGTATTACATCTCCTATATTATATTCATATATTTTTTATTATCTTGGACTCTCCTTCATACAAAAGTAAGAGAGGTGACAAGATTTAGACCGCTACAATTAATCAGTTCATATGTAAAATAATTTTTTAATAATCAAATTTTAGCAAAAAAATACCTAACAAAGAACAATGATACACCATATGTTTATAGTGATCAGATCTTCAAACCATCTTTAGGGGTTTCTTTACGTATTTGTTCTTCCTTTAAGGTTTTCTCCTTTTTGAGGCTCAAGATATTCATCCATCCATTATGCAATTTGGAAATATGTGGGTAATGGGTAATAAAGTATGGCTTTCATAAAGTGATCCTTCAATTATTTTTTATGTAATTGTAGGCGACTCTAATAAAAATTTGGACAACTTAGCATCTACTACTATATTTCTATCTAGAAACATGTTGAAAGATTTGATATTAAGATTCCTTTATTCTTTCAAATGAGCCATGTACTTATACTTAATCATTCATTCCCTCAATTCTTTTACTCGACCTTCTTAATCAATGAGGTTGGGTATAGACTAGTGCTTAATTATGTGGAAAGGGGGAAAAAAATCCTATATATTTTTCCCTTATTTTGTGATATATTTGAGCTCTCCTTCATCCTCATAATCATTATTTCAATTTCTCCTATTGTAGGAGGTGTACATGTATGAATTTTTCTTAGGAAAAAATTCACCCAAGACCAAGAAGCACAATAACAAGCACAAAAGTCCAAATGAAGTATGATTAGAATAACAATATGATATTCAATTGATTGTATAGTACACTAGAGGTGCCTAAATATAAAGGCCTCTAAGATGCATCTAGAATGTGTTTAGAATGTACTAGGAGATAAGCATGACAACTAAGCACACGTCCTCCGTTGTGCATGAATATACATGCATCAACGAGAGGATAAGTATGACAAGGTGTCTCATGTGTGGAGATGGTGTAGACACCATGTGTTTAAATTAGATGCTAACTCTTGTGTTGTAGACACCATGTGCTAAATTAGAGTTGCTTACTCTTGTGTTGTCAACATGACAACTCATATGACTGCTCCTACTCCTAGGTGTCTAACCTAATAAATAATAAAATAATGCATTTATCCTAAGTAAACTTAAGTAAAGTGTAAATAATAATTATTTACACTAACACCCCCCCTTAAGTGCAACTTAGGGGAATGCACTTAAGCTCACAAAAGCTATGAAGAAATGCATAATTATTCTCAGCTACTAGGCCATGTTAGGTATCCATGTACAAATATAATGCTGCAATGAAATACAAGAAAATCTCTCTGAAAATGGAGAAAGAGGGAAAACCTCATGGGAAAAACCCTCCTCCAAAAAGAGAGATATGTACAATATAGAAAGATGCATGAATGGTTGGAGTAATCAAGACCCCCCCCACCCCCCCCCCCCCCCCCCATTATGACATACATCATGCATATACAATAGAGAATCCCTCCATGAAATCCCCCCCTTAATGAAGGATCTTGTAATGATGAGTGTCTGAAGACCAAAGAGAATCTAATGCCCACAAACAACATTTCTCCCTTTAGGATGAAGAAACACCAAGTATAGGTGCAAGTATGCTTCTCACTGTAGATAGGAAGATAATAGAGGGATCCATATGTAATATATTGTGGATGTTGCCTCTGAGGTCTGCTTAGATGTCGACAAGTCCTTGATGAATGAAGATGCCATGAACCAATCTGGTGAATGCCCAATAGAAGGTGGCAACCAAGAAAGCATGTCCATGTATGACACTTAATCAAGCTCCAAAGATGATGAAGCATCTTGATAGGAAGATGGAGGAAGGGAAGCAATGTCGCCTCCCCTTAATGATGTAGGTACACCCATGATTGAATCTCCTTGATGAATGAAGAAGCTGCACCATGAAACCTAAATAATAGTCCTCCCTATAGGAAGAAATGGTGCCATAGTTGTAGTAGAGAATGCTCCCCAACTGATAGGAAGAATCCTTAGAAAAATAGGATGTCTAAGGAAATCGTAAGAAAATCTCCACAGATTGATATGACTCCTCATAAGTGAAAGAGTCCTTCTCCATCTGTTATAAAGAAATGTCCACAAGCATGTCAAAACAATCAAGTAGTTGAGGGTCAGAGTGTACCCTCACAATGAGTGAAGAAGTCTCCTCAATAAAAAGAAGATAGATGTCATCAATGATGTCTCCCACATCTTCAATGTGAGACTCCATGAACAACCTTGTAGTGTCTAGAAGGAAATCATCCCATGAAGCTGAAGTACGAAGACATGGTAAATCTTTTTGCACTAAATCAGGAGCATCTATGGCTGGAACTAGATCAGTAGAAGCAACAGAAGCATCAAGAGGTGGGATCTCATCTAGAGTTGGAGGAACCATTACTGAAGCAACTAAAGTTAGAATGTCCTCTAGAAATGGAGGGACTCGTGGATCTCCATATGCTTCCCAAAGAGCCATCTAATCATCATGAGGAAAACTTGCCATACTAAGAGGAGCAAAAGATTCCTCACTCATACTTCTATACATTAAGTGAAGAAGAAGATGAAAATGTTTGAACCAAGTAGGATTAGGTGGTGTATCTTTGAAGATAGATAAGGAATAACTTCCATATATGCTCTTCTTAGATGATCAATGATTAAGGCACTCCATTTCTGATAGTTCCTCGATGTCAACTTTAATCTTATACCAAATTGACATATGTGACAAGAATCCATGAGATCAATAAATGTATGCACCCCCCCAAATGTAGAAGGAATCAATCAACCCCCTAATGTAGGATTTGGCACTTTATAGGTAGTGCGATTACAATGGGCCACTTTGTCAATTTAGGGCCTATTTCTGAAAGTAGTATTTCTATCCACATAAGCCTATAATTTAATTGTAGATCTATAAAGTAGACAAAACAATATGCACTTTCAGAAAAAATGGAACCTAGTTATGTGTCCAAATGAGCTCGTACTAAGCCTTTGAAGTGGCAAAAATTAAAATTTGTGAGTTGTAGAAAAATTCAAGAATAGAGATCTCAAACATCCTATGCTAATGTGTAGATCACGAAAATCCACCCCAAAACAAAAACAAAAAAATTCTTGAAAAAAGGAGTTTGCATGAGGGAGATATCATTGTTTGAAAATCAACTTTATCATTATTTTTCTTGAATTGTCGTCGTCGCACCTCCAAAAATTAGATGACTCTAGATTTCACCTTAGATGTCCAATTTTGATGAAACAAAAGTCAAATTGAGGGTTTTTTGACCTTCTAAATGTGATGCAAATATTTGATTTGCACCAAGAAGCTCTAATATTCACCTACAAAATATCTCTCCTACAAGCCTGATGGCCAATTTTTTCAAAAAAATAATGCAGATCTATAAAATTAGCACAAATTCAAATGATAAAATATACAAATCTAAAAAATTAAATGTACAAATCTGAAGTGATCATACCAATTTCACAAATCAGGCCTTTGGGTTGTCGGTTTGCAAAAAAAATTGCCTCAAATTTGACTATGGCCCAACATAGGCAAATTTATAGTCAAATTCCATCAAATCGATTCTTTAAATGCAATGGTGAGGTCCACTTTGGCTCTAGACTCTCCCAATAGCTATAGATACTCTGGATCTCAGTCGAGGTCCTCCAAGAGGTGAAGCAAGAATGGTCTCCAATGGCTATGAAATGATGCTCCTATTCTCTGATACCATGTAAGAATTTGGTATAGCTCTAATACCATGTAAGAATTTTCCTTAGGGTGAAATTCAACCAAGACCAAGAAGCACAATAACAAGCACAAAAGACCAAATGAAGTATAATCAGAATCACAATATGATATTCGATTGATTGTATAGTACACTAGAGGTGCCTGTATATAAAGGCATCTAAGATGCATCTAAAATGTGTCTAGAATGTACTAGGAGATAAGCATGACAACTAAGAACATGTCCTCCATTGTGCATGAATATACATGCATAAATGAGAGGATAAGTATGACAAGGTGTCTCACATGTAGAGATGTTGTAGACACCGTGTGCTTAAATTAGATGCTTACTCCTGTGTTGTCAACATGACAACTCATATGAGTGTGCATAATCCTAGGTGTCTAACCTAATAAATAATAAAATAGTGCATTTATCCTAAGTAAACTTAAGTAAAGTGTAAATAATAATTATTTACATTAACAGTACAATCTAGAAGTTTTTGCATATCTAATAGGGTGTTGTATCCATTGTACACATCATCAAATTTCCTAATGATAAAATTGACCCTGTGAAGTAAAATTTTCTCCATTGTATTGTATTCTTGTGTGGGAATTTTTTGTAGTAGTCCTTAATTGGTAGTCTTTAACTCTTTAATTACTTCTTCATATTTCCCCTTGTCTGCCTTTCAATTTTCATCACCTATATCAATATTCATAGGTTGAATAAGAGCATCCTTATAATACAATACAATGGCCTTGTTCTGATTATCACATAGTTCCTTTATTCTCTTATTTAAAGAAGCATTTAACATATAATTCATTGAAATTTTTTCCATGTAATTTATCAAAGTTGAGAAGACATGCATATATCTCTTGGGCTATTAATTGAGCTTCTAGATCTTGTCATTTTCATTCTTTGCCTTAGGAAAATTCTTATAGTAGTCTATACGAATCTATAAGAGAACAATTATTCCCTTGTTATAATTGAATATAAAGCTTGAGGCAGTGTACTTGAAAGAATCCACATTCCCATTGCAATACCTTAAATAAGGTGCAATCCTTTAAACAAATTACATCATCTTGTGGGCTCATACCCCATGTGTTTTTCCCCCAACACAATTTCCACATAAATAATCTTAGTATTATGCATTCATGTGGTATTTTGTGAATATTTGTTTGCATGATTAATTATTGGATCTATGGTTTGAGGTTTAAGTTCTACAAAGTTTCTTTATGTTTATGGGTTTTGGACACAACCAATTCACCTCCCCCTCTTAGTGATATGGTTTTCTTATTTCCATTAGGATTAGTTTATCTATGCCAACTAGATATCTATGTGTCCAATAGAAGAGACATCAAATGGATTCACCATGGAGGGTAGGCAATGGATCTCAAAGGGGCTAAATACATGAGAGAGGGATTGATTATGCTAAAATGGGTATAACACTATAGTTTCTCTGAGAAACTATGGACAATTGGTGTGTTACATATAGATGATCAAGAAAAGTAAGGGTTCCATATGTAGGTTTGACCACAACAAAAACCATTGGGGAGGCCCTAAGGTCATATGATATATCCCACATTGGTTACAAAACTTTGTTTAGTGTCATGTATAAGTAAAAGTCCACAATCAAATGCTAAATAGAGAACATTATTGTGGAACCGTTGATTGGATTATTGTGTTAACTGGAGAGGTTTAATTGCATTTTCTCTATGTTAAAATGCTAGTGATGATTTGATAGGCTTGGGGGTACAAGTTTGTCCCTTTATTAAACTTGTAATCTGTAGAAGCTAATTTGACAAATATAGGGGCTTTGTCTCCAACTTTTTAATCAAAAAATTTAATGATCGGAATAAAAATAAAATGCAATTCTCTTTTCAAATAAATAATCAAACTCATACTTCCAATTTACAAATCATGCTACCCAATCTAATTTGAAAGAAAAAAAAAAATTTGCCTTAAATTTGACTTTTGCCTAATATAGTAAAACTCATAGTCAAAATTCACCAATATGCTCAAGATCTTTCTCAAGACACTCCCACAAGATGTTAATCTCGCGTCTTAATCCCTCCAAAAGTTAAATAGAAAATGACCTTCGAATGGCTATGCAATGAATACTCTTAAGGCTCTTGTACAATATAAGAATTTCAAAATTGCTTTGATACCATGTAAGAATTTCAATATTGTTATAATAAATAACAATTTTCCTAAGTCAATGAACATAAATGCCAATATCTAGAAGCTCAATCGATAACAAAAGAGAGGAAGGAAAAATGATGTGACCAATTGATTGATTCAATGATGATCAATAATGTAATGCTAAATAAGATCATTTTAGATTTACAATGAATATATGCCTAAATAAATTGACAATGCATCATAAATAAGAGTGATGTAATAGATATCATATCAATTACACTAGACTTAATTAAGTGTCCACTAGTGGCAGATCATCCTCCATTATATAAAATATTATGTGAGATGATAAGAGGACAATAATGTGATAAGATCCCTAAATGTGGATCTAATACATAAAGAGGTATGAGATAATAACTAACTCCACCTCATGTGGATTTCTCCTAGACTATGTAATAAAATAAAATGCAAACTCATATGTGTCTACATAACAATTTTTAATATGAAAATGCATTTTTCTAACTAAACTTAGGTAAAGTTTTATTAGTATTATTTAATTACACCAACATTTCATGATTGTGTCACCTCAGACATATCACACCCAAGAAGGATAATACTCGTGTTACCTTTCTTTTGCCACACTTTGTTGGAGTTATTGTGATGCACCTGAGCATCCAGAGGTATAAGGGAAATCCTGTGTCACCCAAAAAAAATGTACTTAGACTTAGTTTTTTTTTCATGTGTTTTTATTTTTGGATACCCATTTGGGTCAAATAAAGGTTCCAACTCTCACAGTTCCACTATCAGTGTGCTAGAAAATTTTGAAAAAATAGGAGCATATAATTGGGTCATCATTTTGGTGAACTAGGAGGTGTAAATTGGCTAGATGAATGTAATTGTAATTTAGAGCATTCCAGAAAAAGAATCAGGTCAAAAGGCCCCACGGTTTGAAAGTTATTGCACTTTTTCGACTTTTGGAGACCTCCTAAGAATGCTTCAAAGTTAGGTTAGGGGCATTAAATGACCTCAAAAAGGGCTAAAAAATGGGGGATGAGCAAATCTGGTCCATAGGGCTATAGAGCGCTTCGAGAGCTTTCTAAAAATGTAAATGGTTCGTCAATCGGAGCTACGGTTCAAAAGTTATGCCTCCCGAAAGTTTGGTTACCATTCCTGGATTCTTCTAGATTTGCACCGACTTCTAACGCAGCTTCTAGAACCTTCTATTTGGTCGGTGGATGCCTACTAGCACTTTCTAGAATGTACTCCTAGTCCTTAACTCTCCAGGGTCTATTTAAGGAGATTTATGGCATTGTAAACGGAAGTTCGGAGTGGAGTTTGAGAGGAGGGACTGAAAGGAGAAATTATCTCCAGATTTATGCTATTGTAAGCCCTTAGGGAATGTTTTGAAGTTTATTTTCTCTGTACTATTTGTACTAGCTTATTTTCTCAGTTCATACACTTTCCCTTTTCTGTTGTGTCCATTTTGTTCTTGGGTTGTGTCCCCATCAAGTGGTATCAGAGCTGGTTTTCCTGAGTGTGTCGACAGTTTGCACCAGGACTGTGTGGTTGTGGGTTTGAGTTAAGAAGATGCCTCCATGAAGAGAGCGTGGTGGAAGGGCCAGAGCTATTAATCCTGAGGAGGTTAGAGCCCTCCAAAGGAAGGTACAGGCATTGCAAGAGGAGCTCCGTAGAGGAGCAAATGTTGCCGCAGGTGATGACAGTGAGGATGAAAATGAAGAAGAAGTAATGGAACCAGAAGGAGAATTTGATGGGGAAGTTGTGAATCATGTAGAGGAAAGGTTTTTTAGGGCCATTACTAAGTTTGGGAAAATACCTACAATTGAAGTGGGTGTATTTTTAGGAAATCTGAAACCAGTTGAGTTGATCGATTGGATCAATGAACTGGAAGAATACTTTGAGTATGAGGATATCAGGGACCCAGATAGGGTTAAGTTTTAAAAGGCCAAACTGAAAGCCCATGCCAAAATCTGGTGGCAAGAGGTCCAATTGGAAAGAAATAGAAGAGGAAAGGAGAAGATCACAAGATGGGATCGCAGGTGGACAAATTGAAGAAGCAGTTCATTCCTGTGGACTATGAGCTTGATTTGTTTAAGAAGATGCATGGGTTAAAGCAAGCAGGAAGATCAGTCCAAGAATATACAGAGGAATTTTACCGACTCTTGATCAGAGTAGGACATGCAGAAGCAAATAAGGAGAAGGTTGCTCGTTATATCAGTGGGTTGCGACCTAGCATCCAAGAGGAATTAAGTCTGGTAAGAATGACCAGCGTTGAAGAGGCATACCAGTTTTCCCTATGAGTTGAAGAGAAGTTGAATAAAAGGTTTGAAGGAAGACAAAGAGGGTGTGGTAAAGGAGGAAGGGGAAGCAATATATCATCTGGAGGCTGCAATGAAACCCAAAAGAAAAATGAAGATGTGGGTACTAGCAGGAACCAGAGGAATGAGGGTTTCAACCGCTCCCATGATCAAGACTTTGGAAATCAGAGAGGAAGAGGTAGAGGACATGGACAAGGAAGAGGATGCTTCCATGGTACCAGTTTCCATTGTAGTGAAGAAGGTCATCATGCCTTTGAATGCCCTCAATGACAAGGAAGGACAAATAGGAGAGCTGAGAGCCAAGCTAGGGTTGCTCATGTGGATGAGGATGCACAATAATCACATTCAGAGGATGCAGAAAGAGGAGAGACCTTGGTAAATGAAAGAGTCCTACTAAGTGGTGAGATTGAACCAGGACAATGGAGGAGTTTGTTCCATACCAGATGCAAGTGTGAGGATAAATGTTGTGACGTGATCATTGATGGTGGTAGCACTGATAACTTGGTATCAGAAGAGATGGTCTCTAAGCTGAAGCTCAAGAGGGAGAAACATCCCCAGCCCTATCGGATTGCTTGGGTAAAAGATGATCATAAGGTCCTAGTAAGTGAACAATGTTTAGTAAAATTCAAAATTCGGAGTTACCATGATGAAGTTCTCTGTGATGTTATTTTGATGGATGTTTGCCATCTATTGTTGGGTAGACCATGGCAGTTTGATAGACATGCAGTACATGATGGACATGCAAACACATATACTCTAACAAAGGATGGAGTTTGCCACAAATTGAAGCCCATGAAAAAGGAAGGGAAAAGGTATGTAGCAGTGCTAGGATTTGTCTCGTTGATGAAAGGAAGTTTTTAGATGGCATGAAACATCAGCATATGTGCTATGCTTTGATTCCTAGGAAAGATAAAGAAGGTAGTAGTGAAATACCAGTTGAAGTTTTAGATTTACTAGGGGAGTTTGGAGATATTATCTCTAATAATGTTCCAGATGGATTGCCACCAATAAGGCAAATTAGTCATCAGATAGATCTGATTCCAAGAGCTAGTTTGCCTAGCAAGGCTGCTCACAGGATGACTCCTACTGAAATAGAGGAGCTAAATAGACAAGTTCAGGAGTTATTGAGGAAGGGCTTGATTCGAGAGAGCTTGATTCCATGTGTAGTACCTGCAGTACTCGCACCAAAGAAGGATGGAGAGTGGAGGATGTGTACAGATTCTCAAGCTATAAATAGGATCACCATCAAGTACCAGTTTCCTTTGCCAAGGATGGATGATATTATGGACTGCTTGAGTGGAGCTCAGTACTTCACAAAGATAGATCTAAAGAGTGGTTATCACCAGATATGGATTAGAGAAGGAGATGAGTGGAAAACAGTCTTCAAGACCAAGGAGGCTCTTTATGAGTGGTTAGTCATGCTCTTTGGATTGACGAACACCCCAAGCACCTTCATGTGGCTCATGAATGAGGTACTTAAGAAGTTCTTGGGAAAATTTGTTATTGTTTATTTGGATGATATTTTAATTTTCAGCAAGACTTTGGAAGAACATTTATTGCATATTCGTAGTGTCCTTGAAAGGCTAAGGGAAGAGAAACTGTTAATTAATCTGAAGAAGTGTAACTTTGCAAAAAGGGAGTTAGTCTATTTGGAGTTTGTTATATCACTTGAAGGTCTCAAAATGGATTCGAAGAAGGTAAAAGCCATCTTGGAATGGCCTACTCCAAAGTCTGCTACTGAGGTAAGATCATTTCATGGTCTGGCTAGTTTTTACAGGAAGTTTATTAGAAATTTTAGTGGCATATGTGCACCCCTAACTGATACAATAAGAGGGGATAGAAAAGAGTTCAAATGGACTGCAGCAGCTGCGAGAAGTTTTGAATTGCTGAAGAAGAAGGTAACAAAACAACCTGTGTTAGCACTTCCAGATTTTAGAAAAGTGTTCTAGGTGGATTGTGATGCTAGTGGCAGCGCTATTGGGGCTGTATTAAGCCAAGAAGGTAAGCCTATTGCATATTTTAGTGAAAAATTGAGTGATGCAAAGAAGAAGTATTCTGTTTATGATCAAGAGTTCTATGCAATAGTTCAGGCCTTAAAGAAATGGAGGCATTATTTATTGCCAAAGGAATTTGTTTTGTATATTGATCATCAGGCATTACAGTACCTAAATAGCCAAGGTAAATTGAATCAGAGGCATATGAAGTCGGTAGAGTTCTTGCAGAGTTATACATTTGTGTTGAAGCATAGAAGTGGAAAATCTAATAAGGTTGCAGATGCACTAAGTAGGAGACAATTGTTGCTTACAGTAATGCAGGTTGAAGTAGTTGGGTTTGATGAACTAAAAAATTTATACCCTGAGGATCCTGATTTTGCTGAAGCCTAGAAAGCTTGTAAAGAACCTGTTGCTGTAGATAGAACCAAGTGGTTAGACTATTTGATTCAGGATGGTGTGTTGTTCAAAGGTAGTCAATTGTGCATTCCAAGGAGTTCCATGAGGGAAAATGTAAGTGGAGGGATGGCAGGACATTTTGGTCGAGATAAGACCATTGCCATTCTTAGAGAACATTATTTTTGGCCTCAAATTTCACAAGATGTGAAGAAGTTTGTACAGAGTTGCCAGGTTTGTCAAGTTGCCAAGGGGTTTAGTCACAATACTGGCCTATATCAGCCATTGCCTATTCCATCAAGGCCATGGGAGGACATAAGTATGGATTTTGTTCTTGGATTGCCGAGGACACAAAGTGGTAATGACTCAGTATTTTTGGTGGTTGATAGGTTCTCCAAAATGGCACATTTCATTCCATGCCACAAAACTCATGATGTTGTCCATATTGTAGACTTGTTTTTCAAAGAGGTGGTAAGACTACATGGTCTTCCAAGGAGTATAGTTTCTGACAGAGATACTAAATTTGTGGGGTATTTCTGGAGGACATTGTGGAAAAAGTTGAGAACAGACTTGAAATTCAGTTCCACACATCACCCACAAACTGACGGCCAAACAGAAGTGGTAAACAGAAGTCTGGGCAATTTAATGAGATGTTTAGTTGGGGATAAGCCCAAGGGATGGGATTTGATTCTACCACAAGCAGAGTTTGCTTACAATAACTCTATAAATAGGAGTACTAGAAAATCACCATTTCAAATTGTATATGGGAATAGCCCAAGGACTACACCAGAATCGAGGAAGATAGAACAAGGGGAGAGGACAACTACTGAAGCTGAGGAATTTGCTGAACATATCAAGCATCTACATGAGGAGGTTCAAGCACACATTACCAAGATGAATCAAGAGTATAAAGCTAGGGTTGATCAAAGGAGAAGACATAAGGAATTCCAAGTAGGGGATCTAGTCATGGTGCACTTACAAAAAGAAAGATTTCCAGCCGGTACTTACAACAAGCTCAAAATGAAAAAATTTGGCCCCTGCAAAATTTTGAAGAAACATGACTCAAGAAATGCATATGAATTGGAGCTGCCAGACAGTATTCACATTTCTCCCATTTTCAACATTGCAAATTTAATAGAGTATCATGATGATGGTGCAGATGAGGAGCTGGTGTTAGAGCCATGTCCAATTCCTGCTTCTAAGAAAGAAAAGATAGAAGACATTCTAGATCATCATGTGGGTAGGAGTACCAGAAACAGGCAGTATGAAGAGTATTTGGTCAAATGGAAAGGATGACCGATCGAGGACTCAACTTGGATTTCAACAGCTGAGGTTTCCCATTTGGGAATTTCTCTACCATTCATAAAGTGACAGGGTCACTTTTCAATCTACCCTTGGTGTCTGATGCAGGAGCATCCAGAGGTATAAGGGCAATCTTGTGTCACCCAAAGGTATAAGGGCAATCTTGTGTCACCCAAAAAAATGTACTTAGACTTAGTTTTTGTTTCATGTGTTTTTATTTTTGGATACCCATTTGGGTCAAATCAAGGTTCCAACTCTCACAGTTCCACTATCAGTGTGCTAGAAAATCTCAAAAAAATAAGAGCATGTAATTGGGCCATCATTTTGGTGAACTAGGAGGTGTAAATTGGCTAGATGAATGTAATTGTAATTTAGAGCATTTCAGAAAAAGAATCAGGTCAAAAGGCCCCACGGTTTGAAAGTTATTGCAATTTTTTGGGTTTTGGAGACCTCCTAAGAATGCTTCAAAGTTAGGTTAGGGGCATTAAATGACCTCAAAAAGGGCCAAAAAATGGGGGACGAGTGAATCTGGTCCAGAGGGCTATAGAGCACTTCAAGAGCTTTCCAAAAATGTAAACGGTTCGTCAATCGGAGCTACAGTTCAAAAGTTATGCCTCCCGAAATTTTGGTTACCATTTCTAGATTCTTCTAGATTTGCACCGACTTCTAACGCAACTTCTGGAACCTTCTATTTGGTCAGTGGATGCCCACTAGCACTTTCTAGAATATACTCCTAATCCTTAACCCTCTGGGGTCTATTTAAGGAGATTTATGGCATTATAAAAGGCAGTTCGAAGTGGAGTTTGAGAGGAGGTACTGAAAGGAGAAATTATCTCCAGATTTATGCTATTGTAAGCCCTTAGGGCATATTTTGAAGTTTATTTTCTCTGTACTGTTTGTACTAGCTTATTTTCTCAGTTAATACAATTTCACTTTTTTGTTGTGTCCATTATGTTCTTGGGTTGTGTCCCCATCATATTGATAAGAAGAAAAAAATTAGAGTGAAAGGGTGGCTATTTCCCTAACCCAAAAAATGAATTCTTGTAGAAAGGTTAGATGTTAGTGCAAATAATGTTAGCATGAATGCTGATGATACTAATTTGGGGAGTATCCTAAGCATTGGAGAGTATTGATATGTTGCATTCATAAGAGTGTTTGTCATTGATGTCAACATAGCATGGTTTCTATAAAGATTGATTGAGTAGCAGACATAGATCTTGATGGTATAGACAATGGTTTGATTTTGTCTTCATGTGCAGTTATGGACATGTTCGACACAATGCCCTGATGACATGGTCAAGTGCGCAAAGTCTGAGTTGAAGATGTACAAAAGATATACTTGATTTATAAAGAGCATTTCAAAGATAGAGTATTGGGAAAGTAGTTCCTAATGGTTGTTGACTATCTTACATCTAAGATTTAATGAAGAGATGCGCAGTCAAGAAATGATAGAGTATAGTCAACTGATTGAGTTGTTTGTTTTAAGCATGCATTCCAAGAAAAAATTGATTTTAATCCATGGCATTCAAGAGTGTGTTTTGAGCAACATTCATTCAATAGAAAATGTGTTTAACCATTCAAGTTCATTCCATGAAAAACCTAAAAAATATGATTAAGCTTGTTGCTCCAACCTACAATAAGACAAAAAAGAAAATTGATTAGTCACCCAAAATCTTCCAAAATGAAAGCTTAGCTATGAAAAAAAAAAATAAACTTTTTTTGCTCTTTTTTCTAGGCGTAAAAACGCTTAGAAAAACCTCTACTCTACGGAACCACCAACAATCTGTAGAGACGACAGAGAAAGAAGCAGAGACGATAGGTCGATTTACCGGCACAAAAAATAGGAGACAAGCGGAGATGCTGATCTGTGGAGATGACGATTTGGGTTGGCGGCAGCGGAGATGACAGAACAGGAGAGGTGGTGGCGGAGATGACAGAATAGGAGAGGCGACGGCGGAGGCAACAAAGTATCTGGCAGAGATGCTGATCTGCGGAGATAATAGTTAAGGATGTTAAGATGATAGTCTAGTGGCGGCGCCGACAGAAAAAGACCAGGTAGAGACATTGATCTATGGAGACGTCGATTTGGTTGCAGAGACAATAAAGTATCTTGCAGAGATGACAACTTGCAGGCGCAGACGCCAATCTGCGGAGACGACACTATGTAAAAAGAGCTGAAATGCATAGATTTTTTTTCAAAAAAATTTATATTTTTTGTTATTTTCGAATTTTTGAGGGTATGTGTTCTTCCCAAGTTCACCCTTCAACCTGCAAAAACAAGTGAAACACCTTACAACTCACTCAAACAACAAGAAATATTAGATTGTTAGAAAAAATAACATATAGATAGAAATGGATGATTAAATGACCCATAGTGGGATCCCACCGGGCATGCCAAAATGTATATACTAATATGTTAGCAAGAAACACTAATCTATTAAAAGAACAAAGCATTAACTAAAAAAATTACTATAACATATATGAGAGACAAAGAAAAACCTCAAATGAGAATATGAGCCATGGAATGGGTCTCTCTCAATGAGATTATTCTCTTGATGTATGGATGAGTCTATTTGCTTAGATTTGGTATGTATGCTCAAGGTTCTCAAAATAGCTTCAATAGAGATGGATGGGTAATGGCAAATTGGTAGCCTTGTGAGCTCTCAATTTGGCATTATAAGGGTATGGTTAAAGGCTTTGTTTCTTAAACTAGCATTATAACTTTAGCTCAAAGGTTGTGATTGAAATGGCTTGGGAGGGGATTCAATTTATAGGCTAAGGGCTTGAGGGATGGAGGGCTGAGATGGAAGGAAAGGAAAAAGCTTATGGAGGGCTTAGATGCACTCAAAGGGGAGCACATGGATTGTACTTGTTTAGCACCAACTAGGGAGTAACACATGTCACAGGGTGAGTGGATGGAGGAAAGGGCAAGGATGAGTCAACAAAGGAGGCTCAAAGGATAATATCTTCATAAAGACCCTTCATAAATGGCTTGTAAGAGCAATGAATGGGCTTGTAAGAGTCTTTATGGCTTTGTAAGAGCATTGAAGGCTTAGTGGTTGGGATATTTTGGAGGGAGTTGAGATTGTTGACTTTGCTTGGCTTAGGAAAGTCTTAAGCTTACTTAGAGAATGTGACAAGGTTAGGGGGAGGGGATTAGAGATGGTTTAAGATTAGATTAGGTTTGTTAGAGATATGCAAGTGGATGGCATTCATGAGGGTGGGTGAGTTAGTGGCTAAGCTTGATTAGTATGGGTGGATGGGGTGGATTTAGGCTAAATGAAGGGTTAGGGATAGGTTAGGGGTTTATTAGATTTGAGATTTTTATTTATCAAATAGATTTATTTAATAAATGGGGATTAGATAGAAGAATGGGATAATAGGTTATTTGATTTATGAATTAGGACTATAGATGATTAATTAAATTAATCAGCTAGGGGATGGCAAAGGATTAAATAAATAGGAATTTAATTACTGATGCCTTTAGAGATAGCTAAATAGGATTACCAAAGCGGTGTAATCAAATTTAGGGGTCTACATTTTGCCCCTCTTTGACATAGTGTTGAGACAACACTATTTCAAAGAAGTTCGAATGAAGACGACATGAGGAAGATGTTTTAGCAACAAGGTTACCCCAGTCTCAGATAAGAAGAGGAGAGACTAGACTTAGATGATACCCCCTCAAGAAGGCGACAGAGAGAGAAATGAGGCTCGACAACTTCTTGAAAAGTACAAGAATCTGAGATGAGCAAGGAGACTCAGATTGGCAAAGAGAAGGGGCTAAATTAGCTCAAACTCGCACTATGGGAGAATGATAAAGGGCTATCAGATGCACAAGAGGAAGCAAGCTTAAGACTTAGGGAAGGTGGAGGATGAAGGAGCAGAGTGTTATAAAAAGGAATCCAGAATAGGGAGATGGATGAGGGGATTAAAAAGTGGATGCAACAGGATTTCAAAGAGTCAGATTGGCGGAAGATGGGTTTCAAAGATCCCTAGGACTAGGATTGTGGATCTCGAAAGGTGAGGCTTGGTGGATTGATTGGATTGGTGGATCACTAAGACTAGGATTGTGGATCCCTAAAGCTAAACATGAAGATTGATTCAAAGAGATATTGATGCATAAGCTGGGATAGGAGAGACAAATGTTGAATATGGATGGGGGATAATGGAGATGAAGGGAATCCATTGAAGATTTTTTGAGCGGGGGGATACTTCAAAGAGAAGTACCACTATGTAGTTGAGCACTAGATTTGCTATAGGACTGTTGGTTAATTGCCAAGGTTACCAAGAACATCAAGGCCTTTTCATCAACTGTCTAGAGGACTGACTGACTGACTCAAAACAAACACACAAGGATTGCCCTAGCATCATACATGATTCCCAAAGGAAGCAGCGTGAAACTGACACGGGGTAACCCACAAGCAAAAAAGAAAAATAAACAAAAGACATGATCAAGACCTTACACTCAGATTTCCCCATTCGCAGTATACCATGATATGGAAGATCATGGCAACCTTGAGGAGGGAACAAAAAGATTGCTTGGAAAAGATATTTCAAGACCCAAAAGAGAAGATTCCAAATCAAAAGAAAGCAAAAATCCAAATGAGAACTGTTTGCCAACGGGATGAGTAGGACAAGGTACTAACAAACCAAGATCAGACATGAGGAAAGCTATATCCTACAAGGATCTATCAGAGAGCACCTAAACTGATGGATCTGAATGACTGATGCGTCCGGCAAGCTGAACTAAGAAGGATAACACTTTGGTGACAACAGATCTAGCTAAAGGATGCATTGGAATAGCTAACCAAGGGTTGTGCGATGTGTGTAAGATGTTGATCAAGGAGGAACTAACACAAAAGCTAGATAGATACAATGGTACTAAGCTAAAGAGGATGTACAAGCTGATAGACCCAGATATGTTACAAATGTACAAGGTTTTTCATGTTTTTTTTTTTGTGAGATGGAAATGTTTGTGAAGGGTGGGATGTCTGTAATAGTTGATAGGCAGATAGGTGGATGGTTTGCAAAAAGCTTAAGGAAAATGAGATTCTTTATGTACATGTGATAGGATACAAGCTAGGATACAAGCTTATTTACAAGCTAAATATGGTACAAGCTTTGGACAAGATTTGGATATACAAGCTATGATACAAGGGATGATACAAGATTTACAAGCTAAGGTACAAGATTTACAAGCTGTACAGGAGGTATTTACAAGCTTCATTAGATTTTGGATATTTGGTTGAAACACCAAGGGAACAAGATGGTGGATGAATGGATGTGGGATAGGATAGTGATAGATAATGGATTAGTCTTAGTACACAAGGCACCTAAATTACCAGGTTTTCACCAAGGTACCTATCCAAGGCACTTGAATTGCCAAGTTTTCACCATTGGACGCTTATTTCTCTTTACTATTTTTTTGTATTTTTCAAAAGCTGGGTATACCAAGGATCTTCAAGCATAGAAATTCTTGAGATGAATGATGTTAGTAGGATCATGCAATAGTTCTCCTTCTAGTGTAGATAGCTGATATGCTCCAGAGCCAAAGGATGGAGTGACAACATAAGAACCAAGCCAGGTAGGTTCAAACTTGCCTTTCTTTTCTCGATCAGCTTGGACTTTCATGTTTTCTTTGAGGACCATGTCACCCGGCTGAAAGTGTCATGGAAGCACCTTCTTGTTGAAATTCCTTTTGAGACAAGTTTGATAGACTGTGAGATGATCATAGGCTTGTTGTCGCTTCTCATCTAAAAGATCTAGCTGGGTGAGTCTGGCTACTCCGTATTCTCAATCTGATATTTTTCCTTGCAAAGATATGTGCAAGGAGGGAAGTTCAACCTCTATAGGTAGTACCGCTTCGGCACCATGGACTAGGGAGTATGGAGTTGTGCCTGTGGATCTATGGAAGGAGGTTCGATAGGCCCATAAGGCTGGATTTATTTGTAGGTGCCAATCACGGCCAGAATCATTGACAACTTTCTTTAGGATTTTTAGGAGGGTTTTGTTAGTTGCCTCTATCTGGCCATTACCTTGTGGGAAATATGGGCTAGAAAAGTGGTGATGGATACGAAGGGAAGTGCATAATTCTTCCATGTTGAGATTTTCAAAGTTACCTCCGTGGTCGATGAAGATGGTGGACGGGATGCCGAAGCGGCAAACAATGTGGTACAAGATGAACTTGGAGACCTCAACTCCTATTGTTGAGACTAGGGGGACTGCTTCCACCCACTTAGTGAAATAGTCTGTACTTGTTATTATCCATTTATGTCCATCAGATGAGAGAGGTGTGATAGTTCCAACTAGATCAAGGCCCAACAAGCAAAAGGCCAAGGTGGTGTAATAGGCTGTAGATCCTATGCTGGAGCATGTACAAGATTTGCGTGCTGTTGACATGGGAGACACTTTCTGACAAATTCATAGGAGTCTTCTTCAATGGTAGGCCAATAGTAGCCTGCTCTAAGGATTTTTTGTGCTAAGACAATACCACTCGTGTGGGCACTGCAAAGTTTGGAGTGTACTTCTTTTAACGCCATCGCGGCCTCATTTTGGTCTAAACACCTAGAGAGAGTATCGTGATAACCTCGATGATATAGGGTATTGGCTATGATGACATAGCGGGATGATTTTCGAATGAGGTTTTGGCATTAGGTACATGTGAGGTGAGGGGAGATGATACCATTTTTAAGGTAAGCATGAATCTCATGGTACCAAGGGGATTGGGGACCAACCAAGATACAAACATAGTTTGAGTCATCATTTGCATAGGCAAGTGTGAGGAGCTGCTCAACTAAAAACTCATACTGTATAGCTGCTTGGGGAATTTCCAAGAGCAAGCTGATAGTAGCCATAGCATCTATTGCTTTGTTCTATATTCGAGGCACTTGCATAATCTGAAGCTTTGTAAAATGTTGGGTTAGCTAATCAACTAGCTATTTGTAGGGTAACAGCTTTTCATCTTTGGTTTGATATTCATTTAGGGCTTGCTTGATGATGAGCTAAGAATCGCCAAAGATTTGTAACTTAGTGATGTTCCATTCTGCAACTATCTTTAATCCTGCTATGAGAGCCTCATATTCAGCTATATTGTTGGTGCTAGGGAATTGTAGCTTAAAGGCTTTTGGTATTGAATCCCCTTGGTATTGAAGGGTATTGAATCCCCTTGAAGGGTATTGAATCCCCTTGAATGCCTGTAAGTGTTGTTCTGGAGAGCATATACTTGAGAGGGTCTATCTTGGAGACTAGTTGGATGGTATGACTTAGCATGTAGTGGTGAAGCTTTTGAGTTGAGAAAACAACTACCAAACAACCTTTTTCAATAGGAGTATAATTGAGTTCATAACCAACTAGGGTTCGACTGATGTAGTAGATGGCTCTTTCTCTGCCATAGTCATCGAGTTGTGCTAGAAGTGCCCCTAGAGCAGTAGGCGTTGTTGATATGTACAAGATCAAGGGATGACCAGGAACTGGTGGAACCAAGATAGGGGGATTGGCAAGATACTGCTTGAGCTAATCGAAGCCTCGTTGACATAAAGGATCCCACTTGAAGTTTTCATCCTTCTTCAGTAAATGTGTAAATGGCGTACACTTATCTGCAAGCTGGGAGATGAAGTGCCGAATGGATTGGAGCTTTCCTTGAAGAGAGTGAAGTTGTCACAGTGTCTGGGGAGGAGGCATGTCTAAGATAGCTTTCACCTTCTTGGGATCAGAAACTATAAAGCCTAGAAGCTTGCTAGATGTGACCCCAAAGACACACTTCTTGGGATTCAGCATGAGATGATATTTGGTTAGCCTATCAAAGACTTTCTCTAGGTCAGCAACATGATCCATGAATGTATGAGATTTGACCGAGATATCATCCACATAATCCTCCAAAATGCTATGGATAAGATCATGGAAAATGGCTGTCATAGCTCTTTCATAGGTAGCCCCAGCATTCTTTAGGCCAAAAGGTATCATGTTGTAACAAAAGGTTCCCTAAGGGGTAGTGAATGTTGTCTTATGCTGATCCTCTTCTGCAATCTTGATTTGATTGTACCTAGAAAATCCATCCATGAGGGACAAAATTTCATGGCTAGTTGTAAGATCTACAATCATATCTATGTTGGGCAAGGGAAAATCATCTTTTGGACAAGCTTTGTTAAGATCTCTGAAATCAATGCAAATTCTGATGTCACCAGAAGGCTTAGTGACGGGGACCATGTTGGAGATCCACTCTGAGTAGTTGATAGGTCAGATAACCTTAGCAGTTAACATTCTCTCTAGTTCAGCTTTAACCAGTAATGCCACCTTGGGGTGCATTTTTCTAAGTTTTTGTCTGATGGGCTTGATCTTTGGATCGACTGCAAGATGATGAACTACAAGCTTTGGATCAAGTCCTGGCATGTCCTAATATGACCATGCAAATTGGCCAATGTTCTCTCTTAAGACCTCAAAGAGGAGATCAGCTTGGTCTTGTGATAGGGATGCAGCAATGTGAACAAGTCTAGGGATCTCTAAAGAACCGATGTTGACTTCTCTAGTGTCCTCAATAAGAATAGAAGACACCTCTGGTTGATTATTTTGAGGAGGCAATGCTAAATTCTCATGTTCTGCTCGTGACTCTAGATTTTCTTGTTGAGGGGTTCTCTTCATTGCCTTAGCTAGTCCCGGTTTCACCTTAGTTCCAGTTTTGGATGTATCAGAACTAGGTTGGGGATTTTCTCCAAAATACCCCTTGGGATCTAGCTTATAGATATAGGCAGAATCTTGCTTTGTTTTCTTGTGAGGTGTTTCAGCTCCCATGAATCTCAGAAGCACTTCCTCTGATGTGAACTCATCAATGTGTATGACGCTTGGTTGGTCCTAATCTATGAGTTGTGGATGGGCGAGTGGTAGGTCAATGAAATGGATGGATAGTTCTTGGAGAACAGAGTCTCCGAGGGAGATTTGGTCTGGGATATCATCGTAGGCTATCTTTTCAACTTCCTCAGGAATGTCTTCGATTTCAAAAACGTTGTGGTGAATGTTCGAAAAAGCGTGACCGTCTGTATTGGTGCCCCCAGTTGTGGGTATGCCAAAGCCAAGACTAGACTTTGATTCCCACTTGTGTGCATCGATGGGGCACTGCATGCCTCTTTCTTCTGGTCCTAGACCACCACCATGATAGTTCCATTTGTTAATGATGAGCTTATGTTCTTGAGGTTACTTTTGGCTGAAGTGATCAAGGCATCCTTGATTTCTTGGAGGTGCATCCTTATGTAACCAATTGTTGATATCTGGAGTGAGTTCCTCATGAAGAGGGATTTTTGAGGATACAAAGGTTGTTGGGCCAAACTGTTTGTATCGAGGAGGTGGAATCTCCTTAGCTTTGTGATATGTCAGTCATCCATGGGCGTGTGGATCAAGTGGGACTGCCCCAACAGCAAATGCATCTGATAGACTATACTCTCCATAGCCTTTGTTATTGATCTTCACAGTAGATAAGGTGGAGGCAAGGATGGTTTCTGGGTCATTACAAGTGGGGGATGAGCTGGCGATGGATGTGCCGATATCAATTCTAGGGAAATGGTTTGTATATAAAGCTTCAACTACATTGCAGTAAGCAAAGGGTTCTGGATCAGCATGGATGATTACCTCAGTGCCCTGATGTGGAAATTTGACGCACTGATGGTAAGTGAATGGAATAGCTTTCATGGCATGAATCCATGGGCGACCAAGGAGGATTTTAAATGGTAGGTTTAGATCAATAACATGGTAGAGTGTTTCTTGGATGACTGGTCCAACCTTGACTGGCAGCAAAATAGTTCCTTCTGTGGTTCTTTCCAAGTTGTCATAAACTTTGATGGTGATAACCTCACTAATGATATCTACCTCAATATACCCAGCTTGTTTTATGAATTTTAGGGTGCAAATATTCAAGGCTGATCCATTATCTATCATTACTCTTTTTACGAAAAAATTGGATACCATGATGGCTATGCGGAGCGGAAGAGTGTGATCTGGCTCGACCACGGGTATGTCGGTGGGTTTGAATGATAGGGCACATGAGGAGGATAGGTCTCCAATGAGATTATGAAAATCAGTAGCGTTGATATCTAAAGGGACACGGGATTCTATGAGAGCATTGTCAAGGATGCTTTTGTACACAGGACTAGTGCGGAGAAGGTCTAAAATGGAGATTTGGGCTAGCATGTTCCCAAGGTGTTCCAAGATATTGTACTAGCTTTTTGATGGAGCTGATGGTGCTGGTGAAATTGGTGGGCCTGCGATGTTAAATTGCGCTCTTCGAGTGGTGACTGCACACTCATTGTTTGGTCTTTGGATATTGATAACATTGATAGAAGGCTCTTTCTCAGATAAACAACCTATGAGGCTACCATAGTCTATGTAGGATGAAGTGTGGTCATTGTTCTTCCCATGCTGTTGGTTTGGCTGGCATTTGTTGGTGTTGTTGTTGTTGGTTTGGATAGGTGCTTTTCTAAGATTTTGGTTGTTGTGAGGAGGAAAAGCATTTTGATAGATCTGTAAGCTTGCATTGGGAGAGGTTTGGGCACCAACGGTAATTTCTTTCCGATCAATGAGGTCCTGCACATAATCTTTTAGTTTCATGCATTTGAGGGTAGTGTGACCTTTTACCTTATGAAATTTGCAATACTCATTTTCTTTGTACCATGCAGCTTTGGATTGGCTTGGGTCAATCTGCTAGGTAGGAGGAAATTTGATGAGATTTTCCTTGACTAATTTCTCAAAAATGGCATCCAATGGCTCACCAAGGGGTGTATAGTTTCTAGGTGCAGGTTGGAATCTGGGTTTTTGCCCTATAGCTACATTGATGGCATTAGCTTGATTGCTAGACCCTTGAAAGTTGGGTCTTGGATTGTGGTTTTGATAGCTTTGGTTATTTTGCTATTGGTAGTTGATAGCTTGTTGATTGTTTGATTGATATGGTGGGTTAGACTGGTTTTGGGAAGGACCAACAATATTCACATGTCTGGTGTCAGTGATGCCATCTGTTGCAACGTGCTTTTTTTTGTTCCAATATCTAGACTTTTCATTGGAATGTGATTGATTTTGGTTGGCTTCCTTGTAAACCTTGACCACACCATCTTTAATGAGTCCTTGCTCAAGGATCATTCTCTTTTCTTTGATATCTTTGTAGGTCTGTAAACAGTTCATGGTCATGTGGTGAGCCAAGCTGGGATGGGCATTATCAATAAACATTTTCACCAAATGGCATTCTAGCAAGGTGCAAGATATGCGGGTGGTAAGGGTTTGCCATCTTTGTAGATCTTCGGGAAGGCTTTCTCCACCTTTTTGCTTAGTGTGGACAAGATCAACTACTGATAGCTCTGTTTCAACAAGATGGGCATATTGGGCTACAAATGCCCCAGACAATTCAGTAAAGTTTTTAATTGTGCCATATGGTATTCTATAAAACCATTCAAGAGTTGGTCCGGCAAAGCTTTTGGGAAAAAGGTGCAAGAGGAAGACATCATTGTATGCCACTTCTTGGAAGTGCATGTAAAATTCTTTGACATGTGTGACAGGGTCTCCTTTTCCTCTGAATTTGTCAAACTTGGGTACCTCAAAGTGTTTGGAAAATGGTGTCATGGTAATGGCTCTGTCAAATGGGTAAGGACACACATTCTCAAACTTGAAGGTTTTTGGATCATTTCCCTCTTGGATGTTCTTCAAAGCTGTTTTCATGGCTTCCCATTCTGAATTAATGGGTGATGGCTGAGGTGCCCCCAATGTAGGAGTGCCCTAAGGTAGGTGTGCTAGATGGGGCAATGGAATATGGATGGCTTTGAGGTATGGGCTGCTAGGGATTGTACATGGCTTGGGAAACTGAATGGTGGATGATGAGTTGCTGAGGTGGAGGTGGCACATATTGCTGCATGTGTTGCGAGGCTTGCTGTTGGTATGGGATTTGGGATTGGTATTGAGGGATGTAGGCTGGCTGTGGGATAAATGGATTTCTTTATGGAGGTAAGGTATAAGATGGTTGTGAAGCTTGGGGAAAGGATTGGGGAGCTTGTGGAACTTGACTTTGGATTTGAGGAATTTGACCAATATATGTGGGTTTTGCCCCCATCTAGGAAGGTATCTGCATGGAAAAAGAGGCCAAGTAATTGGTGGTTGTTGGTGGTGGTGGATTACCTCCTAGAAGTGGCATAGAAAAATAGTTGGTAATGGGAGGTAATGGATTAGTTGGTGGTGGAGGTGGTGGGAATTGAAAGCTTGGGAATGGAGCTGATGGGGTTTGATAGCTTGGTGGTTGGATTTGAAAGCTTGGTAGAGTGGTGGTAGGAGCTTGGGTCACTTGAGATCTTGGCACAACATTGGTAGTAGCTTGTGGGGTTTGACAGCTTTGTGGAGTGAGGGTAGTAGCTTGTGGATTTGTGGCTGATGGCACTGAGCTCCAAGGACCTAGTGGAAATGATGGAATTGTGTTCTGAGCTGAGGTAAACAGGCTAGGGGTGATAAAAGGTTGATTACTTGGCCCCATGGGTGGCATCCCAGTTGTATATTGCTGCAGTTGGCCAAAGATGCTAGCACTAATTTGGGAGATGGGTGGATTTGGAAGGCTGGGTTGGGGAGCAGCAACATCAATAGTGAAGGGAGTTAATGGTGAGGTGTTTTGGGCAAAGGGGGTTTGGGATGGAGTGGTATGGACCAATGGTGGAGTGGTGATGGCTGGATTGGCTTGTGGAAGGGAGATTTCAACTTGAGTGGAGGCTGGTATGTTTGGGTCTGTTGGATCATATGGGGTTGGTTGAGGCTCTTCTTTTGGCACATATTGAGGATAATTCGAATCATAAGAGCCTATGGGTGGTGGGAGTTGCTCAAACAATGGGTGAGATGGTTCTGATAAGGGAGGAGGTCTTCCAAAGTCGAAGACTCCTATGTTGTCTCTTCGAAAGTTAGCCATGATTGTTTTTTTGTTCTTGTCTATAATGGCATTCACCAATACTACATTTCCTGGTTGATTCATGAAAGCTTCAATGTCAGTAGGTGATGGTATAGTGTTCTCTAGGTTTTACGATGGTTGACTGCTCAAGGGGAGTGAAGCTATTTGATCCAAATGATAGGGCTCCATTGTTTCCCTCTTCTTCTTGGCTAAGCGAGTGACGGGTGGCATGAAAATGCAAAATGTTCCTAGGGATGAGATGCAACAATGTTGATGGATGCAAAAGGGGAAGGCTTTTCTATGCAAATGATTTCCTAGGTTGAGGCAAAGCTATATGACAAAATCTAAGGAGGATTGGGTTGGGGATTCTAACTTCAAAGATATGTTGCCAAAGCATGAAAGGTCTGCTTTCCTATGTGCAAGCTTGGTGGTGATTGTGTCAACTTAAAGATAGACTGATGATCCTTTAGGAAGAACATGAGATTGACCACTTGTGGATCCTAACCTTTAGCTCAAGGTGATGAGGGATAACAAGTGACAAAAGCAGATTACCCTAGAAAAAGCTCTGTCAAAGGGATAATTTTTGTGAGATTGGTGGATTCGGAAGATGTTAGGAATGGCAAACTTTTGGCAAGGTGACAACAATTTTGAAAGCTTGGATGTGAAGTTTTTAGATTGCTAGCTAGATGGTTTGGTTCTAAATGAGATGGATGAGCTAAAATGCTTAAGGGGAGGACTAAAGATGGCTGGCTTTCCTACAAAGATGACTCTAAAGTGAAGCTTATGCAAGAAGATGTGGAGAAACAAGTGGGTCTAATCATAGAAGTCATGCTTAGTTGGTAAGGCATAAGCATTGTTAACTCCTGGATATTGGTTAAGTTGGATGGTGTGATCTAACCAGGCGTCTTGAAGAGCTTCGTCGACATCTTTGTCTTCTACTTTGTGGAGTTTGGCAATTCGAGGGCTTTGTGTTAGTTCCTTTCTCTTGGCTGAAAGTTTTTGGTATGCCTGAGATGGCTTGAGTTTAACTTTGTGAAACTTCTATTTGGGTTTGGGTTGTTCTGACATGAATTCCTGAATCTTCTTGGCTTTGAGAGATCTTGGTTATTTTGCTTCAACTTGTTCAACTTTTGACACAGTCAGTGACTATGCTAAGTATGCCCTAAGCTAGGATTGACCAAGTTTGGCAAACATTCATTCAACAAATAAAAGATCAAGCAATAGATAGAAACAACCAGATAGAAGTTTTGATTCTCAGAATGTGATACTTGCACCAAGGAGTGTGTATATTTTACAAATGTTTCAATCAGTCACTTCAAACACACTAACACCCTAGATGGTTGTCTGCAAGGCTGACAGTTGATTTAGCTAGGGAGTCCTCGATATACCCAAGGTACGTGAGGCCCAAATTCATAGATGAAATCAAAAAGATGTCACACAGCCGAGAGGAGTGGTAACCCACTTCTCCTCTTTCACTTCTCAAGGGTATCAATTTCCTTGAGGCTTAGCCCGAGTGACAAAATCTTGATTCCAAGAGAGGTGTCTTTGGATTCACCTCTTGATCTTTATACTCTGTCGAAATGCTAGAGTTGAAGTCATCCCAAGGGGTGATGAAATCTCCAAGCAGGCTTCCTAAAAAGAGAAACAAGGTTTTGGATCCTAATCTTATGCACCCAAGATGGCCTCAAAAGACGACAAGGGGAGAGAAGACTTGGATGACCTTGGGCTAAAAAACATGCTTGTTCTTTTACCAACTGACTCTTACGTGTGTTGATCTAGACTTTGCAAGCACTCATGTTTAAGAGACAATGTTCAATTCCAACTTGAAGCGTTAACAAAAGTAAAATCGATCGAAGAATGAATACAAGAAGAAGAGTTAGGGTCAACAAAAAAGTAAACCCGCGCATCTGGAGGCCCTCCACATCAAGTATCGATTGATTTTTCTTTAAGGCATTCAATATTGAGTGTGAGTTTATTTTAAGCCCAAAAAAAAAGTGTGTGAAATTATATTTCAAACGCGCACCCAAAGGCCCTCCACGTCAAGAGTTGTTCAATTTTAGTGCCCAAATGAAGTGTTAGTGAACCTAATGTGCATTCAAAAAAATTTATAAGTTAGAAAAACTAATAAAAACACAAGTAAGTGAAGTTTGATCTTTGTGGAGCACTTAACACCCTCTTAGGTGGACCCATCCCAATAGATGGCGCTGAGATTGCAACCAATGGTTAAATTGATGGGTGATTAAAGAGGGTGAGTCCAATTATAAACTCACTTAAAGTGTCTTTATTTGATTTTTATAATTTAAAAAGTTTCTAGAATGTAAATTCTTTTTATGTCCCAAAAGATGAAGTGTGATGATATTGCAATGGTTAATTGATCTTTGCATTCAAGATTGAGTTGTTTGTTTTAAGCATGCATTCCAAGAAAAATTGATTTTAATCCATGGCATTCAAGAGTGTTTTTTGAGCAACATTCATTCAATGAAAAATGTGTTTAACCATTCAAATTCATTCCACGAAAAACTTAAAAAATATGATTAAGTTTGTTGCTCCAACCTGCAATAAGACAAAAAAGCAAATTGATTAGTCACCCAAAATCTTCCAAAATGAAAGCTTAACTATGAGAAAAAAAATTTAACTTTTTTTGCTCTTTTTCCTAGGCGTAAAAATGCTTAGAAAAACCTCTACTCTATGGAACCACCAAAAGTTAAAATTTGATTTTTACTCTTCTTCTTTTTTCTTTTTCTTTTTTAAAATAAAAAGTGCAGGAACTAAGATGCTAAAACAAAAATACAACAAAAATAGGCAAAGACGACAGTTCATCAGGCGGAGATGCCAAAATTCAGAGACGTTGATTTGCAGAGACGACAAAGAAAGAAGCAGAGACGATAGGTCAATTTGTCGGAGCAAAAAATAAGAGACAAGCGGAGATGTTGATCTATGGAGATGACGATTTGGGTTGGCGACAGCAGAGATGACAGAATAGGAGAGGTGGTGGCGGAGATGACAGAATAGGAGAGGCGACGGCGGAGGCAACAAAGTATCTGGCAGAGATGCTGATCTACGGAGACAATAGTTAAGGATGCGAAGACGACAGTCTAGTGGCGGCACCGACAGCAAAAGACCAGGCAAAGACATTGATCTATGGAGACGTCGGTTTGGTTGCAGAGACAATAAAGTATCTTGCAGAGATGACAACTTGCAAGTGCAGACGCCAATCTGCGGAGACAACACTACGTAAAAAGAGCTGAAATGCATGAATTTTTTCCAAAAAAATTTATATTTTTTGTTATTTTCGAATTTTTGAGGGTATGTGTTCTTCCCAAGTGCACCCTTCAACCTGCAAAAACAAGTGAAACACCTTACAACTCACTCAAACAACAAGAAACATTAGATTGTTAGAAAAAATAACATATAGATAGAAATGGATGATTAAATGACCCATAGTGGGATCCCATCGGGCATGCCAAAATGTATATACTAATATGTTAGCAAGAAACACTAATCTGCAGAGACAACAGTTTGGGTTGGCAGCAGCGGAGACGATAGAACAGGAGAGGTGGCGGTGGAGATGACAGAATAGGAGAGGCGACGGCAGAGGCAACAGAGTATCTGGCGGAGACGCTGATCTGCGGAGACAATAGTTAAGGATGCGAAGACAATAATCTAGTGGCAGCGCCAACAACAAAAGACTAGGCAGAGATGCTAATCTGCAAAGATGTCAGTTTGGTTGTGGAGACGACAAAGTATCTTGCGGAGATGATAACTTGCAGGCGCAGACGCCAATCTGCGGAGACGACACTGCATGAAAAGAGCTGAAATGCTCGGATTTTTTTCAGATTTTTTTTTTTTTTTGGTTATTTTTGAATTTTTGAGGGTATGTCTTCTTCCCAAGTGCACCCTTCAACCTACAAAAATAAGTGAAACACCTTACAACTCACTCAAACAACAAGAAACATTAGATTGTTAGAAAAAATAACATATAGATAGAAATGGATGATTAAATGACCCATAGTGGGATCCCATCGGGCGTGCCAAAATGTATATACTAATATGTTAGCAAGAAATACTAATCTATTAAAAGAACAAAAAATTAACTAACAAAATTACTATAACATTTATGAGAGACAAAGAGAAAAACCTCAAATGAGAATATGAGCCATGGAATGGCTCTCTCTCAATGAGATTATTCTCTTGATGTATGGATGAGTCTATTTGCTTAGATTTGGTATGTATGCTCAAGGTTCTCAAAATAGCTTCAATGGAGATGGATGGGTAATGGCAAATTGGTAGCCTTGTGAGCTCTCAATTTGGCATTATAAGGGTATGGTTAAAGGCTTTGTTTCTTAAACTAGCATTATAACTTTAGCTCAAAGGTTGTGATTGAAATGGCTTGGGAGGGGATTCAATTTATAGGCTAAGGGATTGAGGGATGGAGGGCTGAGATGGAGGGAAAGGAAAAAGCTTATGGAGGGCTTAGATGCACTCAAAGGGGAGCACATGGATTGTGCTTGTTTAGCACCAAACAGGGAGTGACACATGTCACAGGGTGAGTGGATGGAGGAAAGGGCAAGGATGAGTCAAAAAAGGAGGCTCAAGGGATAATATCTTCATAAAGACCCTTCATAAATGGCTTGTAAGAGCAATGAATGGGCTTGTAAGAGTCTTTATGGCTTTGTAAGAGCATTGAAGGCTTAGTGGTTGGGATATTTTGGAGAGAGTTGAGATTGTTGACTTTGCTTGGCTTAGGAAAGTCTTAAGCTTACTTAGGGAATGTGACAAGGTTAGGGGGGGATTAGAGATGGTTTAGGATTAGATTAGGCTTGTTAGAGATATGCAAGTGGATGGCATTCATGAGGATGGGTGAGCTAGTGACTAAGCTTGGTTAGTATGGGTGGATGGGGTGGATTTATGCTAAATGAAGGGTTAGGGATAGGTTAGGGGTTTATTAGATTTGAGGGTTTTATTTATCAAATAGATTTATTTAATAAATGGGGATTAGATAGAAGAATGGGATAATAGGTTATTTGATTTATCAATTAGGACTATAGATGATTAATTAAATTAATCAGCTAGGGGATGGCAAAAGATTAAATAAATAGGAATTTAATTAATGATGCCTTTAGAGATAGCTAAATAGGATTACCAAAGCGGTGTAATCAAATTTAGGTGTCTACACATCATCTTATGGGTACCATCCCCACTGGAGTTTTCCCTCTGATCAAGGATTTTTCTAGTTAACATAGCTGGTGTTATTGTGTATGAGTATCTTGTTGTGGTTTCAGTTTATATTACTCATATGGTTAAGATTGTTTAAAGTTGACAATTGTGATATTAGTTAGATAACTGATTCAACCCCCCCCCCCCCCCCCCCACAAGTATAAGTGGGCTATATATTCTAACAAATAATTAGGTTTTCTTCATGTGGTGCATTTCTATTTCAATAAGTACTACTACACAAGGCAACACAATTTTGTATCTCGTGTATAATCATCTATCCCCTAATTAGTTATAGTAGGTATTTCACAATTGTCATTATCATCGTCATTTGCCAAAATTTGCTAAAATTTTAATGGTGATTTTATTTTACACTTCACTAACCCCCTTTATTAATAAGACATAAATAATAATTACATGCAAATATAACCAGTATTAGAAAATAATAAACTACAGAGAAGCAAAGACAAGACACTGAGATTTCATGTGATTCACCAAATCCATGGGTTACATCCACCAAACAAGGAGTCCAATATTCTTATTATCTAGTGATTACAATTTGCAATCTCTTGCAGCTCAATACTACCTCAAGAAGCTATAATCTCCTCGTACATTATGAAATCCCTAACCCTAATCCATTTTATACAAGCTTTTTGTAGCTTAAAAATTAGGGCTAGAGTAATTTGTCATGACCCTACAAGGCGAGCTGCCCCAAAACCCCTGTAGTAAAATTTGGGCAGAAAGCATTTCAAATAAAGTGGAAAAAGAATAACCTCTAAATCTGGTTAGGATCTACATCACAATAATCTCCCACTTGGAGACTAAATTGACTCCACAACAATAACCTCCCACTTGGAGACTGATCATAACACTACTAACTTGTAGCTCCCACTCGAATGTAAAACCACCTTGACCTCTTCTATTCTATTATTTTGTCCAATATAGAAGACTAACTAAAGTTGAAGAGGAGTTCAACTTCTCCCTTGTCACTACCTTTGCAAACATATATTTTGAATTATCATCTGTATGTATCTTTTCTAGCTTTAACTAGCCATCATCCAAAACTGACTAATTGAAATGGTATCACAACTATATGTGTTTTGTCTTTGAATGTAGAGCATAATTCTTCATAAGATGAATGCTAATTTAGATATCTATAAATAAATAATTGTCCATCTGAGGGTGCCCCAACTCTTCCATGAATAATTGAAGCCATATCATCTCCTTGGTTGCCTCTATAGCAACAACATAATTTGTCTTTGTAGAGGATAAAGCATTAACCTTTTGCAACTAAGAAATCCAACTCACTATTCTCCCACCAATAGAAAATACATAACCTACAATACTTTTCTTGGTATCAAGATCCCCTTCCAAATTTGAGTCAACATAGCCTTTTAAATTAGTAGTAGAGCCTATGAATTGTAAACGCTTATTGGATGTTCCTCTCAAATATATGAGAATCTATTTGACTGTATTCCAATGCTCAATCTCATGATAACTTATATACCTACTAATAACTCCCACTGCATGTTTAATATATGGTCTAGTACATACATTGACATTAATCAAGCTCCTTATAGTTAAAGCATAACGTAACTTGGACATCTTATCCTCCTCTTCTTTAGTTAGTTTTAAATGACTTGGAAAATGTGTGCTTACAACTTTGGTATTCTCCATAGAGAAACATTGTGACACCTTCTCAATATAATTAGCTTGAGACAATGCAATTTTATATTCTTCCTATCTTTGCGATTTTTTATACCAAGGATTTATTTTGCTGCCTCTAAATCCTTAATAGAAAATGAATTTGCTAATTGTTGTTTCAACGTCTTGATGTGATCCATGTTAGACCCAACTACAAGCATATCATCAATATATAAACATAAAATAATTTAGCTATCATCTTCCAACCTATTAAAATAAATACAATGGTTTGAATGACACCTAGTGTATCCATTCACATGCATAAAACTATCAAATTTAAGATACCATTGTGGAGGTGCTTGCTTCAACCCATATAAACTTCTCTTCAATCTACACACTAAATTCTCCTTACCTTTGACCTCAAATCCCTATGGCCATGTCATATCTATATCTTCATCCAAATCACCATGAAGAAAAATTGTTTTAACATCAACCTACTCCTAATGAAAATCTTTAGTAACCACAATACATAAAACAATGTGAATAGAAGTCATTTTAACTATAAGAGAAAATATCTTATCAAAATCAATTCTCTTTTTCTATGCAAATCCTTTTACAACTAACCTAGTTTTAAATCTTTTCTTACCTGCACCCTCTTCCTTTAACCTATAAACCCATTTATTTTGTAAAACTTGTTTACTTGCAAGTAACGTACATAAATCCCAATTCTTATTTTTTAGCAAGAAGTCCATTTTTCTGTCATTGCAGACTCCTACTGAATCTTTGTATCCACCCACACAACTTCATCATAACATTCAGGTTCAACAACATCTGTTAAGAAAATAGAATACAAAGAGGGAGAAAATATTTTTGTAGGTCTACTTAGCCTTGTTGACCACTTAACATTTACTGGGGTTTGTGGTATTTGTTTTTGCAGAGTATAAGGAACTATTGGAACATCATCTTTTGAAGTATCATCTAGTACTAAATAACGATTTTGTTTCTTTTCATGCTACTATAACAAAATCTTTGTACAACACTTTCTCATTGAATATGGCATCCATGCTTCTTACAATTTTATGTTTTTCAAAATCCCAAAACCTATAACCAAATTCATCAATGTTATACCCACAAAATGCACATTTCTTTGACTTAGCCTCCAACTTGGTTCTATTTTCAAAATCTATATGTGCAAATGATTCGCAACCAAAGCTTCTGAGAAAAGAATAACTTGCCTTCTTGCTAGTCCATGCTTCCTATAGAATACCACAATCTAAAGGAGTAGAGGGACCTCTATTGATCAAATATACATCATTATTTACAATCTCCACCCATATGCTTAATGACAAGCTAGCATGCAACCTTGTGCTCCTTGCATGCTCCATTATTACCCCATTCATTCGTTCAACCACTACATTTTCTTGTGGAGTCCTTGGAACAATTTTATACATACAAAAATCATTAGTGGAATAATAATATTTAAATTAATTGCTGAAATTCTCACCACCATTATCAAATCTGAGATATTTTAGCCTTTTACCAGTCTCATTTTCATCCAATCTTTTTCATTTATCAAATGTTACAAATACATCATATTTCTATCTAATAAAATAAACTCGTACTTTTTTAGTTGTATCATCAATGAATGTAACATAATAATGAGAGCCAATAAGGGAAGATACCTGAGCTAGTCCCATATATGTGTATGCACAAGCTCTAATTTCTCATTTTTCTTTTCCTTCCCACTCTTTACAAAACTAACTCTCTTTTATTTTTCATACACACAACTTTCACAAAAATCCATGTTGACACATTTAATATGTAGTTAAACTTTCTTTTAATGAAATAATTTCATACCTTTCTCATTCATGTGCTCAAGTATTTTGTGCCATAGCGTAGTTTTCGAATCTACAACAATCGGTTGTTCTCCCTCCTCAACTATAACAATTGTTCCTGAAAAATCTTTTTTTTTTTTGAAAAAGTTAAAATAGAAGGGAAAATATGACTTTTGCAAAGATATAATGTGTCTACTCTCACACCTTTTTCTACTAATAAGTAACCTTTTGAAACATAATTGTATTTCACAATCAACAGCTAATGTTGAATATGTGGAAACAATAGTAAATTGTTCAAATATTATATGGATCAAGAAATTGTTGAAAGGGATGAAGGAAGAGATCATTGAACCCATTGCTATCTATTTTGATAATACTAGTGTTGTAAACATATCAAAGAATCCTGTGATACACATAAATACCAAGTATATTGCTATCAAGTATCATTGATTGAGAGACCTAGTTCAAGCCAAAGAAGTGAGATTGTAGTATGTGAATACTAAGGAGAAAATATTTGATATTTTTAGTAAGGAATTACCTAAGGATGTTGATGAATATTTAAGAGACAAATTAGGGGTGATTCCCCTAGATAAGTCTACTTAAGCTCAGATGGGGCTCTGCATTAAAGGTGCTAATTGAAATATCTTACAAGTTGATGTAGATAGTCCTAGTTTAGGAGTTGTCTAAAGTAATGAACGAAGAAGAAAATAATGCTATACTAGTAATAGACCAGATGATAGAGGTGAATTTAGTACTAACATGAAGATATCTACATAATCAAGATGTAAGAGACAAATGAAGTGTCTTTGGCATTATTGTCAAAGAGGGAGATATTGTTTTGAGAGAGAGACCATATAATGGAAGACTATATCAAGAGAAGTCATACATAAAAGAGGGAGAGTATATATCAATAACCATATGAATATTTTACAAAGAGTGAGAAGCTATGAAAGGTATTGTCAACAATACAGAAGAATCTAATTGATTTCATGATCTAAGGAGCTTATGTGAGCTACATTAACTAGAATCAGAATGAAACTTAAAGAAAGAGACTGTTGGATACAAAGATGTGAGTCAGGATGAAACTAAGGATATTAATGAAGACCTAATACTAAACACACATGGAGATTGCTTGAAGTAGTACATGTTTTGGATTTCATGGTAACTAGAGATGTTGTCATCAATGCCAAAGAGAGAGATTGTTGGAAACTACAATTGAGACAATTGTTATGTTGTCATTGATGTCAAATCTAATTGGTAAGATAGTTTGCTATCTGATTTGAGTGCTATTTATAAATGATTGATGAAGAGGATTTGAGAAGATGGACATAATAAAATCACCTAGAGGAAAGGTTGAGTTATGAAGGAAACTACAATGGGCACTTAATTAATTAGACTTTCACAAGATAAAGTGATTATTTAAATGTACTAAAAGTGAAGAAGATAATTGTACTAAAGCCTTGAAGGTGTGATCAAAGATTGATCAAATGAATAGGCTTGATCAAGAAAAAAGTAGAAGACCAAGAAATTTGAAGAGTATGATGAGTGATGCTAGTTTTAACTGAGTGTGTGAGGCCTCACCCCGACCCATCGTAGCATACTGATATAATATTATTATTTTGATACTCACGACTCAAGATGTCGGGACATTATCTGATGCTTCAAACATATTATATTATTTCATGTTGTGTGATGCTTAATTTCAAATATTTGAGTTCATCATTTAATGTTTTATGAATATGTATGTTGATAAAATAAGTAAAATGCAGGATTAACACATTGATTATGAAATTTTTAATGAGTAAGGATATGAGTAGGACGAAAGAAATCCTGATTGATTTATAGATGTATGTTTTAATTTATGTGAATCCCTGATACATATATACATACATGCGCATGATTTTATGGGACTACTGATGTGTGCAATGAGTGTGCAAGATATTTTAGCTGAGAAATCAACGAAGGAACAGAACTTATCCCTATGTGATTTTTATGGAAACCTTGTTGTTCATAACTTAATTTTATTTTTTGAAATGTATGAATGTATCTTTCTGCGATCAGTAAATGTTAATGTTCATAACTGTGTTCTTATAGTGTCACTAGACACTCGTGAATTGTTTATGCTTTTTAGCATGCTAGCTAGGGTTATTTGTGTAACCTTTGGACCTAAGTTGGATTTAGTTAGTGTCATTGTTGCTAATTTGTTCTTAATCAAGTTTAGTTACTCCTAATCCAGATTAGTGCTTAATCTGCATTTTGGAGTTGTTAGATGGTCCTAATTATTCCTAGCTTTTGTTTGGTTCAAAATCAATTCCTAAGATTTTAAAACATGAAATTTCTATACCCAAGGGGTATGGGTATGGGTTGGGGGCATTTTCCACCCCCCTAAGCCCCTTTTGTTGACTTTTGAGGTCACTCAAGAAGTCTACTTTTTCCTTTGTGTGAAAATTGAAATTAGTTATCATGAGTTGCATCACCTCAACTCTACTGAGTGGTTAACCTTAGGATTGGTTGAGTTATAAACTTCTAGATTTGTAGGTGAGTGGGGGAAGTTATTGCTCTTTTTGGTGGTTGAGTTTGGGTCTTATATAGAGGCCCTTCTTGGAGTAGTTTTGGTTGTTACCCAATCTCTACTTTTAGAGAGGAGTCTTGGAAGATTGAAAGCAAGGAAAGAAAAGCTCTTCTCAAATTGATCATTTACCATAACCTTCTTGTGAAGGTAGGAGTTCTTCATCTCCCTTGTTCATATTTTTCATGCTTGTTTCATGCTTATGCTATTGTGTTGTTATTTGGATGCTTGTATGTATGTTGGGTATGTTGGGAAGGATTGAAACCATGTTTCTTGAATGCTTTTCTTTCATGTTCTTGCTTGAATTTTCAAAGTTTTCTTGTATGGGTGTTTTGGCATTACTCACCCTTGGATAGGGCAGAAGTGGCCAATTTCGGGAAAGGTCTTTTTATTTGTACTCCAACAGTGTAGAGTTTCTTCTCAGGATGAGAAGAGGGAGAGAGGGTAGGGTGTTATGGGCCCCTACCTATCAGCACAAACCTCGTATGATTTTTGGCATGTTAAAATGGAAGAATATAAGTTCTTGAATTATAGCCCTGATTGGGCATCTATTTTGGTGTTGTGTCTGACATCTCCTGTTGGAAAAATCCACCTTTCCCTAGTTTTGATTCATTGAGAATCCTATTGTGAAAACCTAGTATGAATATGTATGTTTGATTTTGTCTCTTGGTCATGCTTGTTTGACACCTGATCAGATTATGTTCCCTCCACGATCTTAGCAATGTGTTGCAGAAATTGATATGGAACCCTTGATAAGGGTCATGAAGGAAATTTAATTGGATTGTTGTTATTTTGGGATTGGAATCCTATGTTTATTTGTATTTCAAAACTTTTTTGTAATGGCAATGATGCTAGGTTTTCTTCCTGGTTCTTTCCCGGCTGAGCATTTGAATCAGGTTTGCCAATAAAATAATGGTTGAGTATTATTGCTTCTCATGAGTTTTCTTTGTAATTTTTGATTATTTGGATGCACATCAAAAAAAAAAAGATGAAATGATGATGATTCAATTAGGAAAAATTTCATGTTTTCTTATATGTTGAAAGCAAAAAAAAAAAAAAAAATTATGTTATGAATGAAGGTTCAGTTTTTGTGATTATTGGAAATAAAATAATTCTTGCATTGTGGTTAAAATGGATAATTAAATTTCTTGGTTTATTTAGTTGTAATAAGTCCTACTAGATTTACTTTGAAAAAAAATATAATTCCCTCTTGGTTAATAAATCAATTTTCAAAATTTCAACACTTAGAAAAAAATAGAGACACAAAAAAAAATGTCCCAAGAGTAAAAACTCTCTAGTTTTTGTATGGGGAACCAATTTAATTTTTTTCCCCTTGTGATAGGGAATCTTGAAGAATCTTAAATATCCATAAATGGAATATATAAATGTGCTTTCAATATTTAAATAAACAAACAAATGTATATATTTATATGAAAACATATCCATACTTACCCACTTTGCTTTATGCATTTAACCCTCCCTTACTTGGCGCCAGCCTTTGGTAATGTGTTGAAAAAGTTTTATAACAAAGTCAATAAAAGTTGTGTTTAGGGTGACATCACCCATCCCTTTTTCCTGCTACTTGGCACGCTGATCTCATTTCATGATGGGATGAAAGTATATAAAAATTGTTGTTTTAAAAGATAGTCTTTCACCCTATACCTCCATCATGTCAATTTCATTTGGGATGCACTGGAGTTTGTTTTTTTGTGTTAAAACTGAATTAAATGCATAAACATTCCCCCTTGTCCTTGGGTTCCACCTTACCTTTTGGGTTAGCGCATGTATGGTTTGGAAGGGATGTGCTGGCGCTAGGTTAGAGGTAGGAAGTGATGTTTGGTGATTTGATTTATTGTTTAAATTTTTAAAAAAATTATTCCACCTTCATAACCTCGGGTTGCCATTTTCCTTGGGTGATCTACACATGATTATTAGGCAGAGTGCCTTGGTCAGCGCTTGAGAATGTTGAGTGTAGGGTAGAGTGTAGGGGGGAGTGGTTAGAAAGTAGATTAGGTTTGAGCATAGTATGTGTTAGTTATATATTTAAGTTTTTTTTAATGTGAGTAGTGTTAAGTTAGTTTCAAGTTTAGTATTATGTTAAATTTTAATTTAGTTTAGTAAGACTTAGTTAGATTAAGTTTAGGAGAGAATTAGTTTATGTTAGTGTTAGTTATTTTTTTATTTGTTAAATGTTAGTCATTGATTATGATAAGTAGTTGTTATTGTTTAGGGATTGCAATTATATATATATATATATATATATATACATACATACATATATATACATATATATATACATATATATATATATATTATATATAATGTAGATATATATATATGTATATGTATATATATATGTATATATATATATATGTATATATATATGTATATATATGTATGTATATACATGTATATATCTACATATATGTATATACATACATATATATATATGTATATACATATACATATATATATATATGTATATATATGTATATATATATATGTGTGTGTGTATATACATATATATATATATGTATGTACATATATATATATATATGTATATACATATATATATGTATATAGATGGATATATATAGATGTATATGTATATAGATGTATATGTGTGTATATATATATATTTATATATACATATATATATATACATATACATCTATATATATATATATACATATATATATATGTATATATATATATATATGTATATATATATATATACATGTATATATATATACATGTATATATATATATATACATGTATATATATATATACATATATATATATATACATATATATATATATACATGTATATATATATATGTATATATATATAATATATATATATATATATATATATTAGTAGTTTAATTTAGTTAGTTTGTATATAACTAGTTTTTAAAGTTTAGTTGTTTTTTTAATATTAAAAGATAGTGTAGTATAAATTTGTAATTTTAAATTTTAGATTAATCAAGAAATTAGTTTTTTGTAATTAAGTAGTAAATTCAAATTAAGTATAATTATGTAAAACATAACTAATGATCGATATCAATCTATACCGAAAGTCTAAAATTTAACGATTGATTCAATCTTCATGATTACAACTTAAGAGTAATGTAGTGAATCTAATTTTTGAAATTGTGTATTCAACTCTTCAACCTTAGTGTACCTCTTTATTATTAACATTTTAAAAAAAAAATTTGTGTTTTTCTGCCCTCGTATTTTGGGCATGACAGAGTGTCAATATATGTGTCGAACAAGAATGTTACTAGTGATCAAGTAACCTAGTGATGACCGAGCATCAGAACATAGTGTTAGTCAAGTAACAAAATTTGCTAAATTATGAGGAAATCATGATTTACATTCAACACAATTAATTTCTTGGAATATGTAAAGCATGTGGAAGATAAAGAATGATGAGTTGGATCATTCAATTTGAGGAAAGTTGTGTTTGCACATTTCTATGTAAGGATTCAAGGAGAAGTTTTGAGAAGTTTTTAGAAGAGAAAAGAGGAGACAAAAATATGGAAGGACTCGATGAATCTAACCTAAAACTAAGATCTATGATGGTCTTTAAGTGGAAAAAGATGATAATTACCTATTTAAGGAGGTAAAAGGGATCATTTTAGTGTGGTATTGAGGTTAGCAGAATTGGTGAAGACCTGATAAGATTGGATTAGATGTTGATGCTATTGATTGGTGAACTTGAGTAGGAAGTTGAGAAGAGTTGTGAAGTGGTGAAGTATGATTACTTGAAGGATTGCCAAGAAGATTAGAGGCAGAGATGACAATGAAGGCTATTCAGTAGATTGACATATGAACTGAAGTATGATCTATATTTGCAAAGTGAGCTATATTTTTTAGATCAAAACCTATTGTTATTTTCTAACCATTGTATTAGTATTGAAATCCTTTAATCAAGGTGGCATTCTAATGGATTTTTCTAAAGTCCTACAATAAGGCCACTCCTAAAAGGATGAATAAATTATTTAACAAGGTCACATTTAATAGTGTGTTTTGTAACCATTAACAAGGTTAGCTCCTAATGGAGCTCACTTCAGAAGAGTGAAAATTGGTGACATATTGCTGGTGGTTTTTTCCCAAATTGGGTTTCCAAATTAAATCCTAGTGTTAACTTGTGTAGATATCATTTATGATGTTATACTATTAATATTTTATATTCTACAAGTTTGGTAAGTATTAGGACAATAGATTGCAAGTTTATGTTACTGATTGTCTACTATAGAGGTTGAGCTAATGGATGCTTAGATCTGAAGTAGTTTAAGTGTTTAATTCACTAGTACAAAAATAGAAATATGTGACTAAAAAAACCACTAAAACTTGTATATATGTGACTAAACTTAGTCGCATGACTAATAGTAGTTAATATCCAGTCATTTATAACACTACTAAATTTACTACTAAGCAATTTTAGTCATTTATTTGATCACTAATTTTGATCATTGATTTAGTGCTATATTTAGTAGTATATATAGGGTATATTTAGTAGTATATTTAATCATGTGGCTAGTCACATATTTAATGTTTGATTTAATCACATATTTAGTTATATATTTGATAGTTGATTTATTCACATATTTAGTAGTATATTTAGTTACATGTTTAGTTGTATATTTAGTACCATATGTAGTGGTATATTTGATCAAATATTTTGTAGCATATTTAATAGTGTATTTGGTCATAATAGGGCACAATGGAATCGAAACACTATCCATCTGCTTGTAAGGCAAGTGCTCTTCCATTGAGCTAGCACCCTTTAAAGAATGATCATACAATGTGTAACTTTTTACATTGTATTGGTTCTTATCTTTTGAGTTAATCCCAATCATTTATTTAGTGATTTATACCTAGTTTGAAGTTTATCTAGTTACACCAATATACTAAAAAAAAACACAAGTATGATAAATAACATTAACTTCTTATTATTCTTGTATTAAAAATGTGCTTGAACATAAAATTTTGAAAAAATGAATTGACTAAAAACCTCTTAAGGGCTAGAAAACTTGAAAAGTTAAGGCTAAAACCTTAAGAAAAACTAATTATTTAAAGTTAAAAAGTTAATTCAAAACCTTAAGAACAACAAACCCTCCTGAAATTTTTTCCAACCTCTCATCATATATTTCTTTGTCATTATGTGATGTGTTTGTTGTAATATTAGTTTGAATCTGCTTGTCATAATGATTAACATGTTAATAAAAGAAATGAATAAATTGATCATGAAGGAAGGGTCTAAAACCTAAGGAAAGACATACATCTCCAAGATACAACCTAAAAATAGTCTTTGGCCATTCAAAACAATAGAGGAACCTCTTGTCCCTATCCACACAACACAAGAATGGTAGGACATTCCAAAATAGATATTTGGAAGAAAAGGACATGATATTTTGTGTTTACAAGTTGAAATTCCTTGGAATATTCTACACTATGGTTGAATACTGGAATGAATTAGTGTTTTTAGCCAGTTGTACCTCACCTTCATTTATTTTTTATAAATACAAGGAATAAAAAATCCATGACTCAAAAGTAATTGTTAGATATGAAATCAACAAGTATATAAATTAAAAGATATTATTTACTAAATAAATAAATAAAATCCCAAAGCACAAATTTACCATATCCTACAACATCATTTGTTGTACTTGCAACTTGCTTCACGAGACTTTCACCAACATTTTTTTATTTGTAGCTAAACTTGATACTTTTTTTTATAGTATTGTCGTCATTTGTAATCTTTAAATCTCCATACCTTTGTTCAATAACCATAGTCTAACCCTTCATAAGTCAACAAAATACATAAGAAATACAACACAATACTTAGCATAGATACTTCCAATCTAACCCTACTAAACAACACCACTAGCATTAAATCACTATAACTTTCAATCATAGATTACCTTAGGTCCTATTGTCACTTGCATGGAATCTGAAAGTTGTTCCACTTGCTGCAACATTGTAGACTAAGATTCAACCTCAAATTCAATCTCTTTTGTAGCATAATTTCTTCTCTAGCCGAGCTTGTTGGCACACTAATAATGAGTATCATAAATACCATTACAATGAGAAATAAAATTTGAAGCACACCTTATAAAATTTTAAAGGTTTTTGAGAATAATACACTTATTAAGTTATTCCTTTTCTAGAATCTAGATATTGACAAAGTCTTCATGATTTATAATATCAAATATGTCTTTTTTTATCCTTACATAGCTAAAGTTTAAAAATAGAGACTGCGTTGCAATATTCTTAATTTTTCTTCAAGATTCTTTGAATAAAATGAAGGATCACTAAACAATTTTTAGCTTCTCTTTCTTTTGCAAAAGAATAATGAATATTACAATGTAGGTGAATAAAGAAAATAAATCTATATGATCATGAAAAGAATAATTGAGGGAGAATAATTGGCATCTATAAAGTTCCTGCATTAACACAAAATTTAGTTACTATCTTTGCACCATGAGAAGGACAATAAGCCAAAGTGAAGTGAAGTTGAACAAGCACGAGAAGTAGAATACAAAAAGAATCAACTACAAACATTATGCACTATAAATGGACATGTTTACAAGAGAAGAAAAGACTCATCATAGATGCAGCAATTTTGCATAAAGAGTAACTTAAGAAGGCAACAATCAAAGAGAATTAGAAGTAGCATAAGGGTAGGGATTTAGGAAAAAGACTGATCTATTATTCCCAAATAACATAATGTAAATTATGTTATTATTGCGGTCTATTACAAGGTAAAAGTTGCAATACAAAGTACCAATATTTGAATGTAAGAAACAATAGTGTAATTCACAACAAAAAATAGTTGGCAAATAGACATGGATTTTTCAATTAAGTTATCTTGAATAAATTCATAGTGATTACCAATTATGAGACAATGATTACTAGTGGATAAAAATAATAAAATAAGAATGACTAACTATTCAGCCTGCAAGAGGAAGGGAAGAAAGTTAAATGGGCAAAGCAAAGACCCTTTTCAAGAAGGAAATTGTAAAACCTAACATGGAAAGTTTCATTAACTTCCTAGTGGGGAGTGATACAATGTTCAGCACTGAGCAACTAGATAAGATCTTTGAGCTAAGTGAATAACTCATTTTCTTCTTTCACTAGCTATTGAGTAAACTTAGACATTCAACACTAATTTCCTCTAGAGAAACTCATTTAGGTTCATATTGTTACAAAATTATTAAGTGTGTCAACAAGCTCTCAAGGTGTTAAAAATAGTGATATAGTCCAAAAAAGTAGAAACATCTATAAAAATAGTGATATACATCCAAAAAAATAGATATATAAAGATGAACATACCTCATAGAATGAACGGATAAGTTCTTGTCTTGGTGTATATAACTACTATTCCAAATAATACTTTGATAACATTACTGCATCCCATTCTTGGAAATACCATGTTAGTTGCTCTGTCAGAATCTACACTAGGATTGTCTATTTTAATCAAGCTTATTTGTGTGTTACTCTTAGTTGTGTTGGTCCTTCCTGTTGGAGATTCACTGACATTAGCATTGTATGATTCTTTGTATATCGTAGCCTCTATAGAAAACTGTGTGTCATGCCCATTTTGCATTCCAACAAATGATAACATCTTTTCATGTCTTATCCTTTCTTGTCTTTTATTGATTAATCATTGCAAAACTTCATCATCTTCTTTTTCAAATGCATACCAACCTTTCCATTTAATAATAACATCAAAATCCATCTCATGACTACTAGAAGTAGCAACACACTCTGATTTATGGTATCATCTTTCAACTTTTTGACATAACTTGCTTTCAGCCTCACTTGTCATTGTTAGTAATGAATCTACTTTTATTCTTTCTTTAGGGATACAGTTTCCTCTTTGTTTAAATTCAAGAGTCAATGTAGAGCTTTGAGAGGATTTTACCCTTCCTTTAGGGTTGATTTTTCTTCCTTGCATAGCTTTAGGAGACAATGTTGAGCTTGGGCATGCTTTTACCCTTCTTGAGTGTTGCATTAACATATTTCATCAGCTTTAGTCATCGGTAAGGATCTTAGACCTGCCTGTACACTTTATTCAGGATTCTTCATCCTTCTCTTAAAGTTAAGTATCTCATCACTATCCTCTTTGCTAAACATTTGATCAACTATAGGGCTTTCATCTAAGCTCAATTTTACCTTCTTCTCCAATTTCGGGTAGAAAAAATAAAGTGGGAGAGTTCCTTGTGATGAAGGACCTATGACACTTTCCTTCTTAACCACTCTTTGACTAAACTACTCTTATTCTACTCACTCAAAATATTCCCATTCTTTACTTGTCCATCATTTTCTTGTTTTCTTGTTAGAGCCAAATATCAAAGCCTCTAAGTGGCAAGTGTCAAGAATAATGAATTGAAAAACTAAAGCTATCACATTAATTCTCTCAAAATGTAGGCAATATGGCACCAAATGAATCAATCTAACACTAGATTGCTCAATAGAGTTTAGATTGTTTTAGGCCATTCATAAGTCATATCATCTACCATTAATTTGAATAGGCTAATGCCAGAAATAAATGAGTAATGATCTATTGTCAACTTGATATTTAATATAAGGCTTAACATATCCCATTCATGGTTAAATTATCTCAAGAACATGTTTACAACATATTATCGATTAATATAGCAAAAGAAACATTTAGTAAGTATTTAAAACTTTACCCTTAATAATGAACATTTTCTCTTATTAATATCTCTATGGAGTACCTTCCAATTCAAAATGATAATCAAGTTCCTCAAAGTTCAGGATGAAAAGAATCAGAAAGGTTTGCTAAGATCAAGTACTGCACAATTATATGATATTATATTCAGATACAAGTCCATATGTTTTCTAACTAGAATTTATTTCCAATGATTTATAATGTAAAAGATCTTTTCGAACCTAGATTGAACAGATATTTTCAACCTCCCAACTTTGCATCCCATTCTCATCCCTAGGGCATGCAGATTATGGGGAAATTCTTTCATGTCATGCCCTGCCACGAAGAGATACCACTAGAATTATCAGGAAACATTGTTAATGGACATCAGCTAGGTGATAATAAACCACAATGACATTGTTTGACAAACAATAATTAGATTATAACAATGCAAAAAATTCAAAAAGGGCCAACTTAGATGGTTAAAATTACAATATGAAAAATCCCAAGAGGGGTGAAGCCAAAAATATAAATATTAAAATGTATATAGTTGTAAAGTGAATAGACAACAATTGTTGAATAGGTATTCTCATAACTGAAGGATATGATCCTTTTCCCATTAAGGGTATAAAATGAAGGAGATATTATTTGAATAAGGCACCAAAGAAGAGAAGATAAGTGTTCAATCAAGCAAAAGATTTTCAATCATGGAATTGATAAATTAAAGAGCAATTTCTATATTGATAAAGAGTTTGGGTATGATGTATAATGCAGCGCATTCTAATTTGACTAATTTGTTTTTTTCTCTTCCATTTATTAGGAAGTAGGCATGTATGCAGATAGCATAATTTTACTACTGTGTGTGTGTGTGTGTGTGCGCGCGCGCACGCGCGCGTGTGTGTGTGTGTGTTTAGTCACTTGTAACTTTTCAATATGATGTTTAGATCTGTAGTATACTAATGTTTATCTTCCTAGCATTAAGGAAAAACTATTTTCATTACACATTGAAAATTGATGAGGGCATAGAATAAGCATACATTGTGAACAAATTATATAAATTACTCACCTTGTTGGTTTTTTGATTCTGACATTACATAGCCTAGAGAGTTTTCATAACCTTTGACTGAAATAGTTGTCAGTAAATCAATGAAGTGACCAACATCTAGAGAGCTCATATGGACTTGTAAGCATAAAAAATAGTATAAAGTCATTGTACAGTAATCTATACTAGAAATGAAGCACATATATAATGAAGAATATAAAACAAATTTGTAAAACTTGGCATACTAGTCTAGAAAAGACAAGCAATAATGAGTTTTTCAAGCCTGTAATCCTTGAATTTTTCATTTGTCATACAAGATTTACAACAAGGTCTCTAATGTGTTGTGCCATGTATGCTAAGGAATGCAAAACAAGCTGTAAAATATAGCTCCCTAAAAAGAGTTATCTAGAACTCTCCATTTTTGGGCTCAAAAGTCTATAGTCCAAATTTATTATCAAATTTAGAATAAAGAGGCTATTTACTTGAAAAAATTATTTGTCTATGATTAGAACTGAAATTTTTCATTGTATGGCAAGCAGAAATTTTTGTTGAACACACAATATAATGCCTCAATACAAGATTGAAAAATAGCAAGAGCAACCCTTTTTAATACAACAAAATGATGCCTTAGGTTTCCTCCCTAACATCTCATTTCCATTGACAACAATAAATTATGTACATTTAACCTATTGGAAATAATGCTTTTATTCTTGTCTCATGGCATCTACATCCCTTTCTTTGAACATCTGTTATAGTTTCTTGGAGAGTGATTTCTTCCACCAATAACTATTTAGTATTTTATATGAGAAATTATTTACTTCGATAGAATTTTTTGAACCTAGTATATATGATTGTACCTCATTTATAGGTGTGTCAACAAATTTTGATTGGATAATAATCCATCATTTACAACCTATGCATTTAATGCCAACTTTGGTCTAAATTATGAATCCATAAGAGTTGTTTAATTACTATGGCTATATGACAAACTACCATTATGCCACTTATTTCAGTTCATTGTAGAACTATCATGCCAATTATTCTCAAGGCTATTATAGGGGAAGTAAAAATTTGAGATCTAAATCTAATTTCATGGCGAACATCATGGTATCTTTGCCATGACACCACTTTTAATTTCAATAAGTTACCATTAATAGAACATACTTTACATATTTAGAACCTTCTCAAAAGATCTATCCCTCATATTTATGAATTGTAAAAGTATAAGCTATATTCCCATTCAAGAAACAAATTGGCAATTGCATTTATATCCGTGAATTACAAGAATGGAAGATCCTAACAAGGGGAGCGAGAGAAAATAGTAAAACCTAAGACAACCTAGAAAAGATAAGTACATATGAAACAAATACAGATAATTATATCCATTCACACAAATATCCATGTATAAGCTAAAATATAAAAATATCTAAATAGTTATAGATTTAAATGCATTGGCATATGGTACTGTGCACGAACAATACATTCAATTATTTGCACAACTAACATACACTATACACATACGAACAAGAATAGCATTTGTAATTCCTAAAATAAAATAAAGATAGATGAATGTGTCACTGTATCTTTGACATAAAGAACAACTGAATTCAACTTTATCTTACAAAGACCATTGAATATTTTTTTCTATTTTGATCAAACATGTACTATAATCAATAATAATCCACATCATGACACATTTTTCTTAAGAGTCAAGTATGCCACCACCTTGCAGTTGCATCAAGAAGCAACTTCATGGTAATGCTTCTATCACCAGCCCAAGCCACCAATGCATCTTTTCCCCATAGTAAAAAAGTAGCAAGGCATTCTATCCCATTTTGGAAAAACTACAAAACCAACAAATCTCACAAGAATAAAAATGGGGGTCAAAAAAGAAAACCTAAATAGGCATGAATTCAAAAATAAAATCACATTAGAAAGTTCACAAAAATAAGCTGGTAAAAAGTCCATTCAGTCCTCACCTGCAACTCACTATGATCATCACTTTGACGAATTATTGAAATAATAGAAGAGAAACAAACATCATGTATAATTTTCACAACATCAAATCGTGCATTCTATATCAAGGAAAGGCAAAAAATAGTCAAATAAAAATTTAAAAGTTAATGGTGCAAGTATTGAAAATAATAAACATACTACCCACAGATCAACTAAAAATACATGGAAAACTTTGAGGATGTGTGTGAGACATGTTGATGTGAGTAATACATGGTTATCCCAAAAAAAAAAATTATGTATTGAGTTGTTTCAAGAAGTGGGATAGAATAAAATTGTAATCCAAAATAAACTGGAAATTTGGTTCATAAAAGGTAACAACCTTCAACAACATGGTAAGAAGATCCAAGGTTCTAGCAATGAATCCTATTGGCTAATGTTGCGGTTGTCTCAAACAGTATAACACCATGGTAAAGTACAAAAGCAAGCCACACTATCTTGTTAAAAATAAAGCATCTCTAAGAAATATGCTCAAAATTTGCAATGTAAATTCACTTAACTATAGCATGACATTAATTTTATAAGCATTTAACTCACATTCACCAATATAGGGCCAATACAAGGCAAAACCCAAGAAACAAGAGATGTAAGCATCCTTGCACATCCTTGATAGCCTGTTGGAGAAGATGAAGAGAGTTATGGATTTTTCACAATTATGTCAATCCATAAATAAGAAACCATTGTTGCCTCACAATGTGCCTTGGGATTCTCATTACAAATCTTAATTGAATTTTTCAATCTATTATTCACATTTAACAGTAATTAGAAAAATCAATATTGAAGACAGAACAAGTTTTCGACACAAGTAAAGAAATAAAAGCAATCTTGGGAAGGAGAACGTTTTTTTTTATGCAAATAAAGAAATAAAAGGAGAAATGTTTGAAGAGTGTTTTGAATTTGAAGAGACTTCAAAGGAAAAAGAAGCTAAAGAAGCAAAGGCTGCAAAATCCAGTGGCCATGTAAATGGAGAATCACAGAACAAACAATAGGAGAATCCTAAAGTAATTGGTGACAAGTCATATGTATCTAACGTGAAAAAGGAGAATAATTTAGTTCTTGAAAAGGTATACAGTACATATAAATGTTTGCAAAATTGTGATGAATTCATTGATATAAGAGGAAATCCTTAAACCTTGTTAGATAAAATTTTAAATAATATTTTTATTTGTTCACCACTTTTATATAACAAAACAAGATGTCATCCTACCAACATTTGACACAATCTAGATCTTTGAAAACTGGCAACAGTTTACTTGGAAAGAGTGGCAATATGTCATGTCAGAGCCAAAATTCAAGGATTTCAAAGAGTTTAGTCATAACAACAAAGAGTTCAATGCAAAGTGGTAAGAATAGAGTTTTAGTATTTACAAATAAAGCAAGTAGGGCAGATTAGAATGCTGAAGTCACATCGGCTACATCAAAGAGTACTTCATAAGAAAATTAGCCCTAGATCTACAAGGAAAAATTACATTATAGCACAACCTTTTTCACTGGTGACTAATAAAAGGGCTTCATTTGGATCGCAACAAATTGGCAGTGAAGTGGCTCAAAAACATTCTAGGTGTGCTAGTACAAGTAATGTGACATCCCCAGTGGCTAGAAAAAAATGACTGGTGGGACTTCAGCTTTCAAATTTTGAATAGTTCAAATAGTTTAGAAGAGCATCTAAATCTTAATTGAGGGTGAATTGTGATTGTTGATGTTTATAGATCTTGTTAATGCATGGTGTTTGATGAAGATAAGTTAATTGGTGATGCATAGTGCTTCAATTGTGACCAAATGGATCCTAATTCATAATGTTTTGTTTGGATTATTCATTATCTATATAGTTGACTGCAAAAACTGCTTCATGAGTTTTAGAAACCAAAATTTCCCATTCTATTAGACACAAGTGAGTATTGATCATCTTGCTTATAGTTATGTGGCCTGTTCATTTTTTTCTAGTACTAGGGCTTTGTGGAAAAAATTTAGAATCATTGCTTTAACGAATATGCATTTGGTAGCTAGTCTGTAATAGTCAAGTTTCTCATATATAGAAAATGTTTTTTTCCTAGTTAATCACACAACTTGAAAATCACAGCTTCAGACCTGCAAAGAATATACTCATATTCTTGATGTCTGTGTGTCTTCTCATGGTATATTACTAAAAGATGCTAGTTGAGTTTTTATGTTGCTACTTCCACAGTTACCATATCTAGATGTAATGAATGGGCTGAGAAGCGAAAAGAGGTAAGAAGTTACTTCTAAAGGGGTTGTATATGTGAAGTTGGTGTTTCTTGTGAGGATTAACCATGCCTTCTTTCAAGTGTTAGTGCATGGAACAATAACAGCATGAAGTGTTTAGCTGATCTATAATAGTCAAGTTTCTCATACATAGAAAATGTTTTTTTCTTGGTTAATCACACAACATGAAAATCACAACTTCAAACCTACAAAGAATATACTCATATTCTTGATGTCTATGTGTCTTCTCATAGTATATTACTGGAACATGCTAGTTGAGCTTTTATGTTGCTACTTCCATAGTTACCATATCTAGATGTAATGAATGGGCTAAGAAGTGAAAAGAGGTAAGAAGTTACTTCTAAAGGGGTTGTCTATGTGAAGTTGGCATTTCTTGTGAGGATTAACAATGTCTTCTTTCAAGTGTCAGTGCATGGAACAATAATAGAAAGAAGTGTTCATTTATAATGTGTTTTCCAAGAGTGAATGTGTATTCATTTCCCACTATGATTAGATAGTATAAAAACTAGTGGGCAACTTAAAGGTGAGAATTAAATAGAGTAATAGAAAGGGGCAATAAGGTGTCTCTTGAATGCATTATGAGTTTCGATTATTTCAAATTTGTGATCAGCCTTATTGTGTGTCCTTGAACTCACTTCATGAGAGAGAGAGAGAGAGAGAGAGAGAGAGAGAGAGTTGTCTCAAATATTATAATAATCAAATAGTGAGGAAGAACATGAACTAGTTTTGTTGGGGGTTTTCTAACAAGTTTGTGATACCAGGTGGGTCTAGTTTTCTGATCTCAATTAAAGGCGTGTTCCTTGGAAAATTTGGTAGGAGATGTAGTGCCTGCCCCTGGTTCACATTTTGTTATCGTTGTTGAACTCTTTTAGAGCTAGTTTTATGTTGTTGGTTAGCAGCATTCTTTTGAGATTATCAGATATTGTGCTATGGATTCAGTTGATATGTGATGAGATTACTTAGATTTTGCATTTCATGTATGCATGATGATTATTTTCAGTGCTTGCAGTTATTAATGATGATTAGTAAGATGATTTATTATCATATGTGTTTTCTTATACATACTTACCCCATACTTGCATGTGTATGGTGTGTGTGTTTGCTTTTGTATGGCGTGTCTAATGTGGTTAAGGAAGGGAGTCGTAGTCACCTGCTAGTCGGGATCTGCACGGTGCACCACTTCTTGCCATTGCCTATTTAGTTTAGTATATTGTGCTTGTACATGCGTGGTTTTTATGCAGGTTGCAGGTACCGGGTATTGACTTCTCTGAATTGCCAGGATGAGCGTACCCTATCACATTATCTCAATGATAAGAGAGGGGAGATAAATTCTCAAGTCCAAATCCCAACCCTTTAAGCCATTTGTTCTAATTGAAAAATTAGGACAAGTATTCGAGTTGAGTGCCCTCCAAATGCGTCAGATGACGTAATTCGTGATATTAACCCTTGGTTTGATTTTGTATGTATTTTGGCTATGATGGGTTTTCATATTTTTACCTTATGAGTCTTTGATGTATTTTCTATTAGTTAAGCCTAATTAAAAGATTTAATTAATGGTTTAATTTAATAGAAAATTAATATGGTATTTTAATATTTATTTTATTTAATTAATTGAGAAATTAATTAAATAAAATAATTAAATTTGAAAATAAAAGTTTAAAGTTTAAAATTTGGAATGTGACAACATTTATTTTAATAATAATATATTTGGAGTTCATTTTTAAATAAATGACTAAATAATATTATTATTAAAGTTAATAAATATTTGAGCAATTAAGTTTTGGAAAATGAAATTTAAAAGTGGAAAAAATATTTTAAATTATTAAAAGATTCTAGATTTCATGTGATTAAAATATAAATATATTAAGATTGAAAAGTGGAGATATTAAAGTTAGTGCATGAGATTTAATAAATTAATTAATTAAATTGGAAAAAGTAAAGTAAATATTATATTAATTATTGTGCATTATTTTAATATTTTCTCACATAGGAGTTGGCAAATTTTCGAGAGTTGTCATGTAGACAACACAGGAGTTTGCACTCTAAGAATGCACAAGTTGTCTACACTTAGAAGTTAGCATTTTATTTGAGCACATGGTGTCTACAACCTTAAGACTCATCTAGAAAGTTGGAGAAGACGCATGCTTGGTTGTCATGCTTATCTTCTAGTTGTTTTTAGAGACACTCTAGATGCATCTTAGAGGCCTTTAAATAGAGGCTCTCTTAGTGTGTTTGAGACAAGCTTAATGAAAGCTACAAGCTACAAGCTTCAAGCTAAAATAGAAGCTTCAAAACTTACATGCATTGGAGAAGCTCATATGCTCATATGTTTTCACTTGCTTCTATGCTTCTTCTAGCACTTCTAGTCACTTGGAGGATTCGATTGGCTTGGATTCTTGGAAGAATTGCAAATGATGGAGAAGGAAGGGATTTTCTATGGACTTCTGAGGCATGGCGGATTAGCATCAGTGTCCAGGTGCACTCGTGATATTTGCATACTCTCTTTGCACTATTTCTCTTGCTATCTTTATCGTGTTTGTTATATGTATCTGAATACTTTATGTGATTGAATCTATAATTTGAAATTGGAATCTAGATATTTTATTTGGTTGAAAAGAAAATAATAGAAAAGACTAGATCCAATTGAGGAGGAATTTAGATTTGAATCAGGTTTGGGTTCGAATTTATATTGTGAAATTAGATAGACAAGATTTGAAATTAAAATAGAAATTCTAAGTTAAAAATTTGAATAGTTAGATGTAATCTTTCTATCAAATTATATTTTCAGATGCGTATGGATAAACCTATTAGATGGATGAATGGGTAAATTTAGAGAACAATTATTTTAAGAAGAAATTCTTAATTCATCACAAATTGTCCTGTCGCTGCCCCTTGGATAGACCCAAACTCAGTCATCCATAACTTTTTATCGTGATCGAATTTATTCGATCGCTCTAGTCAGAAGTGGCGCAACTTGGCCTTCTCTAACATATTTTAATTTCAGCCCGATCCAACGGTTCATTAGGGAGATATGGCCATCGTACTGAGACTGTTTTATTCAAGGACAGATATTTCTCTATTTCCCATAACCAAGAGTTCTTTATGCTTAAACTTCACAAAAATAATATATCAAAGCATGGAATGGATTAAAGACATTATTTCAATCTTCCCTTAGTAGAATCTTATTACTATGCATTAGTTTTATATGATTTATTAACTAATCCAATTAAATTTAATTTAATTAAGATTAGTTAATAGTAGAAGAAGTGTAATTAATTATTAGGCAATTAAATTTCAAATAAGTGACATAGTTAGAATTTTATTAGAATGAGTTAAATATTTAAGTCATCAATTATTTTTGGGACTTTTGAAATTATAAATCAAAGTTTTGAATTATGCAATCATTGTTTTGATAATATTGGGTTCATTAGAATTGCTATTTGATTATTGAAATTGATAGGGGTCTTTTTCAAACACCATTTATACAAACAAAATATTATTAGAACAATTAGAAAATTGAGTCTAATGGTTGACTTTTAATATTAATTATTTAATGTATATTAAATAATTAAGAGACGGTAATATATATTATGTAAAGATGTTCAATGATGATTTAGAGAATGTAATGATATGGGATCTAAGATCTAATTGACAAGGAATCATTGTTGCATTACAACAACATTGCTACGATTTGAATGTGTTATGGTGTTAAGAGTTAGTTAAATATTAACCAATGAGTTTATGGAAGGATTCTATAGATCAAGTGTTTATAGTGTGATGAGTTTATTATTTATTAATGTTTGTTGGGTCTAACAGACTATTAATAAATAATGGTATAAATGTTTTAAGTAGTTATTAATTAATTAGATTATAAACCAACGTACATAGGGAAAAACTATTTTGGGGTTCTATTATAACTTGTATTAATGGGTACTTTGTTGAAGAATGATGAATTTGGCTATTATTAATAAGATTTCCAATATAGTTTGCTATTAAATAATAACAAGCCGTTATTGAACTATTAATATGAATATTAGAGATTTGAATTATAGTTGACTTTTTAACTTACAAAATTATAATTAGTTATTAGTCAACTAATATTAATTGGAACATTGCCATGGATATGTAATTATTAATTAAATTAATTAGATTTAATTAAATTTAATTAATAATTAAGTTATGTAATAAAGTTTTAATTGATATGCTAATATTGATTCCTCTAGCAAAGTTGTGAAGTATGTATATCGAAGTTGACATGTCGTACTCTCATGACTTGAATAATAACCTTAGATATTTTAATGGTGAAGACTTAGTAATATATAATTGAAAACTATTAGAATGATAAAAGGTCATGGAATTGTGTACCTAAGTTAATTGATGGTTTTAATTGATTATTCTAATAAATTTATAATCTTCTTATTCAAAGTTTGATAATTGGTTCTCTTATAAACGAATAATGATCTTTTGATTATGTTGAAAAGTTGAATTAATGATAAGGAAGAGTTATTCAATTAGTAACTTTGATCTTAGCAAATAAAGCAAATGATTTAATTAAAGGTCAATGATGGTCAGTTTAGTGAATATTTATCCTTAAGTTATTCTTAGAATGTAATTCTTAATTATGGAAGGATAATGCTATCAGGGAACAATTGGGTTGACTTGTAGGTCAAATGATGAAACTTAAGACACTTGAAAGTATACTTGCAAATAGAAAATTGAAAACTCCAACACATTATTCAACTATGTGAATTTAGTAAACCAAAACATGTGTTTGCATCGTGTATTCTATATGCTTCTTGTTTTGGGTTTTGGGTTGACTAGTGTTGACCAGTCCTAGGTTGTTACCAGAGGCTCAGGGGTTATGAGATGTGATGGTATGTTGATCTTATTTGGTCTCGATCTTTATAAGTTCAACCACAATAATGTGATCGTATGCTCTATGAGATGTTTGTATTTACTGACTGTTATAGTTGAGGTTCTTATGTATTTGAGACACTTGAGCTAATCATTTTTGAGTCATCGATCAATTATCCTTGGTTTATTTTCTAGTCGCCATGATGAGATTGAAATGTTGATTTATTGATGATGTCATGTTGTGACATGTTTGACTCAACCATTTTGGAGTCTTTGATCAGTATGATTTTGAGATATTCTTGGTTGCTTTTTGAAGACCAATGGATATTGTGATTTATTTTGAGATGTATTTTGGTTATTGAGAACCAATGGTTATTATGATTATCAATGATGCCTTCAGTTTCCAATAGAGAACTGTTGTGGTCATGATTTTCTATGGATGCTTTTTTAGATGCTCGTGGAGATTTGATGATTCTTATCTTGGTGATTTGATGATTCTTATTGTGGATATTTGATGCTTTTATCATGGATATTTGATGATTCTTTTTTATGGATTATCTTTTGAATTTTCTTTACAGTCGCTTGTACAAGACTGTGGTGATTTTATGATTCCATGAGCTTAGGGTAGGTAATCTACTTGTAGTGTCGGGAAGTGGCTTGCAATGGGAGTCAGGGCCCTAAGTGGCTATCAGGGTAACTTATTATAAGTTTTGTTAATAAGTGATAACATTTACACACTAAATGAGGATTAAATGAACCTAAAAAGATAATTGTTTTGGTTCTCGCCCATGCCTTGAGTGCTTGTACAGGCTAGGATGGGAGTAGTGAGAACGCATGGTTGCGACCTTGCATTTCGTAGTATGCCTCGTCAGTATGAGAGGATACTAGTGGCTACATGAGATCAGTATGGACCTGTGGAGTTTAGCTAACTGCCAGGGTAACTTGTACATGATAAATGCGATGACACTTTCCTGCTTGCAGAGTAGGTTTCTTAAATGTCATTATGTGCCTCTGGGAATTAGATGTCAGTTTTTTGTGATGGAACCTTTGAGTTAGTATACTTTTAGGATTCCTGGACTTAGAAAGTAATTATACTTTGTGGATTTGATAGCCTATTTGAGACTTGAGATTATCTCCTCAGCACGGTGGGAGTGGACCACTTTGGTTCCAAGCGGTCGAGTGGTAGTGTATTTTTCACTCTTATCATTTGAGATCCGTCGGAGACACCGTGGCTGGAGCATTCTTGGTTGGTATTTATCTTCATTATGTTAGATGATATACCTTATGATGGATGTATTTACTGGTATGTTTTTTATATTGATGATTTGCATATGTTAGATGATGTTATCTTATGCTTTACTTTGCATGTTAGATTACTTTTCGTATTTGATGTAGTATGATTTAGGAGTGACATTCCTACTATGTTTATAGCTGATGATCTCTTCGGTGCTTTGAAATGTTATGCACGGAGGGATGGCTAGGATCCACGATAGTCTAATGATGCTATTAACGGTTGGGAGGAACCGTGCACTTAGTTATTTATGTTTGTGATAAATGGTTATCTATTATGATGTTTATATCTTTATGATGATGATGTATCATGTATTGTTTATGGTTTCATTTATGTTATTGCATCATGGATTAGTGTTAGTATGATGATAAACTATATTTACATGGATGTTTATTCTTTCAAGCTTTATCATACCCTGTGATATGTATGGTGGATGATTGAGCAATTTGAAATGTAATTCTGAAAGGACACTTGTATATGGTTTAAGAATGTTGGATGTATCATTGTTATTTCATAAGGATGGTATGTTAGATGAATAGTTGATTTAGATATAATTCAATGTTAAGGGATCTGTAAAGAATGTAATCTATTATGTTATGTTATGTTTTACTTTCAGTTGGATGTTACTATTGCTTTCGTGAATGTTATGAATGGTTTATCTTTCATGTTTTTTAAAAAAAAATTGTTTGGCAAACTTAGTGAAATTCTTTGGATCCCTTGGCCGGGCATTACAGGAGACTTGGGATTCATTTCATTTTCAAGGAGTAATTTTTACTCTTAAGAACTCTTTCAATGGTTGTTGTTAAAAAACAAAGGTGAAATATGACCTTGTGTCTAACTGGTGATTTTGAATCCTTGTATCCTCCCTATCACTTGAACCTCACAAATTATATCATTAGTAAAAATCTATATCCACCTATTTTTACTAAGATAAATAACAAACTGTGTATATATTCTTGAGATTTCATACACATTCTCCTTCAAAATATAAAGAGGTAAAAATTTAGAAGCATAAATCTTGCACAAGATGATGAAGATCAGGAAAAATCATGTTCCAATATCTAATCTAATCTAATCATCATTTTAGTCCCATTGATTCCATTCAATTCAACATGTCATTTAAAAAAATGATAAGGAAAATTAAAACATGCTGAATAAAATGTTAACTAATAAAAAACTTACAAGAATGAGACACATTCACAACTTTTGCAATAGTATTGGTCCATCTACAACATTCATTCATTTTCAGTTGTGGCACAAATGGTTTGCTAACATCTTGAATTTTTTTTCCCTATCAAAATTATGTGATTTCTAAAGTAGGCAAGAAACCAACCTTTCAATTCTTGCACTGAACTACAACAGAATCATTTTGAGAGTTTTATGAGCAACATTGTTGAGAATCATATCTAATTAACTCATTGCTTACATAGAAAAGGTAACCATAAATGTGGTTGCTAATTCAACTATTTTATTCATAGCTAGTGTAGACTAAATCAAGGATTTGAAGCAAATACTAGGATCCACCTCTTTGCTCAAATGCTTTAGCCTTCATCCTATGCTTGAGAGGATTCACAACACAATTACTGAACCCCTTCTCTTCTTGGGTTTCAAACTTTGGCTCCCACATTCTAAAACCCAATTTCCTCTTTCTAATTATGGAGAACCCCCAATCATATCCCTCCTACTAAACCCATTTGATATGGAAAACTAGTCAATTACTTAAAAATAAATTTTGTGGCTTCATTTGCTCAAACTAGGGGAAACAAGTAATCCATAATTTTGTTAAAATTATACAAATTTAGATATGATAGGATAGGATTGAATCATTTCTACTACCAATTTAGTATAAATAGAAAACTTTTGTATAGTTACTATTGGGCAAACAATGCACAATCTCACACACAAGGTTTTACTAGATTTTACTGACTCTAGAACATATATTTCTAGAAACTGTGGTGTCACCCAACCAATACAACATCTAGCATGACCCTTACTAATATTTAATCTCCATAATTTTGGTTCTGAGCTAAATTCACTAATTTTTTTAACTAAACAAGTCCCAAATTTCAATAGCTCTTCATTATTGTCAAGTGTCCAGAGAAAAAACATGAATGGTGTCAGATTGATGACACATAAAGCTTCGATCTTAGCAAAAATTGAAGACATGATAAAGGTTGAAGCTTACCATTAACATCAGTGTAATTTAGAATTTCTAGAGCATAACTAGTTGCAAATGCAAAAAATATCTAATTATAAGGGTTAGAAAACTAAGAATCCTTTCATTTCAGAAAAAGTACCTTTGAATATACAACCCCATCTCCAAATACTCACCCAAGGAAAATACCTATACAAATTAATGGAATATATGTCTATTATATATTAAGGAATATTTTAAGGAAAATTAGACCTTATATTAAAAAAAACACCCCAAACATGACCTAAAATAATATGCATAGTCTTTAATGGGAATTACAAAAACATAGATAAAATACAACCATCTGTCAAAAATTATCTTGTTGCCTATATAGTTATCACAAAGAGTCATAATCACATTGCAATTGAAAGTTTTGAACTTCAAGACTACCATTAAGAAATAATGTGTCTTCTTCCAAGATGGGTTCCCTCTTGCCTGCAACTAGATTATATCATTTCATTAGTGATCAACAATAGATCAAGATTGTCTAAACATTAAGAAAGACACTTCCTCCTCAACTAGGATAAATGCTTCTCCTCAACATTATTCCTTGCTTATCCAAGATTGATAAGATAAATTAGAATAAAAATTATATAGCATTGTAATTGAATACAAACTAAGATGTCTCTGCACTTAATAAAAGTAAAACCCCCTAATTGCAACTATCATTGCCTGTGACATTTTGGATACTATTTCTATAAATCAGAGATTTAAAGCAACTCAAATTTATTGCCAAGAAATAATAAAGAGAATTTTCAAACTCATTATATACTAATTCAGTCTCATGAATCCTTTGGTACCTCCATGCTTATCAATAGTTAATCAAAATATTATAATAAGCTAACATTAACAATGAATACTCACAAGACAGCCTACCTAGGGCATCCATTTATGTTCTAGGATTTCAAAATTTATTTAGTTATCAATAAATCTTCTCCTAGCCCCTTATTGGAAGGTTTTATGACAATTTCAAATAGATAGATCAAAATTTCATTATTTATCATGAAAGACCTTTAAATTATATTCAAAATGAAATGGAATCATTTTTTATGTAGAGGCTAGTAGATCAAGATAAATCTCCATTATGAAACTATCTCTTCCTTAATTTGTTTTATAATAGCACCTATTGCCTCCTTTAATTGGATCATCCTAGACCCATACCCATAGTCTCAAGAACTCAAGACCTCTTAATGGTCAAGTAATACTCTCATTCCACTAGGCTCCACATCTTATCAATAAATCACCATCCATCCTTGATCTTTTATTGATTATTCTTCTACTTTTGTGAGTGTCTTCACAATATAACTTAATCTGCTTAACAACATACATAGCCTTTACTTACATTCAATACTCTTCATATCCTAGTGCTTGAAAAAACTCTCTACATGGTTCCCCTAGCATCCCATTAATGGAGAACTTCTTACATACTCCCCACAACCATCAACCAATCACAAATGACCTTACCTTGGGTCACCAACTAGATAAGGACTCTCACTATCTTAATGTTTTCAGCATGACACTCCGCAATACACTTTTGGATTCTAACCCCAAATCCTAAATTTTAATCACACACTATCAACTTGTGGTCTCTCCCTAGACATATCAAACATCCTTTTGGTTTTGATTACAAGTTAAATCCCTAATCTCATAACACCTTGAAACACTGATTGCATGCACTTGCTCATTATTGTCCACACATGTCCCTTTTTAATTCTCTTATTAATAGATTTTTTCGTGGATAAACCCTTACACTTGACTTGTATTATGGCTATGTGAAACTCCTTTTCACCATGGAGGACACTTGTACTCTATATTGGCTGACTAAGACATATACAACTCACCTTACTTTACTTCTTGACCAGTACAACCTACTCACTATTTTAGTGATAGTCAACAATAAGACAACCACTTAATACCTCTTGATCCTTGTATTGCCTTCCACCCATGCACTTAGACACTTCCTAAACTCTTCTCTAACTTTTCCCAAACCCTTCATGCATATTCAAGTCATCAAATACAACTTCTTAATCAAAAAAAAACAAAATTAACTTGTGATTGTTCCCTATAACAGTCTGACTAATTCTCTATAACTCTTTGTGTTGATCGACCTCCTTGGGATTTCTTTCCTTAACCAATACATCCACCATCTTAAGGACATTTTTTCCCTCATCCTTGAATGAATTTCATTTCTAACACACCCTTTAACTATGGAAAAATCCTCTTTATCATCATTGTGACTATCTAAATCCTTCCCTATGACTATTTAAACCCTTCCTTGTGACTGTCACTCAAACTTTCTTGCCATTCAATACATGTTTCCCAACAGGTTTAGGAAAATAAAATACAATGTTCTTAAATCCTCATAGATGAGTTGAAGACCTTATTTCATGTAGATCCTATTGGAAAACTACATTTATTGAATCTGAGGATTGACACAAGAGAACATCGACTAAAGAGAATCCAAAATATGCTCAAGTTATACGTATCATCTTGATAAAGAAAAATCACATTTTCAAGTTGCAATACCACTGACTTGAATAAAACATTCTTTGACACCAAAAGAAATTGGAACATAGCACCTACTCCCTTTATAGGATGATAGATTTAGTCTTCTTCTCTATATTGTATATTGTTAAGGGGCTTAACATTCTCTATCTTGATAGAGTGTGTCTTCTTATCTTATCAGTTGATGAACTTAAGGTGATTTCTAATGAATGGTTCATAAGGCACAACACTTGGTGAAGGTTTTTTAAATAGGATTGCAAGTAGAGTGGGCTTAACCATGGAGGAAACTCTGTAGTTAAGTGTTCTCAAGATGGAGTAGTACTGGGATGGGTGACCTGCTAGGAAATCTTGGGGCTTCACCTTTTTGAAAATTACCTAGATCTAATGAGTGTTAAGTACTCCACTTATTCTCATGAGATATGGATTCATGTGAATCACTACTCATGAAACATGGGTCAATGAGTTTGACTCAAAAAACTACAAAGTTAAATCCTAATAGTGTAAGAATTAGGTATAGCTCTGATACCATGTAAGAATTTGCCTTAGGGAAAAATTCACCCAATATCAAGGAACTCAAGAAAAAGCACAATAGTAGACCAAGAAGAGTATGATCAATATGAGAATATTTTATCTCAAGCATATAAGCATGTAAATACACACTAGGAGAACCTGTATATAATGGCCTCTAAGATGCATCTAGAATGTGTCTAGAATATACTAGGAGATAAGCATGACAACTAAGCACATATCCTCCACAATAAGAGGATAAGCATGATGAGGTGTCACACATGTGTAGATGTTGTAGACACCATGTGCATAATTAGAGTGCTAACTCCTATATTGTCAACATAACAACTCACAAAAGTACGCATACTCCTAGGTGTAAATAGTAAATACTTATTTACACCAACACCCTCCCTTAAGTGAAACTTAGGGGTATGCACTTAATCTCACATAATCTAGGATGAAATGCATGATGGGTCCCAGCTACTAGGCCATGTTATGTACCAATGTACAAAATGAAAATGCAATCTCTCATAAAGCAAAGAAAGAGGGAAAACCTCATGGGAAAAACCCTCCCCTAAAAAAAGAGATGAAAAGACAAGATGCATGGATGGATGGAGTAATCAAGACCCCCCCCCCCCCCCCCCCCCCACTGCCCCCCATTATGACATACATCAAGTATATACAAGAGAGAAATGGGAGAAGGGAAAAACCCCATAAAAATAAAAAGTGCCCCCCCCCCCCCCCCCCCCCCAAAAAAAAAGAGAAGAAGGAGACAAGCTAGTCCCCCCCCCCTTTAAATGTAGTGTGCCAATTAATGAGAGATGCTCAAATGTAGAAGTTAATCCATGACTGTTGAATAATGTTCCTTCCCTTTGGAAGAAACAATGGTAGAGGTATAGGTGATATGCTTTATCTATGTGTAGAAAGAATCTCGATGATGAAAGGTGTCTCTAAAACCTGCTCAATTGTCCCTATGTCGATACTAGCAGTGGCTCCTTCCAATACTTCTAAGAAGAAGGAGTGAAAATCTAGCAAGGATGTTTGTAGAACCTATTTCAAAGACCAATATGTCTCCTCAAATGATAAAGAAACCCTTTGCAACTATTGTTCATAAGTATCCACAATCACATCAATCTGTGAAGACTGATCATGTAGAGAATGGACATGAGGGTCAAAGTGAGCCTTCATAACAACTAAAGAAGGATCATCTTCATCTTCATCAAAGATGTATATCATCACTGATGTCTTCCAAATCTAATATGTGTGACTCCACGAACAAACATGAAATATCTATCAAGAAGTCATCCACTAATGCTGAAGTTGGAAGACAAAGTGTACCCTGTTGTGTTGAAGTACATGAATCATTCACTGTGGCAATGGATAAAGAATTCACATCAAAGAGGAGACAAATATCATCGATGATGTTCTAATTTCTCAAAGGAAGTCGTCCCATGAAGCTAAAGTAGGAAGATATAATGTTTCCTGTTGCACTGAATCAGAAGCATCTATGGCTAGAACTAGATTAGCAACAGGAGCATTTGGACATGTGATCTCATCTAGAGTGACTGGATGTAGAATGTCCTCTAGAAATGGAGGAAAACAAGGATCTCCATATGCTTCCCAAATAGCCATCCAAACATCATGAGGAAAAATTGGCATAAGAAGAGGAGCAAAAGATTCCTTACTCGTACTATTATATAGAAAGCCAAGAAGATTAGAAAGATGTTTCCAATTAAAATTAGGTAGCAATATCTATGAATAGAGACAAGGAAGGACTTCCTGATGCTATCTAAGATGATCAAGCATCAAGGCACTCCATTTCTAATAGTTACTTGGTGTCAACTTCGGTCTTATACCAAATTGACATATGTGACAAGCCTCCATGAGATCAATGAATGTATGCACCCCCCAAAATACAAAAAAAATCAATGAACCCCCCCAATGTATGATTTGGCACTTAGTGTGATAGCCACATGCCAATTTAGGGCCTATTTTTAAAAGTAGTATTTTTGTCCACAAAACCTATAATTTGATTTCAGATTTGGAAAGTAGACAAAAAAATATTAACTTTCAAAAAAAAGGGAACCTGATAATGTGTCCAGATGAGCTCGTACTAGGCATTTGAAGTGGCAAAAATTGGGATTTATGAGTTGCAAAAAAATTTAGGAATAGAGATCTCAAACCAGTTGCACCAATGTGTAGATCATGAAATTCTACCCCAAAACAAAAACAAAATTGCTTGCAAAAAGGAGTCTGTATGAGGAATATATCTTTGTTTGAAAATCGTTGCTATAATTATTTTTCCTGAATCGTCACCATTGTGCCTCCAAAAATTAAATGGCTCTAGATTTTGCCTCAAATATCCAATTTTGATGATTTTTTTTTTGATATGGGGGTTCTTTGACCTTTTAAATGCAATGCAAATATCTAATTTGCACCAGCAAGCTTCAATCTTCACCTGAAAAAAATCTCTCCTACAGGCCTAATGGCGAAAAAATTTCTAAAAAATAATGTAGATCCAAAAAAAAGCAGAGATGCAGATGAAAAAAAATGTAGATCTGAAAATTAATTGTACAGATCTAAAATAGTCATACCAATTTTGCAAATTAGGCCTTCAAGTTGTTGGTTTGCAAAAAAATTGTTTTGCCTCAAAATTGACTATGGCCCAACATAGGCATATTTATAGCTAATTTGCATTGAATTGATGCACCGGACATAGTGGTGAGGTCTACTTTGGCTCTAGACACTCCCAATTTCTATAGATTCTCCAGATCTTTGGATCGAAGTTGTCCTCCAAGAGGTCAAGCAAGATTGCTCTCAAATGGCTATGTGAAGAGAATCTCCCCGAGCTCTGATACCATGTAAGAATTTGGTATAACTTTGATACCATGTAAGAATTTGGTATAGCTCTGAGACCATGTAAGAATTTTCCTTAGGGAAAAATTCACCCAAGATCAAGGAACTCAAGCAGAAGCACAACAGTAGACCAAAAAGAGTATGATCAATGTGAGAATATATTATCTCAAGCATATAAGCATGTACATACACACTAGGAGAGCCTGTATATAAAGGCCTCTAAGATGAATCTAGATTGTGTCTAGAATGTACTAGGAGATAAGCATGACAACTAAGCACATACCCTTTACAATAAGAGGATAAGCATGATGAGGTGTCACACGTGTGTATATGTTGTAGACACCATGTGCATAATTAGAGTGCTAACTCCTATGTTGTCAACATGACAACTCACAAGAGTACGCATACTCCTAGGTGACTAATAAATAAATAGTAAATAATGCATTAACCTAAGTAAAGTGTAAATAGTAAATACTTATTTACACCAAAAAATAGCAATATCACAATTGTATATTGTATTTTTACATAGTAGTGCATTTTTGCTATAGTGGTGGAATTTCATTTTGTTTGCAATGTTAAGTTTTCCTCTCTTGCAAGTTGTAGAAATATTTTTGTTTGTGTGTAGATGGGTATTAAGCAAAGACAACAATGTAAATTTCCAAGCAATAGCAATTAGGAAGAGATATGAGAAAAGCATTGTTTCGGTGTAGATTACAATCATTTCCAAGACCTACATATGGAGTCTAAGAGGCGTAACAAGACATTGACAGAGATGGAGAAATGCTAACAAATTACACATGGGAAGTCAATAATAGGATACACTCATTAGAAATGACAAGAATATTCAAGAGGGCATGATTTATAGTGAAGATCCAGACATAGAAGACATGATAGATATTAGTAGATATTGAATAGTATATAATTGATGGAAGAGAACTAAATAGTGTATACATTCAGCAAGTAGAGATTTGATGATAACAATTGGATAAGTATAGTGATCAAAGGCTTCAATATGGGAAAAGGGAAGTCACAATTACCTAAATCTTGTGGTCTTACTCAATTAATACCACAATGATATTAGTGTAAAGTGATAACTGAAGACATTCCATGAATCTAAGACCCATTGCCAATGAATGGTCAATCAACTGCTAAAGACCAAGTCAACAGATATGAATCCAATCAACAATTAATTCAAATCCAATCTGTAGTGACTTGGTAATAAGAAAGTTTTACACATCTTGGAATGGATAGATCAGTATACATATATATATGCAAGTTGGATTTAATATAAAGGAATAAGAAATCTTGTTATAGAGTAGTGAACAAGTTGGACATATAGATAAAGGGATAGATTAACATTTGTATATCTATTCAAAATGTGAATCATGAGTAATAATGAAGAAAGAAGAATTACATTGGATGGAGAGAAAAAAAAATCATAATATAACTAGTTCTGAACACAAAATATCATTTTTTCATTATAGAGGAGATAGAGTACTAATTAGCTATAGTTCATATGAAAATAAGGGGTTAAAAAAATGGATGAAAAGAATAGAGATTACTAGTTATTCATTTGGAAAGAGTTGTTAAAAGAAAATCAAGGTATTCAATTATAACTAGATCCATCTTACAATCCTTAGTCAATATAATTTATGATTCAAAGACAAAATTAGGGCAGATATAGAAAGGGACATTACATAATGGGCGTGTTGATTTAGATGGCCTAGGGGATTGCATTTATGTTGTAGCTTAGTGTTGAAAAGTAGTCATCCTAAAGAGATTGGTGCCACAAATTGTGCTACTCAAATGTAACAAGGGATATAGTGTTCTTAGGATGTAATTGATGGAGCTTTTGAACAATTTTTTGTTGTTTCAAGGGGTATGCAAACTATTTTTGCATAGATTTTTTTGGTTTCAAGGGATACACATAATATTTCAGCACAATTTTTTACACAACTACTAAAAATGTCAATTAGATGAAATCAGGGGGCAAAGGCATTGTGAAAATATATATTCTTGGTATCTTTTTGTTTTTGTTACATGTTGATTAAAACTCTTAGGGCTCAAATTATATAATTGTATAATAGAGTGGGTTCATGTAGTATGTTATTCAAAATGTTGCATTAGATTTAGAGCATAAACAATAGAGGCACCTTGACTATTGGGCAATAAAGCCAATTCATTAGGAGGTTGTCATCTTAAAGTAAATTCATCATTAATCACTATGTTGTGACTCTGATCTGAAATATGAAAGTCTAACACATGGATTTCTATAAAAGGGTGAAAGATAAAAGGAAAAAGGTGGCCATGAACTAGATGGTTTAAGTGCAAGCGAGATGTTGCCAATATGGATTCAAGTAGCAAGTACAAGACCAAGTTTAAAGGACATCAAGACTGAGATCATAAATGGTTTTTCCAAAATGTTGAAAAAAAGATGATATGAAGTTAAGGACCTAATTTGGTTTAAGATGAAGGGACACTATAATGAAAATATTCAAGATATCAAGACATAGAAGAAATGCCCAACAAGTTCAATGGAATAACAAGATCAACATAATCCAGAAGATGCCAAGTGAAAATATTACAACATAAAGGATTTGAAGGAATTTAGAAGATGGGCCATCACAATTGAAGGTTCAAAAGGGCTTTTAATCATCTAATATTATTTATCAATTTTATAGGATGAGTGTGATGAGGTGACAACCATATCCTCAATAAATGAGAATGTGCCAAGTGTCCAAGTGGAAGAACTTTGTCATATTGTATGTAGATTTACTAAATTTTATGAGAAAGGAAAGGGATAATGAAAATAATATTTTTGGATGTCGCTTGGTATAAATACAAGTGGCATCATCTTATTGGTTCAGTAAATTATGGTTCAATAAACTTCTCTATTATGAGAATACATCCTCAATGTCTAAGACAAGAAACTAAATTATTTCGTGTCAAGCAAGGATGAACTCTAGAACTCCATTATAATCCAAGAGTAATTTTTTTCTCTCTAAAATTGGTTATAATATATTTATATCATGAAGTGGGTGTTAAATCTCTTGGCTTGACATCAAAAGTCTATGAGGCCTCTCATTTGGAGCTTGAAGTTGGGATCCTACAATTTTTAATAGGTTTTACCATGCCAAATAAGGAATACATCACTAATTCCATCTTCATCCACTCAATGGGATCCTTAGAAAACTAAATAGTGAGCATACCAAAGTGTAATTATGATGGATACATTCAAATTTCACAATGGATGTGTGAGTTTGGACCTTTAAATTCTTGTCTATCTCATTGGATGTTTTTAGATAGGTACCATTACCTACTATGTCAGATAGCTATTGAGGTTCTTGAACTATACACTATTCCCCATTCAAAAAATAATTGTGCTTACCATCCTACATAATTATTATATATTAATAACACTAGTATTCAATATCATTGACTTATTAATATACATAGAGATATTAAAACTTCAACTTAAAAATGAAAAGCATACATATAATACAATCCTCATCACATCAATGACTTTTATTGAATAATATTAATTATGATAAGCATATTGCATGAGTGAACTATGGAAATGTTAAACTCTATTTGGACACTAACAAGCTTCATTTCCCAAGATATGATTTGTGATTAAGTCCTTACCTCTTACTTGCATGGGGAGTTAACCATGCTTTCTATGATTTCTTACTCTTTACACCAACAACATGGCACTTAGTAGTGGGAAATATATGTTCCAATGGTATTTCTCCTGTTGTTGGCTCTTGTGAGAAATTATAATTTCCAAATAAACATTACAAATATTAAATGCAAACATTTATATAAAATTTATCATTACAAAATAGTTAGATGATATTAATATGTTTATGGGTATACTAGTCTTTAGCACAAGACCTTCCATCAGGGTGGTTGTTGCATTACCAATTTTAGACTAATCTTATGATTGTCACATATGTTGATAATCAGGTTTTTTTCTTTGATTTGCCTTTTGTCCTTTCACTTCATTCAATAACCTCTCATTCAGTCTTACACTTGAATAATATTTGACACTTTCATGATCTACACTATTGCTTAAGATGGAACATCTTCCCTAACTATTATTATTTTTATTAGTCCAAAACATATTTGGTTGTCCCAACATTGGAGGATTTTACAACCACATAATGGACTATTCTCAGATACCATGTGACCTTCCTAAATCATATACCTTTACATTGTTTCTACTACACTACTTCTACTATTAAATCTAACTATAAAACTTGAATATCATTCACCATACATGACTCCTACAAGTGCACATTCAACATTTATAATCAAATTCAGTTATTGTGAGTTTTAAAATTGTGTATCTTAGTGATCTTATGTTATTCAAGCATACAAAATTGATATAAAAAATTAAGGATATAACATTTAATGTAGACCCATGAAAGTTCTCTACCTAGGGTTCCATTCTTGACTGATTGTAGGCATTTGAGGGTTAATTAATTTAATTCCAATCATATTAACACTTGCATGAATTTTTTTATTATTAACTACCAGATATAAGTGTAGTTTCTTGTAAGGGAGTGTTAAGTTGGTAGGTTGCCTCACATCAAACCTCAACTACTTCTTTTCATTTGGGTTAGGCATTTGATTGGAAGAAAAATTATCTAGTACTTAGAGTCATGACACTCTTGATGCATTCAAAATGTACTTGTATGGCATTGTGCTACATAAATGTGGAAAGGATAAATCAACTTTTGATGTTCTTGTGAAATCTTTTGATGCATATACATGGAGCTAGAGTGTTTGGCTTGAGCTATAGGCTTTATGTACAGATATTAGTATCCTAAACAGTCTTGAGTTGAAAGATTATTGGATGAAAGAATTTTTTCTTATAAGTTCTTACTTGGAACTCCACAAGATTATTGAAAGTTTCAAAAAATATATGATGTTACAAGAATATTTCCTTTTAGTGAGTATATTTTAGGTCATATTGCATCAATATTTTATAATTCAAGTGATTATGAGAGAGATGAAAGCTTATATATGGATATGCTCAAGTATGATGCCTATCATATTGATAGCATGGATATTTTTACAAGCATCTAATATGTAAAAGAATATTTTTCTTCTCTAAGTCACCTAGCACATAAAGTATTTTTAACTAAAATATATGGCCTAGGTCCTATCTTATAATTTGAAATTATTGTAGTCTCAAAGGTCAGCATGAAAAGGTTTTTTTTTATTGCATGGGGGCAATAAAGATGAAAAAGAACTACTTGGAGGAAACTTCATAGTTAACCACACTCAAGCTGGAGTAGCACTAGGATTGGTAACCTCCGATGAAGTCCATGTGCTTCACCTCTATGAGTATCACCTAGATCCAATGAGTGCTAAGTGTTCCATTTATTCTCATGAGAGATGGATTCATATTGAATTACTTCTCATGAAATATGGGTCAATGAGTTTGACTCAAAAACTACATAGTTAAATCTTGATAGCAATATCACAACCTGATCTAATGTGAAAATTATCTCCTACTTATCAAAAGAACTACCTTTCAGCATGGGCACTTATGGGGCAAGAATATGTTGAGATGGAAAATACTCCACATGTTGTTGATGCTTATAATGAGTTATTGATATAAATCCAATGGACCATTATGTGATATGATTTAGGAAAAAGACTATGAAATTTAATCCATGCTCAACTATGCTCTTTATTATTAATAGAAAGCAACTTTTTTGGGTCCTGATGATGCTCACTTGTGGATTGATATTTATAATTTATATGATAATGAGAAATTGCAAATGCTTGATCAAGCCATGAAGTATTATATTTAGGATTTAAGAAATAGACATCTAGGGTGCCATGATGAAGCTACATTATATTACAAAATGAATCTTGATAGAATAGAAAATGGATAGAATTATTTTCCCTTGCAAATACTTTGAATAAAATAGGAAAAAGTGATTTTCTTTATACCTAGAAATGCGTTGAACAATCCCTTATCCAATGTGATTGAATGCAATTTTATCTTTGGTATTCTTGTTACCAGGCGGAGGAGCATAACCTATAACACTCCAAAGAGATTATCATTATTACAATGATAAAGAAATAATTTTAGTGCTAGCGCACTTAAAGGATCAGGTTTTGTGTTTCTTGTATTAGGACAATAGAGTCAGTTCTTTAACTTTCATCAAGTCCAAATCTAACAATGGCAGCAGTTTATGGAAGAGGTAAGGGTGGAAAGCACAATTAGCTCAACCAACCACACCCAATTTGGTGTCTAGCATATTTAGAGCACCAACAATTTTGCCCTCCACGCGTGAACACTTTTGGAACCAAATATCAAATTAGATTTTGAATTATATTTTATACTCACCCAAAATTTCCATGATTGACCTATTATCAAAAATTACTCAATAAATTAAAATTGTTCGTTTAATTTTGGTTTTTAATTTATTTATTTCTATTTTTTATTATTTGTTTTAAATTTTTTGAATAATTAGAATATAAAAAAATATATAATCTAGTTTAGGTGATGGGTACAACTAGTTCTCACATAATTTTGTGTTTAATTCTAATATAAGATAACTAAAATAATTTTAATTTCAAATTTAAGATATTTAAAATAGTAACATATATTTTTAAGAGAATATTAAATTGATCTAAAATATTTTAAACTTTTAAATACAGTCTATTACAAATTATATGCATATGCACCTTCATAATGCTAATTGAAAAATTTGACACGCTTGAATTCAGAAATATACACAATAACAACACTTATTATTTACTTCAAACAATAGCTCTAGCTCTACTAGTCCTGGCAACATTGTTTTGGGTTCAAAACTTCCAAACTTTCTAGTTATATTATTCAAACAACTCTTCATTCATATATCATACACATTTAATTAGCTAGACCTATATAAAATGATATAATATTCAAACCAACTAGTGCCTTACTTTAATAATCTAGAACAACCTTGTTAACTACATTAACTATCCTCAATTTTATGTCTACAGTTAGCCCTATTCTATAAAGGAAATATTCAAAATGTAACTTATGAAAATAAAATTTAATCAAAATTTTGTTTGAATATATCAACTATTCCTTTTGATTCTAATTATAGTTATATCTCTAAATTAATGGTATAATTTATCAATGAATTCTGATCAAATTGCCTCAAAGTCAAATTTTTAGCATGAGACAAATGTAGAGCTTCTCAGATAATGAGCCTATTGATGAACAATCATGACTAATGATTGGACTCATAATTTATATATTACTCTATGATTATATAAACAAATGTTATAATTGTAAAGGAATAATAATAATTTATGTAGTAATTTTGGTTTGGGTGATTGGTTATTAGTGACTAACTAGTTAGTCAATTATGTGGTAGTTTATTTAGTCATTTTTAATTGGTTAAACTTGTGCTTTTACCAGGTGACTAAATTAATCAATTATTTAGTCACCTATAGTTGTAAATTGCAAAGAAATAGTAGAATGTGATCAATTTTAGTCACATGACTAAATAATTTAGTAGTGTGACTAAATTTTCTAGTCACATATTTGCCAAAGTGTACTAAGGATTGTTCAACTAGTACATCTGGACCATAGATATTGATTCACCCACACACTCCCCCCCCCCCCCAACACACCTCTTACTTATTCTAAATATTATAACACTAGAGTCTACAACCAAACTCATCAATACAATATCCAACAAATACACTTTTTTTTTTACTTATCTTCCAACTTGATTGTATTTTTAGAATCTATATGTGAAAATGCTTCACAACCAAAGGTTTTGAGAAAAGAATAACTCAAATTCATACTAGTACATGCTTCTAGTGGAATAAAAAAACCCAAAGGAGTAGAGGGATGTCTATTGATTAAATATACAACAATATTGATAACCTTGACCCACATGTTTAAGGGAAGTCCAACATGCAACCTCATGCTCCTTGCACACTCCATTATTTTCTTATCAATGTTTTCAACTTCTCTATTTTTTTGTGGAGTCTTGGAATAGTTTTCTACCTACAAATACCATTGGTGGAACAATAATCTTCAAATTCTTTTTTGTAATACTGACCACCATTATCAAATCTTAGACATTTTAATCTTTTACAAGTCTCATTCTCAACCAAGCATTTATGTTTCTTAACATTTTGAAATACAATAGTTTTTTTCTAAGGAAATAAGTCCATACATTCCTAATTGCATCATTAATGAATGTAACATAATAATGAGAGCCACCAACAGAAGATACATGAGTTAGTCCCTATACATTTGTATGCACAAGCTCTATTTTTTTTCTCTTTTCCTTCCTACTCTTCACAAAAATAATTATCTTTTTTCTTTCCATACTCACAACTTTCACATAAATCCATAATGACACATTTTAGACCATGTAAAAATTTATTTTAGTGAAGTAATTTCATACCTTTTTTCACTCATGTGCCTAAGTATGTTGTGTCATAGTGTTGTTTTAGAGTCTACAATAATTATTTGTTCTCCCTACTCAACTACAACAATTTTTCCTAAAAATTCATTTTTCTTTGAAATAATTAAAGTAGAAAGAACATTACGATCTGTACAAAGATTTAAGGTGCCTACTTCCACACCTTTTTCTACTATTAAGGAACCTTTTGAAACCTTTCAATTTTTATCATTAAAAGTAATTGAGCAAATCTCATCACCCAGTTGCCCTACTGAAATTAAATTCCTACTCAACCTTAGAACATATCTTACCTCTTGCAGTAGCCAATGATTCTTATTATGCAACTTAATCTTAATTCTCCCCTTTCCAACAATCTAACAGGGTTCATTATCTCCCAAATAAAAATCCCAAAATACCATTGGACATAATCAAGAAAATAACCTCTATGAGGTGTAGCATAAAATGAAGCACCTAAATCTAGAACCCATGAATCATCAACATTTTGTAAGAAAAAAAGTAGGTATCCTCCTTAGATTTATTACTTACCACATTTACCTCTTTGTTTCCTTCTTGTTTGTCTCCTTCATTGTTCTTTTGAGTCCAACAATCTTTCTTCTTGTGCCCTAGTCTCCCACAGTACCAAAAATCTCTTGATCCTCTATATTGAGACCTCTTTCTCTTTGATTTTCCTCTTGATTTTCTACAATTTCCTGAATTATTTCTACTCTCATTCATACTGTCTTTTCTTTGTGAATTTAAGAGAATTCCTTATGTAAATGAACCTAAGATTTTCCTGCAAATTTCCTGACCCATAATGATACTTACCACATCATCAAATTTTAGAGCATTAGAACTAGAAACAAAATTACTCACAATAATTACCAAACCATTCCACATTTCAAGTAAAGAACATATAATCAAGAGAGCCCTAATCTCTTCATCAAAATTGACATTTATAGAGGATAATTGATTGATTACTATATTAAACTCATTTGAATGATCAAGAATAGATCCACCTTCTACCATATTCATAATAAATAAATGTTTCATGAGAAATAACTTGCTTGAAGCATAAGGCTTTTTGAACAAATTTGTTAGGGTTTGCATCAACTCTTATGTTGTCTTTGCTTTCATAATATTAAATGTCAACAATTGCACTAGGCATAAATGGATACTTCCAAGTACCTTTATGTCTAGAATATCCCAGTCCTCATCTATCATACTTTCCTCTTTCTTTGCCTTTCCTTGTAATGGCTGCCATAAACCATTTTGATAAAGATAGTCCTCCATTTGTATTTTTCATAGCTATATTAAAGTTCTCAACCTTCAGCTTATCGTCATCTGCCCTTTCTCCCACTCAAGTGTGAGACTCACACTCAACCATGAGAACTTCTTGTAGAGGATAACTAAAACAACATCTCTATGACACAAGTTGTTTGGATTAACGAGACATAAATTATAACTACATGTAAATATAGCCAATATCATAAAATAATATATTACACAGAAGAGAACACAAGAACCAAATATTTAACATGGTTCATCTAATCCCTAGGCTACATCCACCAACTATGAGTCCAATATTATTATTATCCAGTGAATTCAACCTGATTACAATCTGCAATCCCTTACAACTCAATACCACTACAAAAATATACTAAATCATCATACATTATGGAATCCCTAATCCTAATTTATTTTATAAAAGCTTTTTCATCTTACAAAATTAGAGCTAAGATAAGTCATCCAATAGAAAAATAGCTCACGACCCCTTTTACAATAAAAATTCATTGGGATTTTGGGGGCACTACCCCTTGACCCCATATTGGGGGTGCTCCCCCCAATTCCTCATAGACAAATCTGGGGGGAAACCACACCGAATGAAATAGCAAAAAATTTAACCTCTGAGTCTAATTAGGCTCCACATAACAACACTAGTGATATTATTTGTGATAAAGTCTATTGGGAAGACTGTTTAAAGTATAATCTTTTAAGTTTTTATCAATTGAATATAAAAGGTTTCAAATTTTAGTTTAGTAATGAAAAATGAAAAACATCTAAAAAGAATGAAAAAGTGGTCGCTACTAGTGAATAGATAAAAGACAATATTTTCAAGCTAGATGCCTCACTAGGTCATTGTCTGATTGCAAAAATAGAAGAAAGTGGGTTGTGACATAAGAGGTTGTGTCATGTAAAATTTGACAATCTAGAAAAAGTGAGTAAAAATAAAAGTGTGAGAGGAGTGTCAATAGTGAATAAATTGGAAAATGATGTATGCAAGGAGTGTCAATTTGGAAAAATCACTTGTTCAAGTTTTTCAAGTAATGGATTTTCAAATCAAAACATATTGGATTTAGTACACACATATCTCTGTGGTCCTATTGGTCCTGAAAACTATTATGGAGACAAATTATTTATACTTTTTGTTGATGATTATTCAAGGATGACATTTTTTTTAATGTTCATAAAGGAAAAATTAGAAGCATCTGATATGTTTAGAAAATATAAAGCAAGAAAAGAGAAAGAAATAGGCTAAAATTTGAAATATCTTAGGTCAGATAGAGGAGGTGAATTCACATTTAAGGATTTCAAAAAATATTATGAAGAAAATAGAAACAAAAGCCAATTGACAACACCAAGAACACCCGAACAAAATGATATTGCAAAAAGAAGAAATAGATCCATAGTTGAATGTGCAAGAACTTCATTTAAGTCAAATAAGGTATAACACAAGTTTTGCAGAGAAGCCATTAGTACTAAAACAACGTATACACTTAACCAAGTGCAAACTAGGAAATGAATAAACAAGACACCATATTAAATCTAGTATGGAAGGATACCAAATGTGATCTATTTCAGAATCTTCAAAAGTAAGTGCTATACCAAGAAGGATGAAAGAAGTGTAAAATTTGACAATATGAGTAAAGAAGGAATATTTCTGGAAGACTCAACTAGAAGTAAAACATATAATTGTTTAAACTTGAAGACAAAAAAAAGGTGAAAGTGGTAATGTAAAGATAGATGAATTCTTTGAACAAAATAAGAAAAACATAAGTAGGAAACTAGAAGAACACAATGAGATGATATATTTTGAACCTAAGAAGATAGGAGTGCAACATTTTACTACAGGAACTGATAATCCTCAACTGATAACAACACAACAAGAGAAAAATGAGGAGCAAAATCAAAACATAGAACCTATTACACCAAGACACATGAGAATAAACCATAATTTTTCAAACATAATTATAGACAAAAAATGAAGGAGTATTAATAGGAAATCAACTACAAGAAAGGAACACAACATGTCTAATAAAAAAAATGGAACCCAAAATGGTGAAAGATGCATTAAGATATGGAGATTAGAAATAGGCTATAAAGGAAGAACTAGAACATATTGGGAGGAGTAAGACTTGGTCACTATTCCCCAGGCCTAAGGACAAAAATGTTATAGTAACAAAGTGGGGTTTTAGAAATAAACTATAAGGCACTATATGGATTGAAACAAGCACCAAGATCATGGTATGGAAGGTTACATTCTCACTTAATCAAAGAAAGATTTGTAAGAATAAGTGACAATTGCAACTTGTATCGTAAGACTAAAAGTAGAAGTAATGTCTTGATTATTGAAATCTTTGTGGATGATATAATCTTTGGAGGAGATGATGTATTGACTGGGTAATTTTTTTAAGAAATGGGGAATGAGTTTGAGATGTTTATGATTAGAGAAAATAAATTATTTATTGGACTTCAAGTAAAATAGATGAAGCATGAGATATACATAAGTTAGTCAAAATACATAAAATAAATATTGAAAATAGATGGGATTGAAGAGTCTAAACCTATCAATACACCGATTCTTATTAGTGGAAAGCTATATAAAGAAGATGAATCCAAGGAAGTGAATGAGACATTTTTCATATCAATGGTTGGGATACTAAAATATGTTGTTCATAGTAGACCAGACATAGCTCATGCAATAGGAATTATTGCAAGATTGTCATTCAATTAAAGGATTGTGGTATTGATATTAGGATTTAAATGTGTAGATTTTGAGTCAAATTCATTGACCCATATATCATGAGTAGTGATTCACACATGAATCCATCTCCCATGAGAATAAATGGAACACTTAGCACTCACTAGATCTAGATTATGCTCATAGAGGTGAAGCACTAGGACTTCCCAAGAGGTCAACCATGTAATGCCCCACCCAAAGATCCTTGGAACACAAGCATAAAACATGCACTGAAATTGGTTTTTAAGATAAGTTACTTAACAACAACATAAAATAACCAAATGAAAGAATGAAACATATAAACAAGGTAATAAGAATAAGGAACATGGCTAGATTCACATGTTCACCTACATCAACTGAAGTCTTACAAACACTTCCAAAGATCTCCAAGCACTAAACCATAACATACAAACCAAATATCACATAAATCATGAGAATATACCAAGGGTATGTTCTTTTTGGAACCCAAGGTAAAAGTTCCTAGCATGATTAGACATACAAGTCCATTTTCATTAAACATATCATAATCAAGAATTACAAGTAGAGACCAACAATGGTCATACACAAGACGAGGGCTCCAATTTATAACCACACATCTATTGGACATTGTGTTGAAAGACAAATGTTGAATCTTGAAATTGGCTAATTTTGAATTCTTGAAGCCCTAAAATTTTCCATGATCTTTATCTTAGCTCGTAGAGGTTTGGAACCTATCTCAAATGAATCGTAGCATATATTAAAATACATCTTAAGTATAAGAAATCTAACTTAAACAATATATTTTATTCACCTTATAACTAATCTATTTTAATATGGGAAGATACATGACCCAAAAGGGTAATGAAAATCATATTTCACATCTTCTCAAAGTCTATGCAAACGCTCACTATTTGTCATGCGAGAAAATAGCCAAGATGCTCACATGAGCCAAGAATTTCTCTCTCACAAGTTTTCCCAATGAGTTGTACAATTTTCACCATCAAATGTGCATGATACTTTTTTTTGTCATGCGAGGAAGTACACACTTGTGAGAGACATTGCATTCTCATGTGAGAGAATGTATGCTCATGAGAGAGAATACATTCTCGTGCGAGAGACTACCCTTCCCATATGAGAAACACTAACAACGCATCAACAAGGCAATAAGAAAAGGCATTAAAACATGAAACCTCCACACCATGAAGTACTAGATACATATAATTCGAGGAATGATCGCTCAAGATCAAGAAAGTATTTCTAAGAACTTGAATGAAGCTAAATTATATATTGTAATCACATACATCCATCTAATCAACAAAAACAATCTACAAAATGATCATAAACAACATCACAGTAAAAAGGAAGGTATATACATGTGATATAAGCAACTCAAATCAACTATGCTCATTTTCTCCCTACCATAATGGCATCGTGAGACCTCAAGGGCCCTAACCATATCCCCTAGCACGAATCTCAAATTGCCAACAAAATAGTTGGAGTTGTCTCATGAAATCATTCTTATCAATTAACATCATAAGAACAAGTACATCTAACATGCTAATCTACCAATAACATCACTAATCCAAAGCAGTGGTAATAAACATCATCTAGCAATATGATACAACATCATGATAAAGGAATGTATCAAATTACATACTAATCATCATCTAAACATGATACCAAATGCATCCAAAGTAAAACATAAATCAAAAGAGAACATACTCTAGATACACTGAAGTACAAAGTGAATATCTAGCATCGGCCTCAAACTAGAAGTAGACCATCTTTGTACACTAGTCCCTAATAGTGGTATAGGTAGCTATGCCTCCCAACCATGTGGTTCTTGTAGGTCCACAACCATCATGCTAATGGAGATAATGACCCAACCACAACCACATGCCATATAGTCATCCAAGGCTAACACTCATGCCAAAAAGTACAGAGGACTGAAACCAAGATCATGAGCAATGCAATAAAATAGGTCTTGGTTAGACACTCTGTGGGTCTACTATGTAGGGACTCTAGTGGAATGTAAGTCTCTTGGTGTCAAAAATCCCAAGTTAAACATTATGCAGAAACTCTCCCTCACGAGGCCATTACACTATGTCCTCGGTCAACCCGTACATACACTCTCCCTAAGAAAACGCATACAAGAACATACCCTTGGATCAACCTATATAAGTATTTTCTTATCTTATATTTTTTTTATTACCTATTAATTCATTTAGTTATCACTTTTTAGAAACTTCTTCATGTTTACCTTGTTGGAGATGTTACCTGGGGTAACAAGAGAAGCCACTCCACATGTCTACCCTACATACCCATGCTTATCACAGGATGAGTGCCCAAAGGAAATGCAAGTTCCCAACCCAACCCCCACATGAACAATCCCTCAATTGACCTATATCCGAGAGTTTGGATCTCACAAGATCCCATCATATGCATGCACACGTGCTTGTGTGTGGGCACAACCAACTTCATGAATATAATCACATAAAACCAATGCAAGGGTTGGAGATGAGAAAAGAAACGATTGATAGAACTATAAAAGCTCACTCAACTGACCTATATTCGAGAGCATGAACTCAACATGAATCCCAACAAGGCAATGAATCACCAAGCATCATGAACTCACTCAACTAGCCTAAATTTGGGAGTACATATTCCACATGGATCCCAATAAGGAAACAAAGCACCAAGCATCATGAACTTACTCAACCAGCCTAAATCTAGGAGTACAGATTCTACACAAATCCTAGTGTCCATGAAATAACAAGGGTTTGATGAGAAATAATAAAATACCAGGAATAAAAATCACCCAACTAAGCACATTATTTGGAGTAAGGATTCAACATGAATCCCAATACAAGAAAAATACATCTATGCCCGAATTAGAATCCTCATGGATAATTTGAATCCATGACCAAAATTAGTGCCAAGAAACACCCAAGAAAATTGGATGGCACATAAATTGACGCAAAGTTTTTTAAATGCCCAAAATTCAATGTTGATAAAAATCAATGAAATTAAAACCCTTTTTATGATTGGGTATAAAAACCCAAAATATCAAATAAAATTTGGGTTTGGACTTTGTAAGCAAAAATGACCAACATAAGGATTTGATAACCCAAAACCCCAAGTCAAGAGGCAATCAAATGCTTGTACCCACCCAACTAGGTAGATACATCATACATGAATAGAGGGGAACACTACTTCTCTATCTCCTAGTAAACTACTATCCAAAATAGACTCTGAAATGGAGTTGAAACATAAAAATGGGAGAGCCCTACCTGGCAACCAAAAGGAAAAATACAAGAATTCTCATGATAAAATAATTGCTCTATTAAAGCTGCCAAAAGTCTTGGTAAATCAAGGTCTCCGCAAGCTAGATCCAATGAGATCAACCTTGCATTGATCCCACACCCGCAACTCCCACAACAAGCAAAACAATAATTCCTCCTTAAGAGGACTTTGAGATTTTTCTCTCAAAATCAAGTTTTAAAAGTGAGAAGTGAGAAAGAACTACTTTTTGGGATATATATTCACTTGAAAAGTGAAATATTAAAATAGGAAAATAACTGGCTTACTTAATTAAATCCCTTTTTAACCCAGACCAAATTGAGCAATTCTAATTAAATGGAATTTAACTATGACAAAGTTGCCGGTAATTAAAATAAAGATTAAATCCAATAATTAAAATCCTTCTAAGCCATTAAAATAATATTCAATTATATAACTTCCACGACCATTGTGGATTCCTAAATGCACAAACATGCCCATGGGTCTAGACACATATGCATAATGAATTTGGATTTATCAATTACTAGAGGGTTAAAATAATAATAAAGATACATCACCCATACATGGATGATATTGGCTCAACATGAAAGGTTTGATCACTAACTCCATGTGCCACTATCAGGGATATAAGTCTTGCACAATTAACAAACCTAATTAAGTGTAGATGCATAATAGTAATATCTAAAGTGATATTTATGTGAAATCACATAATTAATGCATTTAATTAATTTCATTTAATATTCCATTTTGCATAAATTACTAAAATGAACAAGGTAAATATCTGTAGCACATAATTCCATGAATATAATATGGATAGCTCATTCTCTAATTCATTAAGCATTCAATAATAGAATTATTAGTAATTACTTAACAATGGAAAAGGCACCATAAATATACAAGTTAACATGGTCCAATACATTAGTAAACACTACTGCAGGAACCTAGTCCAATGCAGTAGGATAATAATACGCCATGTAATCAATACACAACTCTTAGGATAATCACAAAATAGCATCAATTTAGGTAAGCACTAGCACAAACCCTAGTGAAACCATCAAATACATCATAATATCACAAATCAGCCAAAACCATAATTGACTAGCTAAGGCAATATTATAAATCAAATCACCAAAAGGGTGTAGACCACTCATGGTCCCAATCAAGATCACTCATAAAGAAAGATCATCAATCTTTCATCCATTAGGATGACTTATAGAAATAAAATGGGAGAGGCACTACAACCCATCCTAGTACTACTCCAACTCGAGTGTACTTAACTACGAAGTTCAATCTTGCGTGGTTAAATCCACTATGCTTGCAACCCCATTTCCAAGACCTTCACCAAGTGTAGAAAGCCCCTTATGAACCAATCATTAGAAATACCCTTAAGATCATTCATTTATTCTCATGAGAGATGGATTCATGTGTGAATCACTACTCATGGTAAATGGGTCAATGAGTTTGACTCAAAAACTACATAGTTAATTCCTAATAGTAATGTCACAATTTGGCTTACTGTGGAAAATATCTCCTACTTATCAATAGACAAGATTAAGGGACTTTCTAATGAATGGTTCATAAGACACTACACTTGGTAAGGTTTTTCAAATGGGGTTGCAAGCAGAGTGGGTTTAAACATGGAAGGAACTATGTAGTTAAGCACGCTCAAGATGAAGTAGTACTAGGATGGGTAACCTACCGGGAAGTCTCAGTGCTTCACCTCTGTGAGCATCACCTAGATCTAGTGAGTACTAAATGTTCCATTTATTCTCATGAGAGATGGATTCATGTGTGAATCAATACTCATGATATATGGGTCAATGAGTTTGACTCAAAAACTACACAGTTAAATCTTTATAGCAATATCAAAATTTGACTTGCTATGAAAAATATCTCCCACTTATCAATAGATGAGCTTAAGGGGGTGGGTTTAACCATAGAGGGAACTTTGTAGTTAAGTGGGCTCAAGTTTGAGTAGTACTGGGATGGGTGACCTCCCAAGAAGTCTCGATGCTTCACCTCTATGAGCATCACCTATATCCAGTTAGTGTTAAGTGTTCTATTTATTATCATGAGAGATGGATTCAGTTTTGAATCACTACTCATGATATATAGGTCAATGAGTTTGACTAAAAAACTACACAGTTAAATCTTGATAGTAGTATCACAATTTGACTTGTTGTGGAAAATATATCCTACTTAACAATTGAAGGAGTTGTACTTGATTGAAATTAAAAGGATATTTTGATATCTAAAAGGTACCAAAGATTATGGCCTATGATATGAACAACATGAAAACTTTGAACTTAAAGCCTATACATATGTAGATTTAGAAAGAAACATTGATGATATAAAGAGCAAAAGTGGAGGATAAATTCTCTTAGGAGATAGATTAGTTTCATGGACTAGTAAGAAGCAACATTGCATTTCACAATCAACCGTGGAAGCTAAATATGTCATCACTACAATCAATTGTTTGCAATTTACATAGATCAAGTAAATATGAGAAGGAATATAATAAATATTTGAAGAACTAGTAGTCATACATTGTGACAACACCAATACTATTAGTATATCAAAGAATCTAGTGATGCACTAAAAAACAAAACATATAGCAATCAAATATCATTTTCTGAGAGAACAAGTACAGGATAAAGAAGTCAGATTGAAGTATATAACCACAAAGGAACAAGTTTTTGATATATTTACCATTACCAAGGGAAAGCTTTGAATGTTTGAGACGCAAGTTAGGGTTCCTACTCCTATCAGAATTCAACTCGAAAGATACATAGTGCATCAGTTCATGAAGTGCATAACAAAATATTATTTGCATGGACTGATGTAGGAGTGGGCTAATCAAGGAGGACTAGTCTAGCAGGAAAGTAGAGGAGTAGGACAAAACATGGTTATGAAGCAAGTTTTTTCTACAAGTTTGGCACCTTTGGAATTACTATCAAAGGGGAGAAAGTGACAGAAAAAAAGAGAGAAAAAGTGAAGATCATATGAAGGAGTAAGAAAATGAACAAAGCTAGAAATCAAAAGATCATATTATATGAGAGGAGATCAATTTTTTGCAAAATACCAACTACTTATCATATGGTTTTCCATCAATGCTAAAGGGGGAGATTTTTGGCATAAGTGATCTACAAGTTGTTGACAAATAAAGGAACCTATGGATTGCATGTTCATCAGTTATACTATTTTTCATTGATGTCAAATGTTTGGCATATTATTCTAACTTGTTATCATATCTTTAGATAGTTTATTATATAAGGAAGTTGAGAAGGGCACATAAACATAATATTAAATAGGAGACCTATTGGGTAACACTTAGAATAAACAATGGAAACAATGTTAGTGATGGAATTTCCTATCAGACTATCAGAGGAGGGCATATCAAAGTGGTGTATATCTTTTCAAAGTAGCAAGAAAGTCAAGTCAACATTAGGTTAAGATGAGGAAGATTATTTAAGAAGTTTCTATGTGAAAGGATGGTATTATGATCATTAGATCTAGGGTTTATGATATACTTAAGAGAAAGAAAGAAGACAAGTTAGAGTATCATGAATGGAAGAAGATTGGATGGAAGAAGGATGCTAAATAGAGGCTTTTGATAGAGCTATTAGAGTGCAGAAGTAGTCAGTGAGTTGCAATCGTAATAAAGAACAATTAATGGTATGTTATTATGTTAAAGAGCTTTAAAGGATCTAATATAGAAAGGTAGTGCAATCTACAAATCATTTTGTTTCTATTATCTTCTTACCATTGTAATAGTTGAAATCCCTTGAAAGGGTGACCTTAATCAATCTATTGTAAAACCTTTAATAGGGAAAAATTATAAGATTAGATTGTTGAAATACTTTGGCAAGGTTACTCCTAACACAGTAAAGATCCTAATAAATCTAAAGAAAAATCCTTTAATAAGACACACTTGACAATGTCAGGTTAGTTCCTAGCATAGTGTATTCCATAAGAGGACAACATTTATAAGCATCATTCTCACACTATAGTTTTCACCTAAATTGGGTTTCCACAAGATTAATATTGATGTTGCTACTATGTGTTTACTTTTATTGTTTTGTATGAATGTTTATGCACTTAATTGATAACAATGTTATAGGCAAAACTAAATCTTATTGGTAAACAATATTGAAAGTTGTCAAAAGTTTTAAAAGTTGGTGATTATTGATTCACCCCTCCTCTCAATAATTAATCCTATACCAACATATAATTCCATTAAAGGAAACATCTAGATAGAAATGTGATAAGTGGAATTGTAACAATACTCACATAGATAAATACACTTAACCCAAGCCTTCATATGCCCTACTATGTAGTTCCTGAGGTATCCTTCCACCTATTTGTTGACTATCTCAGTCTTTCCATCTCTCTAGGGGCAGTAGCTAGTACTCAAAGTGAGATTTGGTCTACATAATTTGAATAAATCCTACCAAAAGTGAGGTATAAACCTATTGTCCCTATCACTGACTATACTACGAGGTAAGCCATGCAACCTAAATACCTCTTGAAAGAGAAACTCTGCCACTTATGTCACAATGAATGTGTATGCAATCAAAAAGAAGTGGGAAAACTTCATAAGTAGATCAATAATGACATATATGAAGTCTCTTCCATAAGCTCTTGGTAGTCTTGTAATGAAGTCCATAGACAAACACTCCCACTTCCTATCAGGAATCAGAAGTGGTTTTAGTAAACTAGCTAAATAAGAGTGTTCCTATTTATTCTACTAACAAGTAGGACACTCTCTAACATATTACAACACCTAAGATTTGATCCCTTTCCAAGAAAATCATTCGTGAACCTATCAACATGTTTCATAAAACCCTAGATGTCCTACCATAGGTGGATTATAATAAATACTCAACATCATCCTCCTCATCTCTGAACTTGGAACCAAATAAATACGCTCTTTGTAAATGATGAGCTCATTCACATGGCTAAAATCATTGTCATGAATGGACCCATCAATGAATTCTAATGCCCAGGTATCCTTTGCATGCTCTATAAGGATCAAATGTCTCCAGCTCTCAAATATATCTATCATCAAGATCAAATGAGGTCTTTGTGACAAGGCATGTGCTACAACATTTTCTATCCCTTTGAAATAGGTAAGTTCAAAATCATATGCCTCTAATTTACGTACCCATTTTTGTCACTTATCATTAAGGTCTCACTACCCTAGGAAATGTTTCAAGCTATTATGGTCTATTTTCATGTAAATTTTACTGCCCACTAAGTACTACCTAAATTTGGCCAAAGCATGCATTATGGCTAACATTTCCTTATCATAAATGATGAAGCTCCTGTCAAGCCCTTTAAGATTCCTACCCTCATAAATAATTGAGTTCTTATTGTGCACAAGCACTACTCCAACACCCTCACCAAATGCATCACAATGCAACTCAAAAGCTTTGCTAAAATATGGTAATGCTAGCACTAGACAAGAAGTCATCAACTCTTTGAATTTATGAAAAAGACTCATGTGCCTCAAGAGTCCATAAGAATTCCCACTTTCTCCTCAAGTCTCTCAAGGGTGTTGCATTCCTAGAGTGACCACTAACAAGTCTCATACACAAACTCAAAAATCCCCTTACTTGTGTAAGGTTTACCATAGTAGGAAACTCAATAATAGCACAAATATTTTTAGAATCCATGAATATGCCCTGTGCACTGATAATGTAACCCAAATATAATTACTTTAACAATTCCATATCACATTTTGATTTGTTTTCATACAAGGAATCTCTATTTAATATGCTCAACATTGTATCCAAGTGTTGCAAGTGCTCATTCCATGTCCTATTTAGACAACGAAGCCATCAAAGAAAACCAACACAAATTTCCTCAGCTAAGGTTGGAATATCATGTTCATTGTGGACTGAAAAGTATTTGGAGTGTTAGTTAGCCCAAATGGAATAACTACAAACTATAAATGACCACAATGACATCTCAACATTGTCTTTGGTACATCTTCCTCTCTATCTTAGATCTAATGATAGCCTAATCTCAAATCAATCTTTGAAAAGAAACAAGCTCCATGAAGCTTATCTAATAACTTGTCAGTCTGTGGGATGGAGTAATTATTTTTAATTGTCTTTTTGTTTAGGACCCTGTTATCGATGCATATTCTAATAGTACCATATTTTTTCTCTACTAGAAGCATCGAAGAACAAAAGGATATTTTCTTGGTCTAATATGTCTCATATCAAGTAACTCCTTGATAGTTTTTTCTATCTCATCCTTCGATATTTTTGGGTGCCTATATGGTGTACTCATAATGGGTTTGGCACCCTTCTCCAACTCAATGATGTGCTCAATACCTCTATTAGGAGGTCTACCTAGTGGAATATCAATGAACACTTTATAGAGTTTGATTATTCGCTCTTGTATGTCTAGGTGATATCTTGTCTTTTTCTACCCCTATGATGGTATCAAAGTGCAACGGGTTGCCAACTCAACTTGTTCATGATGCAAAAAAGTCTCTATGCATCTCCAAGACATCATCCTAAACTTACTATCTTAAATGACCTTAACTATGTGATTTTTTCCATCAGACTAAAATTCCATCTTTGTATCTTTTAAATTAAGAGTGAACACTCCAATGTCATGCAACGAAGTCATACCAAGTACTAAATCTACATCACCTATGTTAACCACATAAAATTTGGCCTTAAAGTCAAAGTTATTTATTTTTAGAGGTAGACCTATGATCTTCTTGTCACACTTGAGGACACAACCATCAACTAACCTCACTCTCAAACCCTCAAACTGCTTTGTTTGAATTCCACACATCTCAACCAACCAAAAATTAATGAAATTATGAGTGACACTTATATCAAGAAAAGTTATAACTCCATATTGTGTCAAAAATCCTCTCATTATGAATGATCATTCCTATTGCACACTAGTGAGATGTGCTTCCTCAAACCTACCCTCAACTTTCTCAACACTTGTGACCATTTTGTTCAACTCTTTGGGACCCTCTTCCTCTTTTCCTACTACTAATTCCTCATAATTAGACTACTAATCAGAATTTTCAAATTTTGAATCCTCATGGTATGCCTGCATAACATTATTTGACTTGCCCTTGGTTCTTAAAGGACAATCGGGGTTTGCATTGTATGGTCCTTTGCAATAGAAACACAATTATTTCTTCCTTAAATCATTAAGTGTTTCTTTATCAAGATGTGCAAAAGATTTATCTTTTTTTTCATTTTTAAAATTAGTCCTTTTTGATTTCTTGAAGAATGGTATGTTTTCCTTGTTGGAGGAAGTGGTCTTGGACTAAAGTTTATTTTCATAATCTTCATTCTCCATACTCTTATCTTTCTTCATAGCATCCTTTTACATGAAAGGATCAAAATCCTTTACCCAACCTCTCAATGGCTCAACAAGTTCTAAGAATTAGTGACAACCATACTTGTAGCTGAAATTTATTGATGAAGCCCCAACTTTATTGATATTCCAAGCTTGCAATGTATTTTTCCTTATTCTAAAATGAAAATGACGCCTTCTTATTTTCTACTACTAAAGATCACACTACTTAAGAATTTTTGCAACCTTTGAATGAGAGTCCCTTTAACTATCAAATTCACTAGATATTTCACTGGGTCACATGACAAACACGTAGAAGAACTACGCTCTCCAATGACAAATATGTAAACCTTTCTCAGAGCTCAAAAGCACAATTATCAAATTGACAAATAAAAATGGGATACCTTTGTTTTCTTTTCCCCAACATCAATAAGCCTTCAAAAACCTAAATTGCATCTCCTAAGAAAAGATGTGATTTCTTCATTAAAATGCTTGGATAAATAATCATTAAATGTATTTAATGATTTAAACTTAGGAAACACCATTACATATTTCTCCTCCATTTAATTAAACCAATTGGCCCCATTCAATGAGAAATAGACCCATATATAAGTGATTTAATATAAAGTTAATTTAGACTTTAATAATAAATCATTAATCATTAATTAATGTTGGAATCCACCAGAAATGCAATAACTCTCTCAAAATTGAGAACTTGACCATACTGTCTAAAATGGGAGTTAGTGTAAATATTTTCCATGTGACCAAATGAACTTGATAAAAATAGAAAAATTTGTAAAAAAGAAGTCTAAATAATTTCACTAACCCAAATTAAAGGCATTGAGCTCTAAGGAAGACAAACCACCAAACAACTGAACTCTCTTGTGCACAAAATGACCCCCTATTCATAAGTATTAACCTACAAGGGTCCAATGATAGGCTAACCAACAACTCGAATCATTGTCGCTAGCTAGAAGGGGACATCACATTCTATTTTTTCCTATAGGATGATAGACATTGTAGATTTGATGTTTTATACTTGAAGTTTTCATTCTTTCCAATATAATGGTTCAAGCTCCCATTGTTGCAATGTTTTATTTCTTTATGAAATACCCTCATATCAATATAGGAAAAATGTTTGCAAAGCTAGTATATTAATTTCTCAATTATAAATAATTTTATATTTTGGGTTAACTAAAATCTTCTAACAACGAAAGTTTGTGTCATTGTTTAAGATTTTTTGTTCAATATTTTCATTATTTTAAAATTTATTCTCTATTTTGTAGACCTTTTCCTTTCATTGGCTTCTTCTATAAAATCTATCCACAAGCAAACAAGTATACTTCACCTGGCAAAAAGGTTCATTGTTATTGAATGTAAATCTAAGAATCTCAAACATTATTTACTATATGGTATTAAGGTAATGTTTAATAGTTGTGTAATCCTTTCTTTTGATTGGTTTCCAAAATTTGAAGCATCTTCTTTCAAACCCTAGCTGGTATAGTTTGGGCTTCCTCCCACTAGAGCTCATTCAATGTAAAGTCTGTGAAAAATAGGAAATAACTTTGGCACTTTTCTTGAATATGAGAAACTTGGTTATGATACAAGAGAACTTAAAATTTTAGTTGAAAATAACCCCATATAGGCATAAATATTTATAGATATCCATTAGGCTAGGTCTCAATGAAATTTTTCCTAGGACTAACCTAGGCTTGATTGAGGAGAGCATACCAGATCCCTATCAAACTCTTTTATTCCCCATCTTATTTTTTAAAATCTAGGCTTGCTCCCAAAAACTTATACCATTATAATGGAGCAATCAATTTAGTGTAAGTTAAATTTGTTTCTAAGTAGAATAGAATGGGTGTGTATACCATAAGAGAGTTGTGGTCAATATTTTATACTTGCAAAAAGAGGTTGTTGAATATAGTGTACACATGTAACTTGTAGGTAAGGATCAATAATGGACATGTAAGAATATTAGCAAGTGTGCTTGCAGTTAAAGTCATCATCGTGAAGTTTAAACTCAAAGGAAGAGACTAGCCTATATGTAAGTTTAAACTTGGTGGTTAGGTTGCAAAATAAACATGTTATTTTTTATAAAGAATTTAAAATTGAGGTGAAGTAGTTTGAGCACAATATACTCAAATAAATTTATTTTAAAAAAATTGAGACATTGTTAGATAATTTTTTTAGCTTCTTAATTAGTTGTGAGTGAGCATATAGGATTTTATTCTCTTCTCTTATTGCATATGATATAAAACCAATATAATAATACTCAATCTAGTAACACTTAGGGCCCATTTATTTCCTATAATTGAGATGGAATTAGAATTCACGTTCATAATGAAATTTTTGAATTCCATGTTTGTTTAAAAAAATGAAAATGGAATAAAAATTTCTAAATTCTAATTTTGACCAAAAAATGAACATAAGATCTACCATCTTAAAAATTGGAATTGGAACTAAAATTAGAAGTTGGGAGGAAGTTTCTAAAATTCATGATGGTGGAGGTGGATTTGGACGAAGATAGTTTTTTTAACATTCTAGAATTCATGGCATTCGTTAGCAACATGGTGATGTTGTGCAACCTCATTAACACTTTTAACAAGTTCAAAGTGGGAAAATTTTCAGTGATGAAATAAAGTAAAATAGGCTCTTTCAATGACTTTAATGGCCTCAAATTCTTAAAAGAAATTTCAAAAGAGATTTTGAAATTATTATTTGTGATAAAATGTGCATCCATGTTAGTAGTTAGATGTTGCTTTCAATGTGTATTACAAATTCAACATTATTGGCTTAAATTACCTAACTCCTAGTGAAGTCAATTCATCTATTAATGTGTTGCTTGAGTAACAAAACTCAATGAATTATATTGATCCACCTTGAATAGAAGAACATTGGACACAAAATATGTAGGAAATGCATAAGCAAATTTGGAAAACTTGGAAGCACAAACTAGGCACACAATGGGTTGACAAAATGCTCAAATGAGTTGTAGTCTCATATACTATATAGGTTGTTGTATATGCTCAAAATTGATTTGGTAAAGCATAAGACAACTTAAGATTTCTATAGTGATATACAGTGCATGATGAATCATCAAAATTAGATTCATAGAAAGCCAAATTCTAATTAAAAGTTAAAACCTTATTCCAATTCTAATTCCAAGAATCAAACATAGAAAATGCATCTTGTCACTCATCTTCCAGTCGAACCAAATGGTTCCAACCATTTTTTAGATTTAAAACTTCCTGAATTGGCCAATTCCAATATTAGAGAATTTCTTCAACCAATTAGGCCCTTAAATTCTTGGAAGGGAAATTCATTTAAAAGCTAGGTTTTTTAATATACAATAGAAAAAATTCACATCAACATGTGAAGATAGGTTAAATAGTGCCAAAATAAAAACCTCTCTAGTTTTATTTATCAAATTTTAATTTCATATGGACTATTTCTTTTATTAATTAATTAATATCTTAGAACTCAAGTTGATTTTCTTCTTTTTATACATAGTCATTATATAAATTCAACACATAGAGTAACCTTCATTGTTTTGTGTATTGTGAGAACTCTCTCTTTCATTACCTCACACTTTCTATAATTTGGTAAAGGAACTATAATGATAACAAAATCACTTATATTTGACTCAACAATAAAATACATCATTTTTCTATGGAGGATTGAGTTTATGGAGAAGCAAAAGCATGAAAAAAATGAATGACATGTAAGGGGAAAAAATAATTGAACATATTAGAGCCTTTCAATGGCAGTATTTTTTCTTAGCAAGATTAATGATTGTTGGATTGAAATATCAAGCTTCTCCACTTCAAAAAGGAAACACTTTAGGCTTAATTATAACTAGCAAGCACACCTTAGTGTGTAATAGGTATGTCAAAGATATATTGAAGATCAATATGAAAAAAAAAAGTGAAAAGGAGAGGGCTAGATAATGGAAAATGACATTACACTTTGTGAGTAGCTATATGTCTCTTTCTCCAATTCTTTCTATGAATTTTTCTACCTCTTATAATATTTACCTCTTTCTAGCTTTCTCGATTCCTCTAGCTCTAGCTACATCTCTCCATCTTTGTCTATCTTTATTTCATTATATATACATATCTTTTACTACATCTATATCCTCATATTTATATATCTATGTATAAATTTCTTATCAATTATTTTAAAGATAGTAATGATCCAATGTAAATACTAGTATTAGACTTCATTACTACCAATTAGACTTATAGAGCAGATGAAAGAGTTAAGCCATATGGAAAACTAAGTGTTGCATAGATCATTACAAAGAGATGAAGGGCATACATCTTGAAAGACATTAGACCTTTTGGCACAATAAAAATCTCTCAAATATAAATATAGTGTCAAATACATTTATATAACTGTAAGATATTGTAAAAGGGAATGAAGGGAAGAAAATGGTGCTTATGTGTGTATGTTAGCATACCATTTTAATGTAGTGGTATCATGGATTATAAATCTTACCTTCTGAATAAAAACTTAATTATTAGCTATATCCAACCGTTTATGTTGTCTAAAATTATATTTTGACTCAAAAATACTAACAAATAGATTTAGCCTAGTTTACCTTATGTTAATGACTAAAAAGGTTGTTTAAATACTTTGACAATCAATTTCTTTTTTATTGTGCCATTAAGAAGATTAGATGCAAAGGCCTAAAAAAATTGGTAATAAACATGTAAAATAAGAAAAACTACAAAATTACCCAGGTGGTATATTATAACTAAAGTAAGAAAATGTAATATCTTTAATACTCCCATTCTAGTAATCAATTTAAGTAAAAATTATTTTGATTGTTGATAAATTCTTGCATGACAAATAGCAGTGGTATAACCTCGATTTGGGGTAACAACATAAAATCAACCAAATAGAATTTTTAAATAAAAATGTTCTTATTAAGAGTCAGTGTGGCAATTTTCCTTTTTCATGCAAATAGCTTTTTGTCTGAAAGTGTTTTGAGCCTTTTGTCTCAAAAGTATTAAAATTTGTAATCCTAAAATTTGCTAGTCGTCAATAATGGAGGGTCGGAGGCCTTCGAATTGTTGTCTAGCATTTTTCTTTAAAGCATTTGAGATTCTATTTGAAAGTTTTGGAAGCCTTTTGTTAGAAAATATTTCCGCAAATTCTAATTACCATAATGATTGCAGTCCCTTGATTTGTTATTTGGCAAGAGTAAAATGAAGTTAAAATGTTTTGAGAGTCATGAGCATAAGGGCACTGTCTACGGTGCAACATCTCTTTTGAGTGTATTTCACTTGTATATAAAAGACTTAAGACTATTTAACACTAGTCTGGGTGCATATAAATTGGGCATTGGCTATAGTGCAACTTATTTGCACCTTTAGAATTTGTGCCACCATGTCCCATCCAAGTAGCTATGAAAATTCTTTAGAGTAATGGGGGGGTGAATTAGTTACTCAAGGTCCAATAAAACTTTTCACTTATCCTAGTGAGCCCATTAAATATTCATGCATCCAAGCTTATCAATCTAAACTTGCAAGTTACTGATAAATCAACATGCATCAATAAAACATGAAAGATCAACACATAACATAGTGATTTACGTGATTTATGTAGAAACTCAATTTGGGGAAAACCACCAGTAACATGCTACCTTGTTTCTCACTCTTCTGAAGTGATGCCCTGTGAAAGGCTTGCCCTATTAAAGGCTACAACACACACTGTTAAATGTGACCCGATTAAGGGATTTCAACCACCCTGTTAGGAGTGAGCCTGGTTAAAGGACTTTAGAACATTCACTTGGAATGTCACCTTATTAAAAGATTTTCAAATGGCTATTAAACCAACCTTAGTCCAAAGGATTTTCCCTAACTGATACAATTGGTAGAGAGTATTCAATAAGGGCTTTTGACCTGAAAAGACTTACAAATTGACTTGTTGATATCATATCACAGTTTAGTTCACAAATCTGCTTGGCTTTTAGTCTCTGCAATTCTGATAGCTTGTTCTCTCTTCAAGTTTCTATCTCCTTAAGCTTCTTACTTGTTGTACCAATGTAGTCACTCCAGTGGTCCTTTGATGAAGCAGAGCATTTGTACTCTGTTCTCTTAGGTTTTCTCTTAACCTTCTCAATGCCTTCTCCTCGGCACCACTCTTCAATCTACTTGACCACTTGCTCTTTATCTTCATCTTATGACCTTGCATTCCCTAAATAGGAATTTTCAATTCTTTTCTCACTCTAATTTCCCTCATCTAAATTATGTTTTGAATGGATTAGGTAGGATACAATGTATCTATCCCTCATCTTGTTTCCTTCTAGAAACTTCATGTAGAATCCACTTGTATTCGCCTAAAAATGATATGCCTAGAATTTTGTAGCACTAGCTCATCATCCTTATCTTGCATCTGGTTCACAAAATTCAAGGTAACAAACTTATCAGCTCAGATATAGTGAATCTTTGACTTTTCAAATAATGCAACAACTCGACACTATTGACTTTCTGATGCTTAGCACATACTGTGTTACTTGACACCTATTACATTTTCACTCGACATCAGCTATGTTTTTTTGATACTCGACACCTATTACATTTTTCTTGGCACTAACTAAGTTACTCAGCACACTCTAGATTTACCATTTACTCGACACATGCTGGTAATCTACTTAGAATGAACTAGCTTTGCTCAGCACCCACTATAGACTTTGTTCAGGATTTGCAGACAATCTTTGTTATAACTCGTTCTTCTAAAGTTTCTAAGGGTAGCCAACCTTTGTATCTTCAAGTATATTACCAATACATTATTTCACCATTGTCTTAATTGATCCTTGTACTTCATTACAAAATCATAACTCAACCTTTCCTCTAAGTACTGTTGTTACATCTTATTGATTAAATCCTCTTCATCAATCAACTAAGTGATAGTGCTTGAATCTTACAAGCAATTGTATTACTAGCAAATAGAAAGTTTGACATCAATGACAAAACAATGATTGAAACATACTTCTTCAACAATCTCACTAATTCATCAATGATTTTTTCAATCAGATTCCAACAATCTCCCTCTTTGGCATTGATGGCAAACCAAATTGATCAAACATGTTACATAAATGAAAAACATAACTAGGTTTAAATAGTAAGACAATGCCAAAAAGAATCTTGTTGATAAACGTTTCTTTTTCAACAGCTTTCATATCTCCCTCTTTGCTGATACATTATTTCCTTTGATCTATTCCCTCTTAGATATGTTATCATGATTGATCTCTTTGCTTCTCCCTCTTGGTTGTTGTATCCTTTTCTCTATCTTTTGTTGTTACTCTCTCTTTTTCTTTCTTTCTTGATCCTCTTGTTATTTCTCCCTCTTATCTTTTGCTTCCTCAAACTTAATCATTTTCTTGCTTATTAGTAGTTCTTTTCATCAACTTTGATCAGTTATTGCTATTTTATCTCCCTCTTTGACAACAATGCCAAAGACATAACAACTTAGCATCTTCAATTATGCAGATGTAGACTTTACAGTTCCAGTTTCTCCCTCTGTCACCATGCTTGTGACTATTTTGGAATTTTAGCACTTTAAGTACTTTAGGAAAAACCTATAGTATGATCCTCTGCATCAACTTATGTCATTCAACAATCAACTTATTTGATGTAGGGTAATTCTGTTGTTTACTCAAACAACTTTTGATAGGGGTATTACCCCTAGCTTACATCTAAGATATTCATAAGCATCCTTAGGCAATGATTTTGTGAAGATGTGAGCAATTTGTTCCTTTGAATTCAAATACTCCATCTTCACCTCTTTTTCTTCCACTAATTCTCTCAATAATGATACTTGATTGCAATATGCTTTATTTTAGCATGCATCACAGGATTCTTTGATATGTTGATGGCACTAGTATTGTCATAATAAAGTATCACTGGTCCAGTTATCTCTTCCTTGATACCTTTGAGTAGATGCTTAATCCAAACAATGTTTGTGCAATTTATGGCAGTAGCAAAATATTTAGCTTTAGCTATGGATTGTGAGGTACAACTTTGCTTTTTGCTAGTCCAAGTAACTAATCTTCTGCCTAAAAAGAGTGCTCCTCCATTGGTGTTTTTTTTGTCATCTATATTACCTCCCCAGTCTTCCTCAGTGTAGGCTTTCAACTCAAATTTTTCAGTTCTCTTATAGTATAAGCCAAAGTCATCTATTCCTTTTAGATACCTCATTATTCTTTTCACTGCCACAAGATGATTTTCTCTTGGGTTTGAAGAGAATCTTGCTACTATTCCAACATATAATGCAATCTCTGGTCTATTATGTACAACATACTGTAGTTTTCAAATCATTGATCTATACAATGTCTGATTTACTTCAACTGATTCATCATTCTTTGATAACTTATGTCCTATTATCATTGGTGTACTGATTGGTTTTGAATCTTCTAGTCCAAATGTTTTGAGTATCTCCTTGATACATTTTGATTGGGTCACAAATATGCCATACTTCAATTGATAAACTTGCAACCCAACAAAGAATTTGATTTCCCCAAACATTGACATCTCAAACTCATGTGTCATCTTATCAGAAAAATCTTTTCATAGGCCATCATTTCCTCCAATTATTATATCATCAACAAAGATTTTAGATATCAGAATGTCCTTACCTTTTTCAGTCTTGATATACAGGTTGTTGTTGTCATCTGTTCTCTCAAATCCAATCTTTACAAGATACTTGTGAAGTCTCTCATACCATGCTCTAGGCGCCTGTTTCAAACCATAGAGTGCTTTATGTAGTTTGCAGACCATATCCTTGTTGTTGTCATCAACAAATCCCTTTCGTTATTCTATGTAGACTTCCTCTTCCAGTATACCATTCAGAAAAGCAGACTTAACATCCATCTGGTAGACTTAAAAACCTTTGTAAGTAGCATATGCAAGTAAAGTTCCTACTCCTTCCATCTTTGCAATAGGGGCAAATGTTTCCCCATAGTCTAGTCCTTCTTCTTGAGCATAAACTTTACAAACTAGTCTGGCTTTATTTCTTGTGATCTCACCATTCTCATCTAGCTTGTTCCTAAACACCCACTTGGTACCAATCAAATTTTTGTTAGCTGGTCTTGGAACTAAGCTCCAAGTTTTGTTCTTCTCTATCTGTTCAATCTTCTCTTCCATAGCTTTGCACCAACCATCATATTTTAGTGCATCTCTCACTGTCTTGGGTTCTATCTTGCTTAGCAAACATGATTCATTTCTTAGTATGTTCCTTGTCATTGGTCTGGCTTCTTTTTCACCAATGATTTGTTCAGCAAGGTGATGTCTTTTCACATACTTGGATAGCCTTGGTTTTGTCCTTGTTTCCATGTTTGGTCTCTTAGCTTTAGAGTCACTGTGCACATCTCTTTCAGGTAACTCAACATCTCTTCCATGTGTACTAACTTCAAAATCAGAATATACATTTTCTTCATTCTGCAGCTCAGCATCTGAATGCAACTTGACATTCATTAGTTCTAACTTGGCAGATAATGAAACTTGTTGCTAGTTGACTATTGGATTAGTAGCTTCTTCTTCAGTCGGCATTCCCTTATAAAAGTATACAAAAGATTTGTATTCTTCTAGTCTTTTGATGGATTCATCACCATGAACTTTCGTGTATTCATCGAAGTTTACATTTGCACTCTCCATAATTTTGTTATTGTTAGTATTTAAACACTTGTATGCTTTAGTTCTAGTGGAGTATCCAAAGAATATACCTTCATCACTCTTTGCATCAAACTTGCCATTTCTAGAATCTTTAAGAATATAGAATTTGCTACCAAATACTTTGAAATGTTTCACATTGGGTGAGTGACCATACCATAATTCAAAAGGTGTTGCATTTGTACCTTTCTTGATTTGTACTCAGCTCAATATGTAGACAGTTGTGCTTACTACTTCTCTCTAGTACTTTAGAGAAACATTTTTCTCCATCATCAATGTTCTGGCATAGTCCATTACTGATCTATTCCTTCTTTCTGCAATTCCATTCTATGGGGGAGTCCTTGGTGCTGATGTTTGTCTCTTGATTCCTTTGTCATTACAGAACATTTCAAATTCTCTTGATGTGAAATCTCTTCCTCTGTCTGATCTCAAGCATTTTAGATTCTTTCTTGTTTCTTTTTCAACCCTTGCCAAATACCACTTAAACATTTGAAAGTCGTCAATTTTTTCTTTGGGAACATGGTGGTCATCATCCTAGAGTAATCATCTACAAACAACATTATGTATCTATCTCCCTTGTAACTTTGTACTTCTATGTGTCCACACAAGTCAATGCGAACAATCTCTAAAACATCTTTTGAAGTATAAGTTTTTCTTTTGAAACTTGACTTGGTCATCTTGCCTAACTGACATTGTCTGCACATTATATTGTTAGGCTAGGCAAACCTCTTACTTTCTTCATATTTTTGATGCTAATAAAGTTATCAAAGTTGACATGACATAACCTTTTATGCCATAGCCACACATCATCAATTTTAACAATAAGACAAGTGGCATTATTAATATCTAGGTAAAATAGATTGCTCCTAGTTTGATCTCCTTTTCTTATCAAATTTCCATTTGTATCAAAAATCTTGGCAATTGTGTTTCCAAATTCAACTTTACAACCTATGTTGCTTAGTTGTGACACACTCAATAGATTGTAATTCAATCCTTCAACATAATATGCATCATCACATGTGAACTTTTCTGTGAGCTTAATGGAAACTTTGATTTTTATAAAATATGGAGCATCATTGCCAAATTTAACATTGTTTCCATCATAATGAGTTAATGAAGTGAACTTACCTTTGTATCTTGTCATGTGGTGTGAGCAACCACTGTTAATGATCCATTTGTAATTCTTGTTCGCACAGGTTACAAGTGCAATTACTTCATCTTCATCTGACTCATCCTTCATAGCAACATAGACTACCTCATCATCATCTTCATCTAAATCTCCTCCTTCTACAATGTAGCATTTTTTGCCTTTGTATTTATCATTTCCTTTGAAGTTTCTCTTTTCTAGACACTTAGCAGCAATATGTCCTACTTCATTGCAATTGAAACAAATAATGGGCAACTTACCTTTAAATTTGCCTTTTCCTCTGTGAAATCTTCTTGCTAGCAATGCTTCCAACTATTCAACATCTTCTTCTTTAGTGTCACTATCACTAGACACATGCTTTATCCTTCTCTTCTTCCTTTGCTTCTTTTCATCAAAATCTTTGAGCAACAACTTAGCCTTGAAAGCAAACTCAAGACTCTCTGGCTTGTAATTGTCAAAGTTGGATAACTCAAATGCAGTGAGTCTTCCTACTAGACCTTCAAGAGATAGTTTGTTTTCTGGTATGCATCTCAACTCTTGGATGACTGATACTTTCCTCTGAGGGCCGATTTTGCTCTTTGGCTTTCTGATTTTTCTCTTTGGACATTTTTATCTCCTCCATAAATAGTTGTTAGGGCTTCCCACATCTTGAATGCAGTATCACATCCCTTAATGTCATCAAATTCAACATAGCTAAGGGAAGAAGCAATCTCTAACATTTCTTGATTATGCTCCTTCTTCTTTTTCATATCTTTAGCAGTAGGGACACCAATTGGAGCAACATGTTCTACTATAATTGAGGTTTGTGCATGATCACCTTTTGATCCAAGGTGTAGCTTCATTAAACTTTTCCATGTAGCAAAGTTGTCTCTATTAAGCTTGGAAACTTCTCTCTTAGACATCTTGATCTTTGTGCTTCTAGTACCTTCAAACTAAATCAACAGATGGCTCTAATACCAACTATTAGAATTCTTTAGAGTAACTGAGAGGGGGGGTGGGAGTGAATCAGTTACTCAAGGTCCAATAAAACTTTTCACTCATCCTAGTGAGCCCATTAAACATTCATGCATCCAAGTTTATCAATCTAAGCTTGCAAGTTACTGATAAATCAACATGTAGCAATAAAACATGAAAGATCAACACATAACACAGTGATTTACGTGGAAACCCAATTTGGGAAAAACCACTAGTAACATGCTACCTTGTTTCTCACTCTTCTGAACTGATGCCCTATGAAAGGCTTGCCTTATTAAAGGCCACAACACAACTGTTAACTGTGACCCTATTAAGGGGTTTCAACCACCCTATTAGGAGTGAGCTTGGTTAAAGGACTTTAAAACATTCACTTGGAATGTCACCCTGTTAAAGGATTTTCAAATGGTTGTTAAACCAACCTTAGTCCAAAGGATTTTCCCTAATTGATACAATTGCTAGAGAGTATTCAATAAGGGCTTTTGACCTAAAAAGACTTACAACTTGATTTGTTGATATCAGATCATAGTTAAGTTCACAAATCTGCTTGGCTTTCAGTCTCTGCAGTTCTGACAGCTTGTTCTCTCTTCAAGCTTTTGTCTCCTTAAGCTTCTTGCTTGTTGCACCAATGCAGTCACTCCAGTGGTCCTTTGACGAAGCAGAGCATCTGTTCTCTGTTCTCTTAGGTTTTCTCTTAACCTTCTCAATGCCTTCTCCTTGGCACCACTCTTCAATCTACTTGACCACTGGCTCTCTATCTTCATCTTATGACCTTGCATTCCTTAAATAGAAAATTTCAATTCTTTTCCTGCTTTAATTTCCCTCATCTAAATTAGGGTTTGAATGGATTAAGTGGCATACAATGTATCTATCCCTTATCTTGTTTCCTTCTAGAAACTTCATGTAGAATCCACTTGTATTTGATTAAAAATGGTTAGCCTAGAATTCTATACCACCAGCTCATCATCTTTATCTTGCATCTGGTTCACAAAATTCAAGGTAACAAACTTATCAGCTTAGATCTAGTGAATCTTTGACTTTTCAAATAATGCAACAACTTGGCACCGTTGACTTTTTGATGCTCGACATATATTGTGTTACTCGGCACCTATTACATTTTCACTCAACATCAACTATTTTTTTTTATGCTCGCCACCTATTACATTTTGCTTGGCACTAACTAAGTTACTCGACACACACTAGATTTACCATTTACTTGGCACATACTGGTAATTTGTTCAACATGAACTAACTTTGCTTAACACCCACTGTAGACTTTGTTCAGGCTTTGCAAATAGTCTTTGTTATAACTTGTTCTTCTAAAGTTTCTAAGTGTATCCAAGCTTTGTATCTTCATGTATATTACCAATTCATTATTTCACCATTGTCTTAACCGATCCTTGCACTTCATTACAAAATCATAACTCAACCTTTCCTCTAGGTATTGTTGTTACATCTTATTAATTAAATCCTCTGCATCAATCAACTAAGTGATAGTGCTTGAATGTTATAAGCAATTTTCTTACTAGCAAATAATAGGTTTGACATCAGTGACAAAATAATGATTGAAACATACTTCTTCGACAATCTCACTAATTCATCAATGATCTTTTCAATTAGATTCCAATAGTAGCCATGCGGATGCCCATACCATAACTTTTGCCAGTACTATCCAATAGTACATGCCTTTGGTCAATTTTTTGTCAGAGGAAACAATAACTTTTCTTTAGCTTTAAGCTTTAATTTTATATTTGTATTATGCAACAACTTATTGTATTTATTGTTATTGTAATAGTACTGTTATATTCAGTTTCTTTAAAAACTATATTAGTTTCGACCAATCACAAGTAAATATTATTCAATAGTTAAAAATACTTCTAAAGTTTTATTAATCATTTATAAATTTTATATGTTATTAAAATTATATGATTGGTTGAATAAATTTTGCATTATAAGAGCCCTTTTCTGGGAGGTTCTCCATATTCCAATTTATTCAGCTAAATTCATGCTAAAGGGGGTTGGTGGCTTAAATATAAGACTCAATCAAAAATTTGAATGAATTAATACATTTGAGTCTGTCCACATAAGAAAATTTGCATAAAGATCAAAAGATTTATTTATTTATTATTATATATCACTATAAAAATAATGTTTAAAAAAATGTAAACATTATTTGCATATATCCCAATCAAAATGTAAAGAGACAAATTATGTAATTAAATACAATTTATTTGTAGAAAATCTTTATGTTTTTATACACAAGTTTTAGTCTCTTAGTTCACTAAATCTAAAAAATACATTGCTTCAATTAATCTTACTTTATAATTATATCAATAAACATTTATTTTATTGACCATAACTACATTTCATTAACTATAACTACAATTAACTATAGCTACAATGACAAGTACATGCCACTATGTGGCACTTGTTATTTTATATATTGATTGAGTTACCTATTTCAAATTTAAAATATAGAGAATGTATTATAATTTAATTTAATTTAGTATTGACATTTTAATATACATACAACTTTTACTTTCTTATTAATTTAAATTATTTACTAAATTTGATATAATATTAAAGGTTTGTTAATCATTTATATTAATTTTGTTAATATATTATAATTAGTTATTAATTAATTTTGTTAATATATTTTAATTAGTTATTAATTAAAAGTTAATTATATATTGATATTGATTTAAGTTTATTAATATCATGTAATTTAAAAGTATAAATTATTGTTTAATCAATATAAATATAAATATTTATATAGAAATCACAAATTTCAAATGATATTTTAGTCGATAGGCTATTTGTGAGAACTTTGTTCTCGAAAATTTAATTCTTGATAGAAAAGTTGTCAGTTGGTCGAAAAAGTTGTGGAAAATTGCAAATCCTTCCTGTTAACTATTTACTAGTCAATTTTTTTATCTCACTCCACTTTTAACTCTTGTTTTGATAGTTATTAGTTGTTATCCCCACTTTTAACTAATTTAAAATTTAAAAAAATAAAAAATTAGTTGTGATCTCTTCATTAACTTATGTTGTGATCTCTATTCATTTAACTTTTAATTTATAAAATTGATTTAGATTTTAGTTAATTTTTTGTTTAAATATTGTTTTTTAGTTTCTATAATTTATTTAGTCAATAGAATATTTGTTAGACATTTTTTTTTTTTTTTTTTGGTATTTCTCTTATTAATTTTTAATAATAGATTTTTTGATGGGTTTTTTAAAATGATGAGTTTTTTCATATTTGATAAATTTAATTTAAATAAATAATATTTTTAAATATTTTAGTAAATATTATGTTATTTAAATTGAAAATTATTAATAATCTACTTTGTTCACATAAGATTACATTTAAATATCCACTTTTAACTATTGCTTTTCTTTTCTTATTTGTTTAAAAAAGAATTACTTGTGATCTCCACATTTTAGCTTATGCTTTTAAATTGATTTAGGTTTTAGTTTTTAAATTATTTTTTATATTAGTTTAATTTTTTTCTTTAAATATATATTTTTTTATTTCTCTTATTAATTTTTCATCATAATTTTTTTGATGAATTTTTTTTTTAAATGATTTTTTTTTCATCTTTGATAAATTGAATTTAATTGTAAAATCTTGAAATTATTGAACATGTTTCTTAACCAATATTCAATTTTTTTAAAATATTGTAAATTTTATATTTATGTTTTAATCTTCAACTTTTTAATTTTTGTATTTTCATTTTTAAAAAAAATTATATTTACATTATTTAATGTTCATTCTACATGTGTCTCTTAAATCTCATCTCCTATCGGCGCACTTGTTGCATGTACAAAAGCATGCGACTGCTAGTTAATAAAAATGTTATCTAATAAATTAAAACAATATTATTGATAGAATAAAATTTTATTGATTATTGATTCTTCATTCATTAAAAATTCTAATTAACAAAAATTATGACTGTAATTTCTAATTGGAAATGATCTATAGTATATAAATTTTGGATGTTTGAAATAACTAGTATAGATATCTTAAATAAATCTATCTAAAGAAATGCCAATAGATATCCAATACAAAATAATTATAATTTATTTTACTACGTCTAAAATTGTTATATTTCTTTTATCTCTATCTATTTAGATTTTTACTAATTTAAGCTTTTAATTTTAATTTCTAAAAAACTGAATGATTTATATCTCTAAATATTATAATTAAAAAAAAAATCTTTTATGTGGTATTTATTAAATTATTTTTTAAAGTATATTCTATTTATAATAAGATTTAAACTTTTGACATGTAGATGGTTTTCAAATTTAATCTAGAAGAATAGAAGTTAACATTAACATGCTCACAACATCCCACTCCAACCATTCTACCATTGTAGAATGCCTATCAACATTAATTAACAAAAAAAAATAAGTTAATTTAGTTAGAAATATAATTTATATGAAAGATTATTTAAATATCTGTAATCACAATTAATTCATTCCACTATAATATTACTATGAGAGATCTAATAACATTTGTAAATTGAAGGGTATTTTAAAAATAAAATTATTGACAAATTAAGAGATAAAGTACACATTTACTTTAGGAAATCTTATGATCATTATGAAACATAGTGTAGTATTAAAAGAGCAACATAGTTGAATTTAAATAGTAATAATTATATCTCAACTATAATAGTAATAGCAATATATATAAATTAGTTCAATAAAATCTAATTCAGTCAAATATTAAATATATTTAAGTAAAATATTTTTTATTTATAATAATTTAAATGATTTAAAATAATAATAATATTTAATAGATATTTATAATATTTTATTTTATTACATTGATTTATATATATAAGACACAAATTTATATATATATATAATAAAAGTTAAACTATAATACATCATTTATACTTTTACTAAACAATATATAATTTAGTAGATTATTAGTTCTTGCCATGGGCATAAATACTTGTGCATTCATGTTAGTGCTAATATGACATTAACTTGACCAATCAATTTCCCTAGCTTTGATTTGCAGATTACGAAGGGTGAGGGTTTGCAGAAAGTTGCTTTATCGTTGATATATATATATATATATATATATATATATATATATATATATATAATAAAAGTTAAACTATAATACATCATTTATACTTTTACTAAACAATATATAATTTAGTAGATTATTAGTTCTTGCCATGGGCATAAATACTTGTGCATTCATGTTAGTGCTAATATGACATTAACTTGACCAATCAATTTCCCTAGCTTTGATTTGCAGATTACGAAGGGTGAGGGTTTGCAAAAAGTCGCTTTATCGTTGCTTTAGTTCAACAATTTGAGATGTATATCTAAGTTAGCTAAAACAAAAATCTAACTAAACTATATGTTGAGTGTGGATAAATACATTAATTTAAGTTGATTGCCAAAAATTTAAGCAAATCATTACACTTATATTACACTATAAATTTTTTAAAAAAATTAAAAATGTGATAGATATAATTTTTATCCTAACAATAACTAATCAATTATATGGTTTTCATAAATTAAAAATGTAACTTTATTTTATTGATGAAAAAAGAGTTAACCACATCTATCTTAAAAAAGTATAATTATAAGTTAACAATATATTAAGTTACATACAATTTAAAATATTTAATTTAAATATCAAAATACAACTTAAATTTTAAAAGGTATCTCATTTGAAGCAATAATATATTTTATAACTATATGTATATAAGTTAAATAAATTTTATAATTTAAATTTATTATTTAAACTTTAAAAAAAAATTATTTTATATATTTTAATTAAAAACAATATTTTTAATACATGTTATTAAAAATAGGCTAATGTTTTTCACTCCCTTATGTCTTATAAGAATGTTTGTTGGAAAGTAAAGTTTCAATTGTAATGAATTCTCTATTATTTGATTGTTTTGTTAATAAAAAATATATTATATTATTTATTTGTGTATATAAAATGATATGAGGTGTGTGAAAAGTACCAGAGCCCACTTAGCTTTAAACAGTTGACTGAAAAGTATGAAGAAAAAGGCCAGGGAAAAGGGCAGCTCTGAACATGATGCTGCCATGGAAGGTATGTCAACTGTTTAGGGATCAGTGTCCGGGAAAACCCTAGAAACGGTGGTTTCCGAGAGTGCTCATAACCTAACAGTGCCCCATGGAAACATGGCCACTTCCCACGGTCTTGATGTTGTTACGTCACTGTCAAACAAAGATGTTGCACCTATGCTAAGCAATGCTGATTAGCAAGACATTCAGCATCAAGGTAACACAATCTCGTTTCAACTCCTAGATGATATTGTTGAAGTTATTTCATAATGTAGAGAAAAAACAATTATTTTGTTCTTCCTAAAAGTAATACCTATAGAACAAGAGTTTTTTAAATGGGCACACAACAACTGGGAACTTAAAGGATGGGTAATTGAGTCTTTTAGGGGTTTGGGTAGGGGATATGTTGCCTATACATTTTCTGACCTAGAAATTGCCCGTGTGGTGCTGCAATATGGCTCCTGGATTATTTGTGGTCAGACCTGTTATGTGCAAGCCTGGGATCTCAATTTTCATCTAGAAGGGATTAATAAATCCAAATATCCTATGTGGGTAGAATTCCCCTTTCTTAATTTAGCTTTTTTCCCTTTCCTGCAAAACATTGCAAGGCAGTTGGGGAAGGTCCTTTGGTGTAAACAACACTCTGAAAAATGGGCGAGCTTACGGACCCATCCTAGGGCATGCATTGAAATGGACTTAACTCAACCCCTGCCCAACTCTATTAATATGGTTGGTCCCGACTTCAAATTTGAACGATATCTCAACTATCTTAATAAACTCAATGCTTGTTTCTACTATAGAAGAGAAGGGCATCTCATTCGTAACTGCCCATTCCATAAACCCCAAGCTCCTTAGTTAGATGTTGATAATACTTGCAATAATAATGAAGTTGCTCAAATTAATTCCCTAATTCTTCCTTCCCCTACTAAGTCAATTAATTCCACTCCTTCCACTCAACCATCTTCTTCCACACCTTCATCCACTCCCCGCTCGACACCTCGTCTAGATTTCAACTCATATAAAAATGTTGTAACAGGTGCGTAGACCCAGGCCTCTAAAAGGAAAAAGGAGAACCCTCAATCTGGTAAAATTAGTCCTAGTAAGGATGTCTCTTCTGACCCCTTCACTTCTTCCCATCAGAAGGCTCCAACCTTCACAAATTTCTCCCGAGTCACTTCAAGACACTGCCCCTATGGATTTAATTAAACAAGACTCTAGTATAGTTGGCCAAAAAAGTTTGCTTAGAAACCAGTTTGATGTGCTCCATTCTATTGAGGAAACCCTCCCAAACTCTTCTCAATGAAGTGCATCATTCATTCATGGAACGTGCGAGGCTTGACCATCCTTGCTTAGAAGTATTAGGTCAAAAGGTCTATCAAGAACTATAAAACTAATGTTCTTATTCTACAAGAAGTCAAAGTTAGTGTGATTCGTCTTAAGGTTACCCTCGCAAGCATCTAGCCAAAGGCTCAATTTTTGCATACCAATCATATTGATGGTAGTGGTGGTGCGGTTTTGGTACTTGCTCCATGGCTTGCCAAATATATTATGGCGGTTGGATCAAATCCAAATAATTATTGTGTCTGGGCAACTATTCTTATAAATGATAAGATTTTGGGGTTTTCCTCCATCTATGCCCCTAACTCTTTGAATGGGAGAATTGTGCTTTGGGAGTGGCTTCGCATTAACCTTCCCAATGCGGAGTGGGTTTTAGGAGGCGACTTCAATATGGTGGGATATCCATCTAATTGTAGTTGGATTGGTTCTTCTCACTTGTGTCAGTCTAAATTTGAAGCTTGGATGCTAACTCAAAACTCTCTTGGGGTTCATGACACTCTAATGGGAAAACATGATATCCGCATGCCCCAGTGGTTTACATGGAGTAATTGTAGAGAAGGATATTTTCAAAAAATGAGTAGGTTAGACCACTTTTACATATCCTTTAGTTGTAATATCCTCCCATCATCTGAGGGTCGTCTTATCTCTTTAGATCTTTCTGCTACCCTTTTTGACCATTTTCCCATCTTTACAGTGCTTTCACTCTCAAACTCTTCACCTCTTTCCAAAGACCTGCCTTTTAAGTTGAATGTGTCCCATCTTCAAAATTAGGACTGCATTGATGGACTATTGGCTATTTAGAAAGCTGAGCCCAAATCATAGCAAGATAGTTGGATTAAGTGGTAGGGGACAACTATTGAGTGTTGCTCCTCTTTCCTTCGCGACTATGGGTAAAGAGCGGTTGCAAAACATTGCAGACTTGAGAAATCCATTCAAGGTCAACTAAAACTTGGAAGATCACGTTTGGCCTATGATCCATTCAACGTCTTGCTACATCAAAACATAGCCAAGGCTGAAAGTATGCTTCAAAAAATGGATGCTTACAAAGGAAATGGTGCACAAATTCGTGCACATTTACAATGGATTAAAGACGGTGATCGTGGTTCCAAATTTTTCTTTCAGTATCTTAACCATAAGCATAAAGCTCAACACATTACAACTATTAAGTCTGCTGATGGAACGAGGCAAACTAATCATTGTGAGATTATGAATACTTTTTATGATCATTTAAAAAATATTTTTACCGATGACTTAGCTAATGATATTCTTCTCCCCTTTCTTGAGGAAAGTGTAGTTGCATGTATTCCACATAAAATAGATCTTGACTACAACAAATTTCTTGATTACCTTCTCTCAATAGAGGAAATTGATGCAGCTCTCCAAAGCATGGCTTTAGAAAAAAAAGTCTAGGAATTGATGGGCTACCTGTAGAATTCTACAAAACTCTTTGGCCCCATATTCGAGAGGATTTCTATAATGTCTACCTTGAGGGAGTTGATAATGGTTCATTAGGAGAAGTGATTAATCAAGGATTGATTAAACTTATTCCCAAAGGCAAAGATGAGGACACTGTTAATGGATGGCGTCCTATCACCCTTCTTAACACCTCTTATAAAATAATTGCTAAAGCTCTTGCACACATAATTAAATATATATCTCAAAAGATTGTTTGTCCAGGGAAAACAAGCTTTTTTGGGTGGAAGATTTATCCTTGACAATCTAATCCTTGCTTGGGAAACAATTGAATGGGCACAACAAACTGCTAAGGATGCCCTTATTATTAAGATTGACTTTGATAAAGCCTATGATCGCATTCATTGGCCCTTCATCCTTAATATGCTTCAATGGCTAGGTTTTGGACCTAAAATATGCAAACAAATCAATATGCTTTTCCATGATGCTTCAGCTTGGGTCGTTGTCAATGGCATGCTCTCTTTGCCATTTCCATTGCAAAAATCCATCAAACAAGGCTGTCCACTTGCACCCTTTTTCTATGCACTCGCAGCCGATGCTCTTGGTTATTTGCTTCAACATGCTCATTCCAATAAACTCATTCATGGTATTTCATTCGCTCGCAATGCAACAACTCTCATTTTGCAGATAATAGTATGTTGTTTATACAAAATTCAACAGAGAAGGTGAATAATGTTTTGGATATTTTTTGCAGTATTTCTAGGTCCAAACTAGCCATGCATAAAACTGAATTCATCATGACCCATCTAACCCCTCGACCCCCTAGGATTCCCAGTCAATGGTGTGAGATTAAGCATGGAACCATCACTAGATATCTTGGCATTCCCTTTGGCATTGGGGTTTCACTCAAAGAGATGTGGTCTTGGTTCATGAATAAATTAAAAAACAAATTTCTTAATTGGACCAATAAGTTCCTATCAATGGCTAGTAGAATCCAAGTACCTAATAAGATCTTGTTGGCCAGTCATGTTTACATCTCATCTTGTTGGCTGCCCTATCAAACCTATTACACTCAATTGACTCAGCTTATTAGAAGGTTTCTTTGGAACAAATGGGGAAATACCGAAGGTTTTCCAATAACTTCTTGGATGCATTGTATCCAACCAAGGGACAAAGGTGGTTTGGGCATTATTGATCCGTATACACAGGGCATTTGCCTCGACACAAAATGGATTGTAAGGGCCTTAAAGAGTGATATGCCTCGGAAACATCTAGTTTGATATTGTATTCAAACAACTACTGCTAGGAAATCATTACACATAGTTAGTTGGCAAGATAAAGTGTTGTTGGCCCCCTATTTTAAAACCCATGGTTCAGCTCCTTTTAATTCCATTTGGAGGGCTTGGAAAATTACTTCAAAGAATTTGTGTTGGTATGTTTAGACTTTAAGTCATGGTTTAAATTTTGCTTCCTCCTCCATTTGGTGGAACCAACTGGTCCAGGAAAATAATAGCCCTCTGGCTATCTTAAAACATTTCACGGGAAGACAACTGTTAAGAAAGGTATTTGTGTGTTTTGTGACTTGTGGGAACCCCTTAGGTTTGACTGGAAATCATGGGAGCAAATCAAATCATAGTTCAATCTATCCTCCACTTATAAAAGACCAATCCTTGAAATCCTTCAATTGTTGAGTCTCGAATTATTGTGCCTCATGTCCACACCTTGCCATGATAGTTTTTTAAAAGACTGGAGATGGCCCAACACTCATACCTTTCAGAGTTTCCCGCTCAGAGTTGTGTATAAATAGTTGATCCCTACCATTTAGCTTTCCCAGCGACTTAACACCAAGTGGCGGTGTAATCTCAAAAGATCCTCTTGGAACAAATTAAGCACTCTCATCTGGAAGTCTAAAGCTGATGCTCAGGCTCAGTTGTTGTTGTGAAAAATTTTGCATGTCAAAATTCCAATTGGCGACAATCTCTTTTTTATTAACCCTCCTCCAAGCTATCCCTTTTGCCATAAAAGATAGACTATTAGGCACACATTTTGGTTTTGCCCTCATGCCTAGAAATTCTGGAGGTTCCTCCTTTCCACTTTTCTGGCTTTGTTTCCTCAAACCTAGTCTTGGAAAAATGCATTACTTGGTTTTTCTCCAGCCCCTAATATTATCATTTAATCCTTCAGGCACATTATCCTCAAGCAGATTTGGCAGTTAAGGTGTATGACTGTCTTTGCTCACACTTTCCATTCGTTTGAGGTTGAGTATTTAATGGTTACTTCAGATTTCTTTCCTATGCTCCTTATGTTGAAAGATGTTGTTCAGACCAATATAGTTCTTAAAAAGTCACTCGAAGATATAAATCATCAGCTTTGTGCTTTTGAAGAAAAGTTTAAAATTTGAGCTAATCACGCTGTCATCAATTAGTCTTGTGCAATATGGTGTTCAAGTCTATGCTTTCAACCTGGAATATGTACATCTTGGTTGCAGCTTTAGTCATGGTTGTTGATACTTCAAAGTAATTGCCGAGTGCGTTGATGGAGATTTGGAAGCAACTGCATTCTATTGTCAATACCGATGTTAACTCGGATGATCATTTGTAATATAGCTAATGCTGTTATAGCAGTCAGCATTGTATCTGTTGTCATATATTTGTAATTGTTTATTTTTGTTAATAAAATGCTTCTTTCAATAAATAAAAAAATTGACCAATCAAATCAAAGAATTTAAAAGTTTATATGCAACTTACAATTTGTATATCTATTATTCATTTTTTTCTTATTTTATAAATGACATTTTGTGCTCGTTCTATTGGTCCATACTATTTTTGGTAGGGAGACAAATCAATTTTCTTTAACTAAAATTGACATATTTTTTCCAACAACAATGATGTCATGCATTAATGATAGCTTTATCTTTTTTCACAATTGTGACAAATTGATTAGAGTTTCCAAAAAGTAATTATATTATCTTCCACCTCACTACCTGAGACATAAATGCATGTCTAATCAACAATAATAACTAAATCATTTTATTACCAAAGATTGTAGATAAATCAATCTATTATTTTCAACACCTTGTGAGTTTAAGTTAAATTAAAATCTTACTTAAAAACTAATTATCATATCATTCTAAAATACATTTATTTAATTTTTTCTCCACAATAATTTAAAATTATTTTATTCTAATTTTAAAATTATTTTTTTATTCTAAATTATAGTTAAATTAATAAATAAATAAATATTTTTAAGAATATAATTATTTGATAAATTTTTACTAAAAAGATTTATAAATTTTGTTATAATTTTTTTTTTAAAATTTAGATTTTAATATTTTATATTTTCTATTTTAAATATATTTATTAGTTTTACATTGTCCCTTACTTTTGTCAATCGTATAATGCTAAATTTTTTCACATTATGTTTAAATAGCTATTTTTTCCAATCTTCTTTTAATTATTTTTTGCATTTAAAAATTTGTAAAACTAATATTCTTCTTCAAACTTACTAACTCTTTTGTTGGTTTGGATCAAGTAGTCAATAATTAATTTTTTTAAATTTAATATTTGAATTTATATTAGAAAAGGTAGAAACGAATATTTTATTGATTTAACTCAATTTTACTCTCTAATTTCCTTCTTTCCTAACTATTGGTAGGAATTTCGACACAATGCGTCTCTTGTTGTAATATTGAAAATTATTACAAATAAATATTAGAAAAAACTAACACTGTGGTTCCGTTCTCACGAAAGATGAATTTTTAAGACTATGACTTAATATACTATACTTACCATTGTATTGAATGGTCGAAGGGACAACTGTTTGTGACCTAGTGCGGAAGTTAGGGTATGGGTATTCACATGGCTACTTGGATGGTGAGTTCAATTATTCAAAATTATTTTAGTATCTATATGATTGATACTTCTTATTTCTACTTCTTATCTTAAACATATGTCATTATTCAAAATTATTTTAGTAATTTACATAAAATACTTTTTTCCTTTTGATTTATTATGTTAAACATATGTCATTGTAGGTTTGATTGATCAAGAAAGTGCTCGAGGACGTCTATTACCTTTCTGTCTTGATCTAAACCAAACAACAATAGATGGGATTGAAGTTACAAGTGGTAAGTTAGTTACTATTAATTTACTTTATTATTTTTCTTTTAATTCCATTTTTGATGATTCTAAAAAGACATGAACAACTAAGGCAATGCATGTTAGAAAAGGTAATACAATTATGATAAAGAATTCAATACTTTTGAATAATTAACTTATAAATTAATTGTATAAATTTAGAACATATATTAAATTAATTTTTAGTCTTGCAAATTTAGATGATCAACAAAACACTCAAAAATATGGTCAACTATTTTCTTTTGATCTTAATCAATCAGTGGAAGAAATCAACACAATGCAAAGTGACTATGGTAAGAAAAAAATAAAATAAACTTCAACTAATCATGATTCTTTTATTTGAAACTTATGTTCATTTAACTAACTTAACTAACTCAATATATTTGTAGGTGATGGTGATATGAACATGGAAGATCACAGTCAACACTTTTTAGAATAATCAGTATACTATACTTATGTCTTGATTGTTGAAGACTTTACATCTCTTTTAAAATTAGATTCTAAAACCTTAGTGAATTGTAAAGGTAAGATTGTTAAAAAGTATTCTACATAAAATGGCTATTATGAACCAAAATTATCAATATTTTTAGAATTTCAATATAATTGAATGTATATTTGGATGTCAAATCAAATCATGTTATAAAATTGGTTCTAATGTAGAACATAGTTTAATGTAAGTGAGAATTTTTACAATGAGAGATTTTATGAACTTACCTATATTATTGATGCTACCATGATGATTTGAATTTGATTTTTTAGATATATCATGTTTTAAACTTGTTTCATCTAGTGTCTCTCCCTACGCGGGATACATTATGCTTTATAAAATGTTTCCTAAGTACATATGTTTAAAATATTAAGAACTGAAAATATTAACATAAAAAAAAATGATGTGAGCTTATGTGAATGATAGTAATATTTTTTTTATTACATAACGGAAATAAATATTTTAATTTTAACTATTTTCACATACATTGCAAATTTTTTTGTGAATCGTGTAATACTCCAAAATAAATGTATTAATTATGAATATAAATAAATATTTTAATTTAATAAAAATTGATAAAATAGATAATTTCATTTAGACAAATGTAAAAGTTATTTTTTATCATACAATAATATTAATAATATATTACATCAATTATAATTTTTATATCATAAATGATAAATAAATATAAGAATATTAATTAAAAATTTACATTAGAATATACTTTTTTAATTTTTAAATCACAATGTATCATTTTAATAATTTAAATAATTTAAAAAATTACAAGTCAATAATTTATTTTAAATATAAATATAATTTTTCATCAACATTTCCAATATATAAAAATAAAAAAATAAAAAAATTTTAAATTGTCAAAAAAATAATAATTAAAATTTTTAATCATCATATATAACAATATATGAATTGAAAGGAACATGGAATGGATTAAATTACACACGCTTCAATCGGAGTTTAATCCGCTTGCGGCTGACAAAGAGGAACTGCCAGTTACCGCTGGCAAAGAGGAATTGACGGACAGTTTGGTCATGAAAAACGGAAGGAATTTACCATGCCATCATCGCATGGCCATGCCCTCGTATAGCCAGTGCCCGGAAGTTAGGGTATGGGTATTCGCATGGCTACTTGGATGGACATGGTGGCACGAATTTCACAGGTGTTGCACAGTCCTCATTTTCTGCTTTTTCCACTTACACGTCAATGTAACAAAATGATTGATGTTATTTTGTTGGCAACGAGCGACCGGTATGAATTGGATGGTCCTCCACTGTTTCCGTTTTTAAAGACTCCCAACTGTAGATGGACAAATTAAGCGCGTCCAACTCATATAAGGAATGCCTTGGGCATAATGAGGGATCTAACCTAACTAATTAGAGCCTTATTCTGCTCTGCTGCTGCCTCCGGAAGTGTGAAGAAGGATTTGTCCAGGGAGTTTTTGTGTTGGACGAGTGGATATCGTGGGATTGAAGCTTCAGTTAAATTCATCCGAAAGGATAGTTTTTGTGTCGAACGAAGGAAGATCGGGGACAGGTAAATCTTCTAAATCGTAAGTCCCATTTCTTAGAAACCCTTTTGTTAGTTTCAGAGAAAAATGTATTGGATGAAGTAGCACATTGTGTTCGAAAAGGTCTTGTTTGCAATTTCAATGATCTCCGGCGCAATCTGCGAGATCTGCGTTTTATGGAGTACCTCCATCGAATGTTAGTATAGTGGCCTTTTATGTAAGAGGCTCTGCATGCATGCTGTTTCCTGTTTTAGTATGCTTATGAATTATAATTTTTCTTTGGAAAAGATAAAACAGAGATTTGTGAAGGATGGATTAAAGGTTGACCCCATTATTATATTGATTATTTAGATTTCTTTACGATTTCAGTATTTTTAACATTAATAATATATATTATCTATAATTGCAGGTTAACAATATGCTTTATATTTTGTTAACTAATTCAATTAATTTAATTCAAATGATAAAAGAATCAGTACCAATTAAATATCAATTAATATGAAGATGGGATTAGTGTTGATTTGGAGTTTAAAGAAATGTAGGAAACGGAGTAAAACAAGATCAGAAATGACATATACAAACACAGAGATAGAAGACATAATTTTATAGTAGTTCAGCTTTTCAGACTACATCCACGTTCAACCTGGGATTCTCAGTTTTATTAATTAATTTTTCTCTATACAGTACAACAGCCACATCAATAGCTGTATCATTCAATAATATAGGACCGAGAGGTTTTCAGTTACAACTGAAGAACTATTGAGGGATAATTCCTACAGAATACTGGCATTAGATATCAGGTAAAGAACATTTTCCTATTACGAAGTAATTGGTAAAATAATTGCTTTTTATTGAGAGAGACCGAGAGGTCATTATATACAAAAGAATTGAATGATGATGAAGAAACATTCTATTCGAGCTAAAAGAAAGCTAAAGAAATTTAACAGATAACTATAGACTAACTAATAATACAATTATTCTATTATTTGCAATAGATTACAAATAGATAACCATTAACTAATAATAGAAGCTATCTATTATTGTAATACCCTCCCTTAATGGTTAATCTATCCACAACACTAAGCTGTCCTTTGAATTTGACAAACTTATCAAGACCAAGAGGCTTGGTGAGAATGTCTGCAGTCTGATCCATTGTAGGAATGTATTGCAAGTCTATTGTCCTGTCTTCAACCATCTGTCGTATGTAGTGACAATGAACATCCACATGTTTGGTTCATTCATGGAAGACTAGATTCTGTGCTAATTTGATAATGCCTTCGTTATCAACAAACAAATGGGTTGGTCTTGTTGGTGACATCTACATATCCCCAAGCATCTGATGAAGCCAAACAGCTTTACAACCTGCCTTAACTGTCCTTCTGTATTCAGACTCTATAAAGGAGAGAGAAACTGCCTGCTGCTTCTTACCGGTCCATGTGATGACATCGGATCCCAAACTGAACACATATCCAAAAGTTGACTTTTTATCGTCAATAGAGCTTGCCCAATCTGAATTTGTGAACCCATTGAGTCTAGGATTAGAACTTCGAGAGTAAAGAAGTCCATAATCTGTAGTGCCCTGCACATAACAAAATGACTTTGGTGTTAAGATGTCATGGCCTATTCCCACTATGGAATTCCTTTAGCCTAAGAATATGTTTGAGGTTCAAACACACTATGAATGTTAGTCATCAGAGTAAAATTAACTTACTCTGTAGGTCATCTCGAAGATCAACAAGTGTCTTATCCCACCACTTAGGACAGAGACGAAAGTGACCAACATTAGTATCAGGAGATGCTCTATGATCAGGTTCCTCAACAAAAGAATCGAGATCAAACTCAGGTGAAGCATCTACAAATCTGGATGATCTTGCAGGAGAAGCTGGAGGTATATGTATAGGGATCACTGGTATAATTGGAGCTGTAGGAGCTATTGGAGCCCTCCGATTAGATGGACCTGATGGAAGTCTAACTCCAAAATCACGAGTCTTCATAGGCTGGTTTGGTAGATTAGGAACAGGAGAAACAAGCATGAAAGGTCCTCGTTGCTCATCAAAGACTACATTACGAATGTATAGGAGATGGGATGTCTCAGTGTCAATCAAGTGGGAGGATTTGTCAAGACTATTGTATCCAACAAGTATGAGTTTTTGACTCTTGGCATCTAACGTGGTGCGTGACGCATTAGAGATCCAAACAAAGGCAAGATAGCCAAAAACCTTCAGGTGACTGATTCTGGGCTTGCGACTTGACGAGGCCACTTCCAAAATCTTACCTTTGACTGCCACTGTGGGTGACCGGTTCAAAAGATAAATTGTAGTGTTAATTGCTTCTGCCCAGAATTTCTTTGAAACATGTCTGTGTTCGAGCATGGATCAAGCCATCTCGGTGATTGTTCTGTTCTAACATTCAACTACACTGTTTTGTTGTGGTGTGGGGTGTGGTTAACTGGTGCTGAATGCCAGGAGTATCACAGAAGCTAGAGAAGTCATTAGAACAAAATCCCCCCCCCCATTTTTTGGCCTAAGAGCCATAATAGATTTCTCAAACTCTTTTTCAACTAAAGGTTTAAACTTCTGAAATACAATAAATGCATCTGATCTATTTTTAAGAAAGTATACCTACATTTTTCTACTGAAATCATCAAGGAACAATAGAAAAATATTGGGACCCAAGAACTGAAGGAGTGGTCATAGGGCCATAGATGTCAGCATGAACAAGCTAAAGTACCTGAGAAGCTCGTCATGAATATGTGAAAGGTGTGCGATGTTGCTTCTCAACTTGGCATGCATCACAAATTCCAAGCTGCTAAGTTTGAATCTCTAGCAATTCGAGGACAAGCTCTTCCCGAGCAAGCTGAGAAAGATAATGCACATTTAAGTGCCCATATCGTTGATGCCTAAGAGTATTGATAAAAGATTGTCAAGCAGCCATAGCGAAGTCTTGAGAATCACCAGAATCAGTAAGTCAGAAAAGACCATGATCCTCAAGACCCATCGTAACAATAGCCTAATTCGCCCTATCAGTGATGGTGCACTAATGTGAATTGAAGGTGACATCCAACAATGGAGAGTGTTGCAACAACTCATTGACTAAGAGTAGATTTAGTTCCATCCTTGGAACATGTGCACATCGAGGAAAATGAGATTCCTCCCAGTAGACTGAATCTCAATGTTGCCTTTACCAACAACCAAAAATAACAGAAATTGAATAAGGCTGGTAGTCAGTGAAAAGGTCTTTGCGATGGGTGAAATGACAAGAGACACTTTAATCAATGTACCAGGTAGACAACTTCACACAATCTATAGGTCTTTTAGCCATGAAGGCGTAAAAGGCAGATTTAGTCTGCTCAGTGTGCTCTGCATTGTTTGCTTTGGTCTGCGAACCAAATTGCTTAGATTGGGCAGCTAAGCATTTTCGACATTCAACCTTCATGTGACCAAACTTGTGGCAATAGTTGCATTGAATGTTCTTCTTTTGGGAGCCTTCTGAATCTGCAACAAAGGATTTCTGCTCAAAAAATTGTTGAGACTCATCTTTATCTGTCTAAATCTATGTTACCCCAAGTTTTTGGGATGAGGGGATGGGGAAACGGGTTTTCGGGATGGTTTTTTCTTTTTTTGCAGGAACAGGGGACGGCTATATACATATACATATCGGAATTTTCAAATATATTCATCAATTCTACATTCATCACAACAACATAGTTTAAAATTATCAATTCCATTCATCAAATAATGATTCATCAATGATCATAGGGAATAGCAATCAGCATCTAATTGAATCATCATAGAAAATTCTAAATAGCATCATTTTTAATCATTTAAGAAAATTCAAATAATCACTTTCAATCATCATCTAAGTACTTACAATACCATTAGTAAGTCATGAAATGAATCAAATGAGACAATGAAAAACATCAACTTTCAACAAAATGAAAACATTGAAAAGTTAAGACTTAAACAATTAAACTTTTAAAGTATCAAGTTATCAACCATGTCTATCAATGATCATATTGATGTATAATCATTCCATCAATGTATCAACTATCAATGATCATATAATGTCAAGAGAAAACATTTCAATTCTAAAACATCAAAATCAAAATGAAAGCAAAGATACTATGACAGCTGCCCCTAATCTTCCATATCAAAGTCACTATCACTATCATCTTGAGCCTCAAGGGATGCACCATCCAATGGAATGCCAAGCAATCCTGTCAGTTTGTCATCCTCATCAACTTGGGTGGCATCCTCGGGATCAATATCCCATCGTAAAGCTGGATTCTGTCGATACACTGGAGTCTTATGATCGTCAAGTTGTAGAGCACTATGCACAACCACTAACTTCTCTGCTCGTTTAGAGGTAAGCCTATTCCTCTTTACGGAGTGGATAAAGCTGTATGTAGACCAATTCCTCTCTGCAGCAGAGGAACTAGCTACCTGTGAGAGGAGACAAATTGCAAGCATCTTTAATTTAACTGTGGTGCATTTGATCCATGCCATTGCCACCAACCAACGGGGCTTTTCAATGCCATTACTGCTCTATCCACCTTTGCCTCTATTGTGCCAAAGGTTGGACCATCAAGGTTTGTGAAGGCAACCCATTGCTCTCGAAGTATACTAGATTCTTGAGATAAATACATCTTTTGAAGGGCCTTTAGAATACCATGTCTCACCTCATCATCCTCACTAGGAGCACACCTTCCAGGCCTAGGCGCATACCATTTTGGATTTAGTGCATAAGCTGCCATGTGAAGAGGAGTATTCATAGTATTCCACCTCTGCAAGAAAATTGGATTAATGTACTTATCATATAAGACCAGATCATTATCATGAGCCAATATTATTTGCTTCATCTTTTCAAGCATGTTGTCTACAGTGTCATATGTCTCCCCAAGGCTAGGAGAGTCTGTATCAGCATATCTAATGACATCCACAATAGGAGAGACGATCGAGCAAACATATCTACAATGAGAATAAGAAGAACATGTTAGTTATATATTTTTAAAAGTAAATGACTGAAAATCAGAATCTTTTAAATTTAAATCGGATTTTAGAAATCTGAAAATTGAAAGGATTTATGAAACTTATGATTTCCAAGTGAAAATGAGAATAAAAAATGTCTTACCTCATAGTAGACCACCAAGTATCATCAAGAATCCTTTGTTTGATGGCTTTTCCTTCAATAGTGTTTGATGTAAGCCACTTATTCCACTCTGAATTCACTACCATTTGTTGTAGAGCGTCATGCACCTCAACCATCCTCTCTAGCAGAATGTAGTAGCTAGCATATCTTGTCTCTACAGGTTTGAGAAATTCCTTCTTTGAAAATGTCCTAAAGAGGGCAAGTGAGGTGTGGTGGTTGCAAATAAACATTTGAATCTCTCTTCCTTGTGTCACCACTTCTTTTACCCAAGACAATTTTCCCATGTTCTTCAATGCATTGTTCAATGCATGACCGCAACATGGAGTCCAAAAGATGTGCTTGTAAGCACCCTCCACCATCATTCCAACCAATTTGCACACATGTGCTGAATCAGTAATCACTTGAACAACATTTGAGGGCCCAACCTCCTCTATGGTCTCTGGTAGAATGCCAAATTGAAAATCTGCATCCTTGCGTTTCCCTGAACAATCAACTGCCTTAAGAAAATAAGAGCCAGCTGCGGATGTGACAATGACATTGATAATTGGCCGATGTCTAATATCAGTCCACCCATCCATCACAATGAAACAACTAGTCTTCATCCAAGTATGACTCATATCCTTCATCACCAAACTCACCTTGGAATATGCTTTATCAAGGAGGGTAGTGCATAGTTTATGATCTCCAGGGGGTACTGCAGAGGGGCCTACTGAACCTGCATCTCTAATCATTTTTTTGAAGAATGGTGATTGGGCCACATGAAATGGGATGGCATGGGCATAAAAGAAATCAGCAACAGAACAATCTAACATTTCTCGTGCTTGTGCATTGAACAAATCTGTAATTGACCCTGGCTGCCCACTATCACTAGCCTTCCTTTTTCCCTTTTCATTTTTTCTGTTCCCACACTAGTAAATACACTATCACTGGATGACATAGAGTGACTAGTAATACCATGAGTAGATAACTGTGAAGGTGGAGGCATAACAAAGGGCAAACCTTTAGACTTGTACTCAGCCTCCATGTGCAATCTATAACACTCTAATTTAGCATCCTCCTCTAATTTTTTACAGTATTTAACTTCTTTGTCCTTAACCCCCAAGAAATGAGACCACATCCGTGTGTAACTCCCTCTAATTTCACCTTCACACACATGACATTTATAAATCCTACTTCCACCTGAATTTTTCTTTTTGACATCTATTGGATGAACAAGGCAAAGTAGAGGCTTTTTAGGATTAAAAGGACCCCGTGCAAAGTCTTTGAGAACAACTGAAGGTATTTCAAATTTGTTTGTTATATCTCTTGAATCACCACCACCTCCAATTCCAACTTCTTCACCCTGCCATCCTTCATCACTACTAGAACCATCAGTGCTGCTGCTGCTCATATTTAAATTTAATGGAGATCAAGAATCTGAAATTTAACAAAAATGAAAATGAAAATCAGACTTCTCTCTCATGACATACATTAAAAAATTTGTAATAAGTATCAAGAACTTTAACACAATAAATATTAAATATTAATCTAAGAACTATTGAAATTTGAAAACTAAGCTTTAACTTTTTATTTTTTAAGGGCAATCCAGTTTAGAATTTAGAAATCATTTTACTGCTTTCAGGCACAATGCTAGAGTAAGATCTTAAGTTTTAATTTATAATAATTTATTGTAAATGTATTTACAATTACAAACTTACACAATGACTCTTAAAAAATAATAAATTTAAAAAATGAAAAATAAAAAGCTTACCTCTGCAACCTGTGAAATAAAAACCCTGCTTGCAATACGTTTATTATTATCTCTTCTCAGCTTTGCAACTTTGTTTGCAACCTTCAAACACCTATAACCTGCGTAGTTAGAAGCAGTCTGAACTATGTTTGGACAGTATGTTTTCACTGAAAATAATGTGAAAGCAATTTCTCTAAAGAATATGTATAATACCTAAAACTTTGATATAAATTAGAGTGTAGAACTTTGATTAAAATTATAGTTTGTTTATAGAAAGAGCAGTTCTATGGGACAAACATTAAAAAGTGGTCAGCTGATGAAAAAAACTCCAATTAGAAAAATTCGTACAGCTCTTGCAGCGGTTTAGATATCTCTGCTTAGAAGCTGATAGGGTTTATAAACAAACAACCTATGATCAGCCAACCTTCTTTATAGCAGTATGCCTATGCCTGAGCCTGATTTTTCCTCTCTTCTAAATTATGATTTCTAAGTAACTTCAACCTTCAAACACGTGTGTGAGAATGAGGAATGTTGCTCCGAGTAGAGAATGAGGAATGTTGCGTTCAACTTTGTTAAGCTTCAGACGCGTGTTGCCCTAGTCTTTAAGATGCGTTCGCCCTTGCTTGCGACCTGCATCTACCTTGCTGGTAATTTGCGTTTGCCCTCTGTCCGAACTCGACCTGCGTCCAAACTGACCTGCAAACAAATTGCCCTCCAAAACAAACTCGACCTACAAAAAACTCGGCTCTTCAACCCTTCAGCACAGCTTTGTCCATGTCGGGGAAAATGGGAAATGAAAAATATTTCCTCACTAAAGTTTTAAACTTTTAAACATTAACAAACTTAAAAACTTAGCTTTTAGACATATAAAAAATATTAAAAGTTTTATTTTTTAATATATTTGAAGTTCGACTACCAAAATTCAGGGTCTGCAGGTGGCCAATATAATTTATTTAATTTTTGTGATAAAAATAAAAATCGAAAACATTTTTAGAAGTCTCAGAAACTCTAGGAAATGAAAATGCAGTCCTCGGGATAGTCAACAAGTTTCGGAAACTGGTTGACTATTTCCCGTGTTGCGGGGACACGTTTTTGATTTTCCTATCCAGGTGGGGTCAGCTTGGAAACATTTCCTGCCATCCCCCTGTCCTCGAAACCGTCATCGTTTCTGAGACCTAAGTCTTAGAGGTGGAAACGCGTTCCCAGGTAACATAGGTCTAAATGGATTTAGCAGCAAAGGCTTGCCTATGGAAGTGGAGCTAGAATTGCTACGGAATTCTTGTTTCCACTGATCTTGTTGAAACATAAGTGTGCAAAGATATGTGAACTTTAGATCAACATCAGTAGAAGTGATGTTGAAAGTCTTGATAAAATGCTCGTAGGACTTAGGTAAACTTTTAAGAGTTATGACCACCATGTCCTCTTCCTCCATCTTGCATCCAATGGCAAGCAACTAATCATGGATTTCCTGAATCTTATTTAGGTAAGCTTGGAGCGATGTTCGCTCATTCATGATAATAGAAAACAGAGTGTTCTTCAGAATGAAAGCTCTGCTTTTGTCAGAAGCCTTATGAAGATTTTTTAGATGTGCCTATATCTTAGCAGCTGTCTTGTTGGATGAAATTTGAGAGAGCTGATCATCAATGACAAATCATTTGAGAAGCATCATTGCCTCTTGATTATTCAGATCCCATGCATTCTGATCAGTACCAGGAGCAGTCGGACACTATGTAACACCCAAAACAAGCTGATTAATATTCCAATATTTAAAGATTGCTATTATCTGCTACATCCATGTGCCATAATTCCAACCTTTGAATTTTGAATTGTTCATGAGTAGAATATTAGTTAAAGATGCCATAGCATGTTTTTCAATGAAAAAATTTGAAAATCTATTAAGGCACATACATTGAGGCAAAAAAATGGAAGACCTTGAAAATTCGAAGGGGTACCTAGAAGAGAGTTCAAAAAACCTAGAAAAATGTTAGTTTCTAGATCCCTTGGCTCAAAAATTGAGGCATGAAAATTGAGGTACCCAGAAAAATCTAATGACAACCTAGTTGAGATCTTGGAAAACCCAACAAGAATTTGTGAATCATCTTTTGATTCGGTACAAAAATTAGGGTTTCGAACAAAAACGGCCTTGCTACAAAAAAACCCCCAAAATGGTGGAAATGTGCAGAAAAAATAGATGGCAGTTGCAAAAAAAAGGCTGTAAGAAGCAAATGTCATAGAAAATAATTTTGAAACATATTGCTCAGATAATTTTGAACAAGAAATTATAATATTTTTCGAAAAATTTCAAATAATTGGCTTTGATACCATATTATGAAGTAATTGGTAAAATACTTGCTTGTTATAATTAGAGACTAAGAGTTCAATATACACAAAGAATTGAACGATGTTTCCTGAGGAAACAATTGTAAAGAATAGAAACATTCTATTCTAGCTAAAAGATAGCTAAAGAAAGCTAACAGATAACTACAGACCATAGTTATGGGACTCGGACTCCCCTCTGACTCAGAAAGTCAAAATCGGACTCGAACTCGAACTCGGTGACCAGAGTTAGCAAGGACTCGAAAAATTGAAAAACCCATGAAATTTAAAGATTTTTAAGGATTTACCCTTTTTTTCATGCATCATTTAGTCAATTAACATTAAATACACAATAAATGAGATCATTGATGTAAAAATCGCCTGAGGAGATTAATTGCCTAGGCCTGAAAAAGTTTAATCGGGAAAAATCGGGAATTAAAAAACCACTAAATTTTAATAAAAAAATGCGATTTTTTTACAAAATTCAATGCTTTTTTGCATCTAATGACTTAATTACTAACAATACATAAGAAACAATCATGTTTAGATATATATCAATGCAAAAAGAGTTATTAATCGGTAAATTACTAACAAGTAAGTAGTGACAAGTTGTAAATTACTAACAACTAACAAGTTCACAACACATGAGAAGTATTCTCATAAATAAAGTGTCAAATGTAAAGAGTTCAAATAAGCACATCAACATGACTACAAATAAGTACAAATGTCAAATACAGGACTACATCTTCCTCTTCCCAATTGCTTTACTAGTGAGTGCGGGAGAGGGTAAAGCTCTAGAACTAGAACCCCGTAGGGTTTGTGCCCATGTTTGTGTCTGTGCCAATGCAGGAGATGGTGTAGCTAGAGAACTAGATGTCGGTAGCTCCACATTCGTTGCACGCAAGATGTCAAGGTCCTCTGCAGTAAGCTCAATGTCATCATCCTCATCATCGCCCTCCTCGATGTCATCCAAATCGATGTCATATCTAGTTCCACCCCCTTACTCCTCTGCAGCCTCCTCCGCGGCCTCCCTCTCCAAATTGGAGATGTCCTCCTGTGTAAATAAGGGAGCCTGCTCCTGTGCCGTCCAATCATAATAAGGATCTATCTCATCCAAATCGACTGGCCCAGGAGGATCTTGTTGTGCCTTTTTCATGTGCAATTTAAGATTATATTGCACATAGACCATGTCATTCATCCTCTTTTGGGACAACTTGTTTCTCTTTTTTGTGTGGATGGCCTCAAACAAACTCCAGTTGCGCTCAAAATGTGATGCGCTTCAAGGCTGTGATAGGATTCTGAGAGCAAATTTTGCAAGATTTGGAGTGCTTGCACCCCAAGTGGTCCACCAAGCCACTGCATCACAAAAATTGTACAAGTTAGAAAATACTAATAGACAACAAAAAGTGAAACATAAATGTTAATTTAGCATTTGAGATTCAGAAGTTTGCAAATGTATTACCTGGGGTTTGTGTAAGCCTTGCTCTCTTGCAGAGAGAAGTGGAGAACACCTTGCCCCCTGCTGAAGTGAAGATCTCCTGCTCAGTGATGATTTTATCTCTTGTTTCCTCGCTGGTTACCATCTTTTCGACGCACTCACTTAGGCCTTTGATGACCTCTCCATCAGGATCTGCATATGTACCATCAGCCCTAAAACCAAAAACCAAAAATAAATAAGTCTTGCAATTTTAGTACACACCCAACACCCTACGAAAGCAAAATGAACTCAAGTCTTCATTAGCTTAAATTTGAGTAAGAACGAGCTTACGGTATACCTAAAACGTGGGTTGAGGAAATATCCTGCTGCATGAATGGGTTGGTGGAGCTGATTATTCCACCTTCTATCAATGATCTGCCAAATGGGTTCATATTTGATGCTTTCCCCCTTGTAATTTTTGACAAATTCTTTGGCCTTGTCCATGGCCTCATATAGTTCACCCATTGGCGTTTGGTCTCCATCAACCAAACGCAGAACTCTAACTAAAGGCTCAGACACCTACAATATAAATTTGAAATTAGTTGACAAGTTACAAAATTATTATTTACTTGAGTTACAAACTTAGTATGTTATAAAGTTGTAAAGTGTAAACTAAAACTTAAAGTTTTGTAGTTACCTTTACTATTTCATCAGCCTTATCTTCAAAATATTTATCAAACACAATCCGCACAACATTCTCTCCTTCACTCTTCTTTGAAAATGTGGAAGCAAGCCATTTTTTGGAAACAAACATTTGCTTCAAAGAAGCCAAATTATCGAGAATGCTTTGCAATATCAAAAAAATTATTGCAAACCTTGTGACGGCAGGCCTGACAATTTCTTTGCCATTAGTGTGCTCTCTCATCAGGCTAAGAAACCATGGGTGATTGTATATGTATTTTATCACCCGCCTTGCATCCTCCACAATTGGAGTGACCCACTCAAGTTTGCCCATGTCCTCCAAAAGAAGGTCAAGGACATGTGCTGCACACAGGGTCCAAGAGAGAGTGGGGTGCCTCTGCTGTAGGAGTTTTCCTGCCAATTGTAAAAGAAAATACTAATTAGTTTTCAACTTTTCAAAAATATCAAACTATTAAAAATTCTTGTTGTGAAATTCACAATGCACATGCAACATAAAATTACGATTTACCTGCTGATACATATGCAACAGCATTATCTGTGATGATTTGCACCACATTTTCAATGCCAATCTCTAAGACCATGTTCTTCAACATCAATGCCAATGTCTGAGCATTTTTTACCTTGTTGGAGGCATCAATTGATTTCAGGAACACCACATTATCATTACAGCAAGCCAAAAAATTAATTATGGTCCTGCTCTTCCCATCCGTCCACCCGTCAGAAAGAATGGTGCAACCAAATTTTGTCCATTCTTGTTTCTGTTCCTCAACAAATGCTTTGGCCCTCTCAACAGCATTTCCAATAAGCCTACAATAACAAAATTTAGTTATGTCTTAGATTCTTAGTAATTTAAAATTGATTTAGACTTTAGTAATCAACATTCTAATTTCTAGATAAATTAATTAAAATTTAGAACTAAGTAAAAAGTTAAAAATTAAAAGGAAATCGAGTGTAATAAAATTATTCGCTTACCTGCCACCTAACACAAAACGAGAAGGGGACTTGTACCTCTTTCTTGCAACTGTCAACCCTGTGGCCAAAACCTCCCAATAGGGACTGTCCACAACACTAATGGGAAGGTTGTTGAAAACCCAGAAATCTGCTAGTGCATTGTCCAACTGGTCATGGACCTCCTTATTCCATCTAGTGGCCTCTAATGAAGGTTGTGCACTAGGTGTGTGCCTCGGCACAAAATAGCTCCCTATCCCAGAAGCACCTGCTGATCCTGATGGTGTGGAAGTGCTAGGAGGTGTAGGAGTGGGAGTGGGAGCAGAACTTGTGAAAGAAAAACCACCCTGTTTGCGGACATGCGGCCCACGATAAGAGCCGGCCATGCTCTCAATGGCTGCCTCCTCTTGAACATCAACGAAACTGCCCTGGGTCTCTGCTATGGCTGCCCTGACATGCAATTTATTCCGCTCTCTTTGCAATTTTTTTTGCTCTCCAGTTGCGAGCAAGGCATTTGCAAACCTTTTTATTTCTTCTGTTGTACTCTCACAAGGATTCGTATCATGTTTCGAGATCCTTGCGATGTGATATTTGAACCGGTAAATGCCCCCGGATATTACTTTTTCACATCGAATGCAAATCACTTTGGTTGGTTCATCGGGTGCTTCATAGGCATATTTCCATGCTTGATCTCTCGCGTTCTTTGGCCTGGTGCCAATGTAGCCTGAGGGGCATGGAGTCAATGGCCATTTATTGGCCATTTAAAACTGCTGCGGGCTGCCTACACATACAAATTTAAAAAAAAAACTATAAATAAATTATAACAAGATCAAAGTTAACAGTTAAACAAAGAATTCAAGCAACATTCCAATAATAGCACTAATAAATTGAAATCCAAATAACATTCAAACAAACTAGCTGCTAGGGTGTCAAATTTTTCAAAAAAGTGCAAATTTCTAGCATAAATTTGATCTAGAATGGAAAAAAATGCAAATGAATGCATTTAATCTTGCTTACATTCATCAAATGCATTCCTAACTAATTAGGAATGTATTTTTATCCATTTACATGCAAGAAAAAAAAATACAATCTCTTGCAAAAATAAAAAACAAAGATTCAAATCACTTACCTAGTAACGAAGAAATCGAATCAAAAGGCCTCCAAATGCACTTGATTTCGCCTGTTTCTTGCCAAGAACTCCTCCTCTATCCTCTCCTCTCCAAAACGCCCTAAGCAATGTAAAAACAAAATGAAAAAAATGTGTTTTTTCGTCACTTTATGTGACTGCCGGGCGCGGGCGATTTTTTTGCAACAAATCGCGATTTTTAAGCGATTTTTTAGGCGATTAATCTGCGATTTTTTGGAAAAAATTTGCAAAAAAAAATTTGCGATTTTTGGGGCGACTAAATCGCCGGCCCCAAAAAATTGCGATTTTATCTTGATTGAGATAAATAGAAGCTACTTAACACTCATACACAATTTTGCATAGATCAAATAAGTATAATAGCGAATTTCTGAAGAAAAAAAACTGAATAACATAATATAAAGTTGAAGATTTAAAATTTAAGATTCAATCCTTAATAAATTCGTGACATACCACTATATCATTTTCAAAATTAATATACACTGAAAAAAAACACCTTCTAGAAATCTCTATCTTTTTAAATTTAAAAGAATTTTTTTTTATTTTTTGGAAAGTCCTGGGCTCGGGACTCGGCGAGTCCATGTGGACTCTGCTAGGACTCGGCCGAGTCAAATTGCAGAGGCCATTTGCCTTGGAAAGGCCACCTCTGTCTCAGACTTGCAGAGTCCTGCTCGGACACGCAGAGTCCCGGAACAGACTAACTAATATTAGAAACATTCTATTATTTATAATAGATTACAAATAGATAACCATTAACTAATAATAGAAGCTATCTATTATTGTAATATTTCCAACCCCCAGCTGCTACATATGATGGTGATTTGGCTTCATACACCCAACAATTAGAATATTTAACTAACAAGGGAGGTTTCTGCCAAGACTTGAAGAACAGTCTTGACTGGAAGAACAATGTTGGTTTTGTGTCTTGGAAACAGTTGTGAATCAATCATAGATTATAACAATGCTTGATGCAATAAGAAGGAATAGCTCAATTATCAAGCAGAAGTGGTCACTGCTCTTGTTGATATGAATGATAGAGAAAAATCACAGAACTGTTTGAGGATATATACATGATAGATTCTATCCTTCAGAAAGTAAACAGAGAAATGTTAAAGTTATTTTTGACATTGTAAACTGAAGCAACTCTCTTCTTGCATGAGATAACTTATGAACTGAGAAGCAATCTAAGAGAAACTGAGTCTCAAAATTTGGAGTTCAGTCTAGGATATACAGATTTAATATTTTTAGCAGCAGAGGAAAGTTTATATTGGTACTAAGAAGTTTTTTCTAAAATCACATTGATTGAGCATGGGGACATTTTTGTACGGAGACATAATTTACAAACTGAGAAGCAATCTAGGAGAAAATGAGACACAAAATTTGGAGTATGGTCTAAGAAAAATAGGTTTGAAGATTTTTAGCAAGTTTAGATTGCAAATAGAAAGTTTTTAAAAAACCATATTGATTGAGAATAGGGCATTTTGGTATGGAGATGTCATACAGTAGCATTTATTATGATGGAGGCAGCATAAATGGAAGGTATCGAATTTGCAAGAACAAATAATCTAGCTCATGATCACGATATGATTTACATTTCATCAATTAAATTGACAAACTTAAATTAACATTTAAGCTAGAAATATGAATGACAGAAAAATTGTAGAACTGTTTGAGGATAGATATATGATAGATTCCGTCCTTTAGAAAGTAGATGGGGAAAGACTGATGATAAAGTTGTTTTTAACATTGTAATCTGAAGCAACTGTCTTCTTACATGAAATAAATTACAAACTGAGAAGCAATTTAGGAGAAACTGAGACACAAAAATTGGAGTTTAGTTTAGGAGAAATAGATTTAAAGATTTTTAGCAGTAGGGGGGAGTTTAGATTCCTAAAAAGAAGTTTTTGAAAAATCATATTGATTGAGCATATAGCATGCATTTTGGTACTGAGATGTCACGCGGTAGCATTTATCATAAAGGAGGCAGAATAAATAGAAGGTGTTGAATTTGCAAGAGCAAAATATTTGATCTATCTCATAATCACAATATGATTTGCGTTTCATCAATTAAACTGACAAACTTAAATCAATGAGTCAACAAATAGACTTGAGAGAATAAATTTTATAGAAGTCCACAACCACAATAGTACATGTAATGATTCATATTTCACAGACAACTTGAGTAAATAGAGTAAAGTAATCAGAATTCCTTGTAGATAGCGACAACAGAAATGTAGTGCATAAAAGAGGATATAAACAGCAATAATGAATTCAAGTTCAAGCATTGTTAGTCAGAATTCCTTTTAGAGATAATGACAGATGAAATGTATATAGATGAATATACTGTAAATGTTCCAAGGATGTAGAATCTACACAACATAAGCGCATAAGAGAAGATATAAACAACAATAGTGAGTTCAAGTTGTTAATCAGAATTTCTCTGAGATAATGACAGATGACTTGTATATAGATGAATGTACTATAAATGTTCCATGTATCTGGAATTTATGCAACATAAATGTTGATGTTTCACCCATAAAATAATGAGAAAAGTAGAATAAAGATTCATAAAAGACAAAAGAGATTATCCTGGGACCCTTCCACTTGAAGGGAAAAATCCAGCCACACTAAAAGTAAACCTCTTTTATTGATAATAAAATTTTCAAGTACAATGCCTTCCATTTGATGCATTCATCATAACAAACAAAGCAATCACACATGTAGAGAGTTGAGAGACCCTTCATATTACACTCAAAGTTCTCTTTAATTTTCAAATACAAGACTCTTCATGTTTCCAAATGCATGACTCTTCGCATGAAATATGTCTCTCCAAATAATATTATCTCAAATATTATCACTATCATTTGTACTTAAAGGAGGTGCAATAGTTAAGCCGATAGACATATATACAGATGACATTTTTATTAATTAAGACGTATGATATAGACAAATGCTTAAACAAATCTAAATAAATTAAAAAAAGTCCAAGACTATAATTTTTTTAAATACTCTTTATAAATCTACAAAAATTAATATCGAATATTTAGATATAACTCAACGCTTAACCTAATATTTAAATCATATTTTAGATATTGTTACAAAATATAAAACACAATTGAGCCTAATTTTACTAGTTCCTAGAAAATATTATCTAGATTTAGAGTGTGAGTAACGAAAAAAAGATAAGTTAACATTTTTAATTCATGTCTTATATAATTGAACTTTCATTATTTTAAATAATTTATTAAAAATATTAGAAGCCTTAAATAAAACAAACATAAAGTATGACTTAAAAACTTCTCCTTCTTTTGCTTCTCCCTCTTCTGCTCCTTCTCCTTCTTTTCCTCCTCTTCCTCCTTCCAAGCTTCTTTTCCTTCTCCTTCTCCCTTTTCTCCTCTTTGTCCCCCTTCTTCTCCTTCTTCTTTTCCTCCTCCTCCTTGGACTTCTTCTCCTTATAGGACTTCTTCTTCTTCTTCTTCTTCTTCTCCCCCTCCTCCTTTTCCTTCCCCATATTTTCTTTCTTCTTTGTCTTCTCTTCCTTATCCTTCTTCTTCACTTCCTTCTCCTTTTCCTTTTGCTTCTTCATCTCCTTCCTCTTATTTTTCAACTTCTCCTCCTTTCCTTTCTTTTCAATTTTCTTCTTCTTCTGTGTTGTTTAGCCAAAGATAAGAGTGTCCCATATTTTTTAATCATTTCTTTCTTTATACTATTAAAATTACTAAATCTAAGTCTGTGAGAAACTCTGTCAAAAAATCCTAAAAATCCTGAGTTTTATGATTCAAACAGGAATAATCCACTAAAGGGAAGTCTAATTATTAATAATTTTTTTTTCCTATCATGTTATCAAATCACCTCACCTAACATGAATAAAAAGATTACATGAATGAGGTAACATTTATATTGAAGAAGTTAGTTAATTAATGTAAAAAAATTGGTCAAGGATCTTTGGTTGTTGCAGCATTTGAATAATGTAGAAATAAATTGTTAATTCTTTTAAAATATATTCTTGATCTTTTTATAATTTTTAATTTAAAGTTTTAATATAATGAGAAAGTGAGTGAAACATAGTTGAAATCAAGAAAGTCATAATAAAAAGAGTTAAGTTTATGTTTAGATTTCAATTTTATTGTAATAAAATTTTGTAAATTTAGTAATTCATATAATTGAATAGATTTAACTTAATAAATGTAAGATTCAATTCATTTACTTCGTAAAAATAGTGAAAAAAATACTATGAAAATTAGTCTTAAATTATTAAGATTTAAAATGAAAAATGAAAACTAAGAAACATAGATTTTAATTAAAAGATCAAATATTAAATTTAATTTAAAATAAGAAACACAAAGTCTATAATTAAATCCGAAATGTAAAATATAGACTTTAACTATGAAAATAATTATTTTTACATATTTACATTTTATTTTGTTATACATAGATTTTATATTTTCACATTTTATAATAACATTATATAAGATATTTTACATATAACTATATATATAAAATTGAATTGAATATATAAAATTTAAAGATTGAATGTCCCACAACACCAAACACGGTGGACAGCAATTTATTTACCCACCAACTTAAAGGACTTTATTACTAAAAGAACTTATTAACTTTCTCAAATTTAGTTATTACAATTTTAGCTATTGCATTCATCCTAGGGAAAACGTAACTAACTTAAAAGGGAAAACATAACTAATTTGGAATGTAAATCAGACTGTTACTATTGTTTGTTAATTTGAAAAGCATGCATATAATTAGTTGAGACACATAGTATTTTTATATTTATTGGTGAAAGTGAGGTTTAATATAGAAAGTTCGTTTGTAAAAATATTTTTCACTTATTAAATACTTTTATAAAAATTGGTCACACCTTCTTCCATTGGCCTTGCAATCTTAAACTCCCTGAAAACAGTAAATGTTTCCCACTTTAGGCATATGAGTGCGATTCTTGATGAAAGAAAATTCTTTTATGTAAGGCAGGGGTCCTATGGGAGGGACTTGGGCTCTATTTTTGTAGCGTATAGCTACATAGTGATTTTTTGGAGGGGGCTAAATGTTTAATTAGAATCTTCTACAAAATAGGAGCTCCGACTTTTGAGCCCTCTCAATATGATCGGGTGAAAATGGGGTGGGGTTGAATTTATCCCCGTCAACCTAGGATTTTTTTTACACATGTCAACAATCTATTAATTATTTTAAAAATTTAATTATAATACTAATAAAATAATGATATCATGAGTTTTAATTTTTGAAGTGATATTCATGGGACCGCTAGCTTCCTTAAATTTAGTACCTAAAAGTTTAAAGCTGAAACAAATTAAAAAACTTCATGGGACCATTAACCTTCAAATATCCCTAAAAACTCTAATATAGCTACCCCTCTATTTTTAAGGAATCCCCCCTCCATGGAACCCCAACCTAAGTCATTTAAACTTTTTTTAAAATTAGTTTGCTCTTATTTTCTGAGCAAATCATCCATAAGTTAATTTTTTTTAATAATTAACTAAAATAATCTTTGTATTTCATTCCTTAGCGACTAATTTCCACACCAATCTAAATTTTCTATTTACATTAAATAATAATAACATTTTTTTAATATTGTCATCCACACTTTGATAAATTTTCTCGACCGACACTATTCAAGAACTATGACATGTATTGCACGTTATATAGCCGCTTGTAGGGATGCTATCATTTTCACAGATGACAACAAAGATGTTGCTCCAGAACACGCGTCCCTTGTGTGCCACCTATTGGCGAGATGATGCTCCAATCAGATTGCATCCCAAATATAAATGACGTGGTTAGTGTCATGATTACCGATGGACAACCCATTTTTTGGCGCTGGAAAGCTTAAAATCCGATATGAGACATCATGCGCTTTGACCAAAGTTTCTCCTATAATAGCCTATCGGCTAATAAGTATGTTCTCCAGCTATTGACACAATATTATATTTATTTCAACATATGGCAAAATCAGAGATAAAGATCTCTATTGCAGCTACATCTTCAACACTCCCTCTTAGCAAGAGATAGATCTTTAGTATGAGAGTCACATATAGCTGCAACTTAAGATGTCAATGATAAATTCTCATCACATAGATTCTAGTAAAAACAGGTTATCTCAGCATAACATAATTCATAATAGTAGCATAGAATTAACGTCATAGAGTCGCACACATGACTTACATGATGTCTCATTATAGAAGGTGGAACAAGGGTTTTCACTTCAAACTTCTCTCCTTGAGAAGAATGCATTTCCACCATGCCTCATCGTAGAAAGTGGAACAAGGCTTTCACCTCAGACTTATCCCTAAGAAGAATGCATTTACACTAATACTTCATCGCAGAGGGTGGATTGAGGGCTTTCACTTCAGACTTCTCCCTGAGAAGAATGCGTTTCCACCATGCCACATTGCAGAGGGTGGATCCACCATACCTACTTGCAGAGGGTGGAATGGGGGATTTCACCGCGAACTTCTCTCACGTGGAAGAACTCATTAACAAGGGATTGCACGTCAAACTTCTCTCATAGAGAAGAACTCATTAACAACATGTAAAGGAATGACTAAGATTCTCTCTCAACAGAAACTTCCTCTTAGCAAGGACAACATTGATCACCACAATAAGATAGCTGATATAACCTCCCTTTGAAGATGAACATCTCCCTCTAAATATGTATCATCAAGGCGACATCCTCATCTCATTGCTTCTTGTTGCACCCTACAACCAAGAGAGATATTAATAACTCATAAAATCAACTATAATAGAGATCAATGTTAAAAGCACACATTATTCCCAATGATATAACAAGAACTCAAGATAGAATACTTATCTCTTTCCATGTGAAAATCATAAAAAAAATGAGAACCAACAACTGCAACAAGCATCTTCCAAAATAATTGACACCAAAATAACCAATTAGTTCAATCATATTCTCTTGCATGATGCCAAGTCAGCATACATACAATACAAAACATAACATATGACATTGAGAATTGGTACAATAGACCTTTTAGACTCATAGGTAATATAATACTCAAAACAAGATACATTCTCATTTGCATATCATTATTCACCCTTATATCAAAATACAACCATACAGATCCTCATACACACAAAATATGATCATACACACCGTGGGTAAGATATCATGATTGAATTGCTGTAAAGTTTGTATAAAACACCGTACATGAGATATTATATTTGTATTGTTATAAAGATCATAACAATGCATACAACACAGGATCAAGGGGTGTAATAGGTTTTAGAAGCATCATGAAGATTTTAGTGTAAGTTTTAATTGAGTAGATTAAATTAACAAAGACATCAAAGACAGTGATATAAAATGGACATGAAAGACATAACACACAAATTTATAGGGGTTTGACAAATTTGCCTATGTTAACTCTTGAAGTAGGGGAAATCTCTTGTTAACCTTTTCCAATATGATGTACACAACCATTTATAGAAGCATATTGTAACAAACAGTTTTTCATAATAGAAACAAGGACGGTTTAAACAAAGAATTTCCAGATAACTGGAATCCTTTTCAAATGACATTAATTGTTTTTAACAATTAATTGTAATAACCATAACCATAACCATATCAATGTTCATATGAAAATAACTAGTTTAACAATTAACTGAAGATAATTGTATCCATGATCATCTGAAATAACTAGATTAATGATTAACTAAACATAACTATATTCACGATCAACTGAAATAACTAATTTAACGATCAATTGAAAATATCTGTATTTATGATCAATTGAAATAACTAGATTAATGATCAATTGAAAATAACTGTATTTATGATCAATAGAAATAACTAGATTAACGATCAATTGAAAATAACTATATTTAAGATCAACTATCCTTTCTTCATTCAAGTAAGTAAATGCTTAACAAGGAAAGAAGGAAGGAACATACAAGAATCATCCAGAGGGTCTTTCGTTGGTTGTGCAAGCTTCGACTTTGGTGAGAGGAGAAGCATTGACATAGGTTTAACCTCTAAACTTCGGACCAAATTTATTTCCATACATTCTATTAAATTAGAAAGGCCCTCCCTACCTCGGGATCGGGCTTGAGATATTCTTAGTCCAACCACTTGAGCATCCTGGTGTTTAGAATGTCCGCACAGTTATGAAATGAACATGCTTGCATAATTGGCACCATTAACATCAACTGATCATTGGATGGCAATCGTGCTTGAAACTACCTTGGCCAACAATTTTAGATGGGTTCATTGACCCAATCACCACCGCTCGACTTGACAAAAGGTTTCATTACAGGGATGAGCATGAGCTATTAAGTATATTTCATTTAAGATATTCATGTCTGATTTCTCTTCTGCTTTCTTGTAGATTTATTCCACCTCTTCACCTTACTTGGCCATACAGCTGGTGAGTCCCAGGTGTCCGGAATTTTCTGAGCAATCTGCTCTATGCATAAATTCTAGAAGGATTCGCTGCTTAGTATGCCTATCACAAACTGTGACTAGAAAGATTATGTTTTTGAGACTAATTGGGAATATTATTGGATAGTATATTTCATTCCAGATTTTATTGCATTTGGAAAAACGCTTCCATAAGGGTTGTATCTAATTTATTATGAAAGTTTAAAGAAGAGCACTGATAACAAAGGACATGGAGTATGCAACAAAACTCATATTGTAACTTTGAAATAAATCTAGAAAGAAAAGAGTCTTGTGAACCTAACTGGCTGTTATGGAAAACAATAAAATGATATTGAAATAACATTACATGACCTAATGCATATTCTTAATATGTCTGAAGCCTTGCAATCGATTGGAAATCTGCCCTTCTTTAGATGTTGCAGACGTATCCAAAGTGTAAAATACTTTATTCCTCAATGAGCTGAGCACATACGACAGAGATGCTGTTTGAGAATGGAAGTATAGACTGGAATAAAAGAGGATTTTGGCACACGGAAATATATGAAGTCGGGTGCTCAGGGTGGCGCAGAGAGTAAAGGAAAACGTAGCCGAGTGTGCAAGATATATGATGCCCGACTCCTCTCACGGCTTCCATTTTAAAGAGCAAGCCGTGACTTCTTGGCTTCCATAACATAAAAGATTATTTGTCAATTCAAATTGCCAAGTGTTAAATTGGTTGAAAAGAAAGGAAAAATAAAAGGTTAGAAGAAAGAGTTGGAAAGATTATAATTTGGTTTATTTTTATAATATATATTTACATATGTTTATGTAAATATATCAATGGGGTGACATCATTTTATTAAGTTATTATAATATAATGGTGTCATTTCATTTTTATATTTATATGTACGTATATATATATTATAATAATATGATGAAAGATCAATTAAAATCCCCTAAGGTATGTTTTATACTTTAATTAGATTATTTTATGTTTTCGTAGATTATTTTCTTAATAGCTCATGCAGTCCCACAAATGTATCTTGTGTTCAAGTCGTTGGGTCCTTACCAAAGAAGTTTAAGGTCATACTTGCCAATCCTGATGACTAAACTAAGCGAGCATCCCATTCCAATGACTCTATTTAACAATGCTTCCCCCCTTTCTTCTTCTCCTGCAATCACCCATGAAAACACTTTCGCCATAATAACGATTCTATAATAATTTCATATAAACATTTTAAAAGATTTTAAATTATTAATCATAATTTCAAAATCAAGCAATTGCTAACATCAAACTACAGTTAATGGTTAACGACCATCTTCATTAAGAGTTAATACAACGTATATAAATAACTACATATTTCACATGATCATGAAAGATTAATCCGTTAAATCCAATGGTTATGAGCAAGTTTTAGAATTAGGTCAAATTTTTGGGATGTAACTCATATATTTAATATCCCTAATCGGATATTTGCTGATTTCTCTTATAAACAAAATAATCAGAACTAAAACCTTGCAAATGTATTTTAGCACAAACGAATCCAGTACAATAGTCGACAGATGTTTAACCAGTTTCTTCTTAATTATAATATTCAAACTCAGATATAGGCAAATGGAATACAATACGATACTTGAACCAAAAGATTCTTCACAAATTAATAACCAGTTCCTTTCAGAATAATATTCAGGATTTCAGGCACATAAAAATGCATTACAGAGTTATAATGTTAAAACTAGAAACTTCCATACAACTCTGCAAATACGTTATTGCATTATACAACAACAATACAATAACTAGTACAAAAACCCAATCCTAAATACAAATTTAACAGTTAAATTGGAATGCTAGAATAAGAACCTGTAAGTGCGAATGAAACACCTGAAATGATGTTTCCTGGGACAATGTGTTTGCGTCCACTGTCTGCCAGCACAAGGTGCTATGTCCTCAAACTAGCTGAAAGCTGAAGCTTTCTGAAAACTCTCACAAGAGAGAAAACTGAACTGAGTCATAAAATCAAGCATTCCAAAGGGAAGGGGTCTCTTCTCGTTTATTCTCACAACGGTGACCCTTCGACTTCCTTTCTAGGTTTTTCATCTTATCTCTCCTCATCCTCTTGTGACCACTTGGAATATAAAGTTGACCTTTAAAAATAAATTTTCAGCTCACATAGTCAAACTTAATATTGGAAATACATTTGCTCTTAATATTTCTAATGTCCCCAAAAAGAAGGGACATTACAAATCTACCCTCCTTGAGATTGCTTGTCCTCAAACAATATGTACCAGGATCCCATATAAATCTGTAGTTAATCGAGTAACCTAAACTGACAACAAACCTGGCCAAACTGTGAAGCACAGTACCACTTTGCAAACCACCTATCAACTGAATCCCTGGATCCCATATTATTCTACAAAGAAACGTTGTGCGCCTGTAAATTGAGCAACATTGATCATCACTATATTCAACCTCAAACTGAATAGGATCACAATAAAATCCTCGCCCAACCATAGATACAATCTACCAACACCTGGATCCCAAACTCTATTACACTGCCTCCCTGCTATGATGAGATAGAAATATATCCAGGGTCCATGTATAATTTAGTAGAATGTGAAGACCTAACCTAAATGGATGATGTAAGAAATGAGTTGCTCAAAAGTTGAAACTACTATCCCATGGACATCAAAATTCATATTGTCGGCATAAACTTGGAGAATTCCCAAGTGCATAGGTGCTATGAATATGAAATATGCTGAGAATCTAACCACAAGCCTCACATAAATACTCCACTGAAAATTGTTCAGAAACTGATGAAGAAAATTCACCCAACTCCTGAATGGGGTGAAATTGGAAAATATGTTGGGGCTGATCAAATGATAAGCAACAGAAGTTGATTCATCATTCCCATGCTGAGATCCGAATTCATTGCTAGGATCCCAAAAATCTGAAATCAAACTCTTCCTCTTCATGGCAAACAAGAGATGATCCCTCATTTAACATAAAAAGAGGATTGTTAGACATCCAATCAGCAACAACTTCAAAAAAAGGGTTGTCAACAAGCTGAAAGTGTTCTGAGGTTTTGCTACTTAACTGTTTGGGGCAGCTATCCAAGTCCATACATTTGCTGAATGCTCTCAAGTTCATCGATAACTTCCTTAAAAAACTTGTGCCTTTCTTTCTCCTCCTGCTCCTGAGAGTGATTCGTGATCCTAATCTGATTTTCTGCTTCCTGAAGGGAAATTTGAGCATCCTTCAATACCTCTTATGTTTCCTTAAGCTCTCTATTGAGCTCCTTAGTGTCGTTCCTTTCTTTATTTAATTGACCAACATGTGTTTCAGCTACCTTAAGAATGTTATCCTTTTTAGAAAGCAAATACAAATATTTTAATTTCACAGTTTCGAGGGCTGTCTCGACCACATGCAAATCAGAAACAAGCCATTCTTCTTCCACTCCTTGTTGAACCTTCCTGTAGAGATCCTCAACCAACTTGTGAGTGCTGTCATAACGTACCAAAGATGCCACAACCATTTCTTCATTAACCTTCAGTTGGTTTCTAAATGCATGCATTTCATTATCATGTTGATACAACTCATCGTCTTGTAGTGTCATCTTGGATTGTTCCTTTGAATTTCTGTCATGGGCGTAGGTACTATATGGTTCATCACACAAAATTCTCATTTTGTTATTATCTCGTGTGCAACCATCTCCATCTGCCTTTTTGTCAACACTAACCTCCAATTCACCAACATAAAAACTTGTACCCTGGGTAACATCTTCTATGAGGTTGCTGGAAAGCTATATCTCAATGGTAGTTGACTGCTCTTCTACTTCAAAAACCTTGATTTGATGACCTTGATTTATTGGACATTCATCATAAATAGTTTTGCATTGGTCTTTTGCAAGGAGATCTTGAGCTAATTCAAAATACTTCCTTTTTTTCGTGTCAGTCCTATTTTGGGGCTCTAAATGAGAATCCAAGTAATCATTGAATGATAACTCATTCTAAATTCTGATAGGAAGTTCTTCATACTCTTCATAAATGTCAAGGATTTCTGCTCTCATATCGGCCTCAGACTTCTAGGCTAACTGTTCTTGTAACTTCATAATTTAATCCTAACCCTACCACACCAAATGAAATCACTAAAATTATTCGTTGCTTCTAAAGATCTTTTATTTCCTACATGAGAACCCTTCCCAGATCTCTGGTTCGCACATCAGATTTTAACATTGCTGGTGCTGAATTTAAATCACTGCTGCTCAATCCAATTCTTGTTATTAGTGGTGGGTACCGATGTGAAATTCTGACTGGGTTGTAAGCGCCTGCTTTGCATCCACTTCTGGACACTTAGTCACTATGCTGTTTGCCACTATGGAGTCTGCTCAGCCTGACTGCAACCAAACTTCTCTTCACAATCTCCAGATTTCATAAACTTCCCCAATTTTAAGATAGTTGGTAATCTGTCTTCCACATTTCCTTGTGGTATGCCCTCTTTCTATATGTAGAAGTGACAACCTATTTGTAGGATATTTCTCTTAATATGCTCATACAAAAGGCACAATAGTTTGTCCCGCTTGATACTTGTAAAGAATGCTATGCATAGATTTGAGTCACTTAACCAACAAAACCTCACATTCTGGCTGTTTCAAATTCAACAATGAATAGACTGCCTTGGACATTCTTTGCACTACTACTAATCTGACCACAACTCCAATCTTTAAAAACCCTGTCTAGAGGTGACAGGAAGCTGCACAATTAAGATTACAGACTCCCCGATGAATTGAATTTAGTATCTCAATATCCACAACCTGCTATCTTATTATAATTTTAACCAGCCATATCAAGTTGGTGTCCATACTCTCACATGTGGCAATAACTTCAATTATTCTGGGAAGTCGTCTGAATGTCTAAGTTAGACAGTAGAAAGGCAATTCAAACTCCAAACTCCCTCCTCTTTAAAAATGACTTTAGATAGTGTGGAGCTGCACAAATAAATATTCCCTCTAGCATTTTTATGGATTATTTCTTGCAAATTCTTGTTTTTATCATTCTGGTACAACCTTGTAGTGTTTTAGGCATGCCATTGCTTTTCTGTCATTTACGGTAATCAACAACACTTTTCCAAATACGCCACTTGTTCAAATATTTGAAGATCTTGCGAGCCTTATTATAATGTACATTCACCCTAACATTAGTGCAACTTATGATTCATGATTGTCTCTAGATAACCCCGATAAGGAGTGTGACCCACTGAAAATATTCGCTCAAATCAAAGTCATTCTTTAGTTAAATAATGTTTACTGCATGGGCAAATAGATTAATGCACACAAACAATGAACAAGAACAACAATACTCTTTTTATTATTTGCATATGCCAAGAGATTACATGATACTTCTCTTGATGATGATTACAATGATTTCCCACGGTGTACATATAACTTTTCGAAGAACCTTTCCAAAGGGGTCCTTTGGCTACATAACAATTACCGACGACATCAACCAGTCGGCTGCACAATATTTACCAATGACATCATCCACCCCAAAAGAAAAAGTTGTCTCTAGACGACGATTACAAAATATCTAAGACAAATTAACAAAACAGAATACATTAATTGACTAACTGCAACAAGATAGATTTGTTTCTATCACACCACTTTCACATTCGTCCCATGCTTGCACCAAATTGGTCTTCGAACCACGTTGCATTTGTAGCCTCTGCTAACAAAATACTGTCTCCTTAATCAAGCTGACCTTGATAGCCACCCGGTGCTGCTTTCTCTGCTTCCAACTCCTAGGTACCCTGAACCAAGTGTTGTTATACTGCCTTCAACTAGATGATCAGCTCCTCTTGAGCTCTTTATGCATCCACCAAGACAGCTTCATGTCCAACACCTATTCCAAGTGCCTCAAAGTGAAACATCCCTCTCGAAAGGTTTGCTCCGTTGATCTCTCCACCTTTGGCACACTATGCCTACAGTAGCTCCAGGTCTCATCAACTGGTCACACTTCCCATGACTAATAACCGCATTGACTGGGGGTCTAGGGGGCATCACCCCCAACGGGGTCGAGGGGCAGTGCCTTGGGCGTGCTCCCTGTCGTGATACAGGGCAGGGTCGAGGGGCAATGGCCCTGCCGCTAAGACCAAATTAGCTCTTTGAAACCCACACAAAACTACATGGAACACACTATTTTTGTGATTTTTTTTTGATCCCACACTCTTTCTAGCAACCACTTTCGTTTTCTATCGGTTCATGTCTTTCCCTTCCCCTTGGCATCATACATTATTCATTTTGAACATTTTTTACTTGTCATTTTTTTTTTGGTTCCTTCCTCTGGTCGTCCGCTACTGTGTTTCTTTCATCTGTTCTGCCTCTCTGTCACTCCTAACTGCTCTGATGCTTTTGCCTTCTAAAGTTGAAGATTAGTGCCGCCGCTGCATCACCACTAAACTTCACAGAAAACACCCCTTGCATTCGTTTGACACGGAATGTAGAGCTGCGGAGAATAGGAAAAAAATCCACAGGAGTTTTAAAAAAAACCATCAGCTGCGTGAATGAACAACTCATGGCACAGAAATTAAAACACCAACACCATCCATTGAAAAACAACATTGTTTGCGGATGAGATATGTTGCGGGAGAATAGACAAGCTGTGGCTGCTTTAAGGTAACCCTGTGGGAGAAAACACCGAGCGTCAAATTGATAAACACCTCTGCCGAACATAGAGTGAACTTTGCCGAAATAAGAGACATGTTGTGGGTAAAAAAGGCAAGCTGCACGGTTTAAAAAAGATTGGCTACGGAAGACATAATGCTGGCAGAAGGATGTCCGCAGAATTACCCACAAGACACTGCCCACGAGACAGGTGTCCATGGAAGTTACTATGGAACACATTGCTCGTGGGACAGGTGTCCGCGGAACTGTTTGCGGGATAGGTGTTTGTGGCATGCTTTCCTTTTTTTTTTCTTCTTCTCTTTGTATCTAATTCTCCCTCCGAGTTCCATCCTTCTTTGATGACGAGGGGATTATTTTGGCGTGGTACATCTTCAACTTTGAGCCGTTGACTGCCTCTAGTATTGCTTGTTCGTCCAATGTCCACAGTTTTATTGCTCCATTGTCGCCTACTTCCCGTATTTGGTACGGTCCCACCCATCTGACCTTAAACTTTCCTGGCTTGATTTCATTCCGTCCGCTATACTTCAACTTCTCCTGCCATCTCTTCCGCTTGTTTTGTGTAACTTTCGTGGCCCATTGTGCTTGCAATTGTCGCTCATCTAGTTTATTTCCTTACTGTTGGCACTCTTTTACTAATTTCATAGTGCGGTGTAACTTTTTCTTTCCGCGCGGTTCGTTCATCTTGTACTAGACGGTGGAATTTTTCCTTTTTCTAGGTTCGTACTATATGTCCTTCCCTTCAACTTCAGTCGTAACTTCCTTTCCTTCTTCCACTTCTCTGTATTCCTTCAGACATTCATTTCCCTCTTTTTTCTTACCTTTGTCGACCCTTAACATATTTTAGCTCGAAAAGAGCTCGTAATTCTCCATCTGCTAGTGGAAAAGGCTGTTCATCGAATCCAAATCATCGTCCGTTGATCCACCTTCCAACTGTAGGACTCCTTCCTTATCTGGTTCTATCTGCTGCTTCCCTTCACCCTCTTCCTCAGAATCTAATGACAGAGCTTCTTTGCCCACCATTTGCGTATGCAAATCAATGATGAATTTTCGTCCTTTGCTCTCCATTGATAGTGTATTTTTCTTCCAGTCATGCTTAACGTTTGCTTGCATGAGCCATCCTTGGCCCAAAATGGTGTCATATCCTTTCCTCTTCAGCGGGATGACGATGAAATCGAGTAGGAATGACTGTGTGCCAATCGTCACTCATTGTGCCATTAGGGCCCGTTTGGTTTGTGGATTATGATTCAAGAATTGGCATTCGGAAACCTTGATTTGGGATTCTGGAACTTGAAATCCAGATTATTGTTTTGAGGATTTGATTTGGGACCGTTTGGTTCACCAAGAATTCATTATGAGAATATACATTTTCATCGTTTGGTTGCACATTTCTGGAATTGGAATACCGACTAGAATAAGCAATTTTTTAAAATTTTTAAATTTCAACATGAATGATATATGTTTTAAATCCATCATTTTAGAGTGATAGAAATGTATCTTGCACTTGACATGATTTTAGAGTCATTTTATTTATTGTCACTAAAACAATGCTACACATGGAAAATATGTACTCCAAAAACTTCATTAATTTATAAATTGTCGTGACATTTGAACTTCTCAAATGTCTATATAAAATTATGAGATCAAGGTAACTCATAAAACATGTAGTAAACTTTTGTCTTTATCTAACTCATTGTTGCATAAGGTTGTAATATACAATGCAGAATATGAGGCTAATAATTACACATAGAAGGCACCATACAAGGCAACACAAAAAGACTATTTCAGCCTCTTGCGCCTTACACATTTTACACTCATTTTGGGCCTTACACATTTGACACTCATGTCCTTCATCATATTTTTTAGCTTTCGTCATTGAACCAATGTCAGCCCGGACCACCTCTTTTATCTTACACATTTTCCATTGATCTCCTTCATTATTTACAGTTGTAGAGTGAACATCAAACCACCTGAAATATCCGCAACCATTGCTCCCCTACAATACAAAATATACATTACTAAAAAGATTACATGTCATTAATACAAAACATTCAATATATAACGTCATTAATAACCTTTTTCCCCTCGGGACAACACCAAAACTGGCGCCCAGGATTTTTCTTCGTGCGTGACACTTTTAAATGGCACGGCCCAGCACCACATGGGCAATTATGAATTGCCGCATCTGTCAAAGCCATGAATCCTGTATCGATAAACAATGTAAAGTGAAAACTTATCAGAATGACATGCTAGAATATTTGTGTCATCTTATCAACTATCTACAACACAACAATAAATACATGCATAGAAATATACCTCAAACCAAGAACGGAGACAACGAGAGAACTAAATTGTTGTTCCTTTTATACTACCATCTCTCACAAACAATGTGAAAAGAGAAAAAATCACATACAAATGATCAGACTAAGAAACAACCAACCAAAGCTGTTTGATATCTTTCAAGACAAATCATAACATTCCAATGGCAAGTAAATTATTTCTAAATAAACCAAATATCACACCAATATACCAAAATTAGGCAACAACACGCTCAAAAGCAGAATATTCAGCATATTATAGTAGAACCAGTTGTAAAATATAACAATAGAACAATGTATACCTAATTCATAAAAATAAATGCAGTGACCATATTTCCATAGTAACCAGCTTCCTCGTACCAAGCAATTAACAAGGAGAGCAAGTATAACATGTTTGATTGAATGGTCCAAGTTCAATATAAAGTATAGACACAATCCTTACAACTGCAATAAGTTTTCTTATTTGAATTTTGAATGTCATTGAAACATAGCTAGACAGCAACAGTAAAATATCACATGTTCCATGGGTATCCTATCACTATACAAAAGAAAGAACATAGTTCTCTCTACACCCATCATATATGGCTCCATAATTCCTATCCTAATAATTGTACCTGAATGCTGATTAATACCAGCAAATCAAAAAGCTATAAAATCTAACATATATAAATTTTCAAAATAGTCAACTTTGCATACTCTACCCAAATGCTGATTAATACCAGCAACTCAGAAAACTATAAAATCTAACATATTTAAATTTTCAAAACAGTCAATATATAAATTTCAGATTGATATCAGTAACTATAATTTACTAATATAACTACAATATTCATTTGAAAATTCTTTCCCATATCCATCAAATGGGATGTAGTCAACCAAAATTAAACATGTAATAGTTATAAAATCGATCTTTTAAAAGTATGTGAACAATAATAAAGTTACTAAAGCCCTAGGAACTTTATCCGAACATATTTTGCTCTCTCCTCTTCGTTCATAATCAAGAATCCTTTGGCTCTGTCAGGATCAGACACAAAGGTGTCAAATGCCCCAATCAAAGTGGTGATATTAAGTTCACTAGTGGCTTTTAGTGCAGTATAGACCTCTTGTAAATCTTTTAGCTTGCGTTCTTCACCCATTTCGATAATTTGAGGCTTAAGAAGGGTATCATTTAACTTATCAATAGAATGGGACATCCCGTCCATGGAACTGGCCATACTGGCCTTCTTTCTCTTTTGCCTCTTTATTGATGATGCTGAACGACCCTGTTGTCCACTTGCTGCACTGCACTGATTGGACGTGGGAATATTCATATTTTCGTCATCTAAATCAACAGCAGCCCGAATCAGTGTATGAATGTCTTCATAATCATCTTCATTATCCACAGTCACATCCATATTGTGCCCTTATTCTGTGTCTTGTGCTGTTGTAGATGTGACACCATCCGCCATGTCATTTCCCACAATTATGGCTAAGTCATTATAATACTGGAATGACTGTCTTTTAAACACTTTCGCATTTTTGAATTCTCTCCTCTGCATGTTGTCATAAAAATTGGATTACTCATTTGACCATCGTTGTTAACTTAATAACTTGTTAAATAAATACTAAACATTTTAATCACCATGTTACCTTCAATAGCTCATCCCAAACAGTATCATCAGCGTCCATCGATTGCGTTGACTCATTCCACACAAAGCCACTAGTATTCTTCAGCGCTTTCATTATTCTATATCCCTGTTTCCAAGTTTTCAGTTTGTTCTTAAAATTATCGTTAGTCAAGGTCATGTTTATCTCTGAATTGAACTTCCGTTCAATGGCTGTCCAAGCCTCTTTTTTAAACCCTCCCTCACCCTTTCTGGCAAGAGTGACTTGTTCATGCAGCAAGTCTATAAACTTTCTCTCCATGCATGGCTTCCAAAAAACCTTCTTGGAAGAAGGTGTATCAACAACTTGAACATCAGTAGTGTCCATGCTCAAGAGTGTTGTGTATGGCAAGGATCTGTTTAAACATTATATTTTAAAGATCAAAAATAAAATCCAAACCGAAAATGACCAATTAAGTTGGTTATCAAAATTTAAAATTCGATTCTAGAAAATTATCTTGACTGCATTTTTACACAGGATTGGACTGTATACTTTTTACACAGGATTGACTACATTTTTACACAGGATTGACTGCATTCTTGTGAAATTGCTATCAGGGTTGAAATGTATACTTTTTGAGTCAAACTCGTACCTATATTTCATAAATTTTGACTCAAAACTACATAGTTGAATCCTGATAACATTATTACAATATGACTTGCTCTCCTTACACAATACAGAACATGTATTAGATCATCATACACCTAAGTTGATAATGTTATTTCTCTTTGCAGGCTAAAACTCTAAAGAAAACAACAGGCCCATAAAGAAATGCAATTCAACTCTATTTACTGTTCCAAGTGCAAAATATAGACCAACCAGTAGACAAAACAATTGAGTTCAAACATATGACCCCACTATTACATGAGAAACGCTATGATTTAGATATAATTCACGTGAAAGATTGAAACAGTCACTCGGGATAATAAGAATTTTAAAATTTTTTTTGCAAGAATGACATTACCAGCCTGTACACGAAGTCAGATACATTACACGTTTTCAGTGTATATATGAGGCCTTGATTTAACAAATATTTACACACAACATAGTCCATGATAATTCAAACATCAGCGAACTACAAACAAAAATTTCCCATGCACTCCAAGGACATCTTCAGCAGTTCTATCATGTATGTAATCAATTACAGGAGTTAAATGAAGTCACTCTTTTTTTTCTAATGAAAAAAATACAAACCTGGGTAATCACTGGTGCTGGTGAAGGTGCAGATAGAGAAGATCTTGGCCCTACAGGTCCTGGATCTTTTCCATACAAGGATAATCCACGGTGATGAGCTTGTGATTCAATTTGTGTATCACGTGTAGGATATAGTGGATATAACGGAGGAAGAGATAATATGCAGTGTATATATGGATAAGACTCATAAAAGTATATTCAAAACTAACTCACAGTCAGATAGAAATAACAGAATTTAAGTCAGCTGGCTTAGATTGTTGGATTTATGGGATCTTACTCCATGTACTTGCTTAAATGGCCTAAAACCTTTTGTAAGCTTCAGACTTTCACCATGACTCTCATGCCATAAAATTATTTTTCTTCTTAATTTCTGTGACTGCTAATAACTGACTGGGGCTATGTCCAGGCAACTTATACAACGATATCATCCTGTGGCAGACTAAGGGTGGCAGGACTCAATATTCGATGAAGAGGAAAACAAAATAATGACCAATCTTTCTTCCTTTGAAAGCATCGACCCTCTTTATAAAAACCCAGGCCATTTCAAAACGATGCAATTTATCTAGATTATTCATCAAGAGCGGCCAAGCATAATTCCCAAAGTTAGAAACATATATATTAATTATCACTATGGTACTTGCTAGGTGTAATATAATTATAACTTGTGGCCCCAACAATAATCATAATGAATAATTAAATATATTGCAAGTAACTTTAGCTTCTTGGGGTTAGTATTCAATTGATAACTATTCACTAATCCCTCTTATTTTTCAATATTTTACTAACCCCACGAATGAGAAAGGTTGGGAAAATTCTTCCCCAGTTGTCATGTGGAAGAGGACATTACATTTGCAGTGTAGACAAATGAAAGTTAAGTAGAGAAGAGGCCATGGAGAGTGAGATAAAAACATGAACACCTACAGAATCAGATTAATTTGGTATCAGAGGAACCAATCAACTGGTGAGTTAACAATCTTTTGGGAGAAAAAATAATAAGTTGTTAATCTAAGTCTCTAAAAACCAATGCAAATTGTGAAATAGAAAGGAAAACGAGGAAATCAGAGAAAGATGTCATAGAAGAGTGAATTATTACTAGGATTCAAATGGTACTTAGCAGTTTTTCTGGTCTAAGATCCAAGACGGTGAAATTTCCTCCCCATGAGCAATGATCATACTATCAAAGAATGTAGAGAATCTTGAATGCCTCTAACAAATGGGACTTGGTGAAGCCAGGAAAGAGCTATAAAATTGTGAAGCTAAGATCATTTTAATCCAGAAAACTAAGCTTACCAAAGATATTGGTGAGGCCATTACTAAAGAAATGGAAACAATGGAGAAGAATTGTTAAGGCTGAGAGCAGTTCAGGAGGATCCTGTGGTCTCCCTATTATGTTGACATTGTTGTCCTAGTATCTGGTCAGCATTTGCAGTTGCGCAGAGTCTCTAACTATTCCTCAATCCTTGTTTTTCCTTTTCAACCGATAGGACTTTGAGAAATACTTGGAACAATTATTGAAGATGAACATAGTCATTTACTTGTTTAAGAATTGTGATAGACGATCATAGTCATTGTACTCTTCGACCCATACAGTGATTGTAAGTGTCACAGTAAGATATGCAAAAATAGTACCAATTACAAATGAAGAGAACATGGGAATCACAATAAAATAGGGTACTAAAATAAAACAGAGCCAACTATAAACTAAGCTAAACGCAATATGTAGATAACAGTATGCTACAGCTTACAAACAATAGTTCTATTAATTGAGAACAGAATATACAAAATATGAACTCTATAGCATTCTCAGTAAGCTCTATGCTCTCTCACAATGCAATTACATGGTCTCACAATGTATGTTTTCTACAGAAACATAATCTTCTCTGATTATATTTCAAAGGAACTCTACAGACTTTTGAGTTCTCTCAAATTCTTTGATTACACACATCCCTTAACATTACATATAGGCCCCTCTGTATTTATAACCATACTGAAGAGGTTACATTGCATACGTGTTGTTCAATTAACTTATTGGTTAAGAACTACATAAATGTGAAGACAAGATCATATCAGTGGTTGAGTAACTTGGAGCTCCCAAGTTGGTAATTGGATTGCAAGCTGTGATTGTATGCCAGTTTGTAAAGTCTAGACTGAGAGTTGGCGGAAAATTCCATAGAGTTGGTGCAAGCAGCAGTTTGGACTGAGGTAGTGGAAATAGTTGGCAAGGGAGAAATTATTTCCAAAAACGAATATAGAACTTTGACTTCAATGAAAATGTCTTCCTCAAAACATATGTTTAGATCTCTATTTCCTTTTATTAGTACATAGATCTCATCTGTTGACAGTGAATAAACTATTAAATATGAAACTGATTTCTTTTGTCACAAATTAGTAATAACTCTGCCTCCAAGATGTATCAAATAGAAAAAAAATCGAAAGGTAATAAGATAATCAAAACCTTCAAAAATTTCAGTCCAAAACTGAAGGTTGGGCATAAGCTTAAATGGTTTTATTAAAATATGGTCACATTTTAAAACAATGTTCTGAATAGATAGCACTTTGGTGCTTTCAAGATAAATTGTAAAAATCCCCTGTTAAAGTCATTCTTACATGATATGGATCTGGAAAAATCGATGTTATAGTTTATCCATTTCTGCATCTAAGAAACCTACTCTGTGCCTGTAAACTATGTCACAAGGTTCGAGTTCGAATTAGAGTTCGACAACAATAAAATTCGATTAAAATTCGGGGATCCCAAAAAAATCATAAAAATTCGACATTAAATTCGTCTTATATATATTTTATTTTTAAAAATATATATATTAAAATTTTAAACATAAAAAAAAGTATATTAAACTTCAATATAATATAAATACATTTAAACCATATTAGTATTTTAAAGTTTTAAAAGGTAATTTAAATATTATTAATATATAATAACAATTATATTAGATTTTTAATATTAATATAAATATATTATAATTTAAATATTTAAAATATTAGACTTTAATATATTAATAAAAACACATCAAATAACAAATCTAATGATTCAAAACATAATAAAAATAGATTTAAAGAAAAGGTACTGAATATTATAATTAAGATAATATACTAAATTCTAAAATATATTATAATTAAAAAACAAATCTAGATGATTTAATGATAAGATATTAAATTTTCATTTAAAATAAATTTAAAACAAAACAAAACATAAATATTAAGTCTAAATGTTTAAATTAAATCTACCCAAACTTTTAACCTATCGACTTGAATTTATTTTCTTTAGAGGAGCCGAATCATTTACTCCAAGTTTGTTTCCGCCGATGGAGTATGAGCTTCTGTCTGTGCCATGAATTTGGATTTTTTTCCCTGGTCGGTGGTGGATATCTGTCTACCCATTCATGCCGTCCAACATTAAACTGTTGTAAGAAATATTCGCAGCTGAAAATTTACTCGCTGCTTGACCTTAAAAGGCTCTGGAAAACAATTTTTTAATATGTTTTATTTTAAACAGACTGCACACTTCCTACGAATTTTAAAACGAATTTTAACAATTTTTTAATAGACTTTTGACATTCGTTGAATTCCGAACTTCATGATGGAAATCGGGCGAACCCTGTGACTTAGCCTGTAAATAGATTAGAAAGCTCAAAAGATCGATCAGGCAATGAAAGATTAAGCAAAAGATTTAGGCAACTGTATTAAAATGATTGGAAAACCATTGTTTTGATAGATACATAGATATGAAACTCAATTGGGGTTTCCGCCAAAAATACATTAAAAGCAGAAATATTCCGTAAAATGTTGGACGAACTCGAGGAAAAGAACCGGAAACCCCCTCATTTTCTGAAGAGAAGCTCTATCTTTGAGTGATAAATTTGGTGGGCTGTCCAGCACCAATCAATCTCAGCTTTAGACTTTCACCATGTGGATGAATTGCTTTTCCAGATCTAACCAGGGATGAAAGGAGAGTATTCAGTCTTTTTGAGAAGTGTGCTATCTATGGAGGAGAAGCAAATTTGTTGCTAACACCTGCCACAATTTCAAGTTGCAATTTCCCTGGCAAAAAGGAGGAACTGCAACACCTGTAAACTTATTCCCTCAATCTAGTACAGCAGGGTGGGATTGAAGAGGAAGAGCATCTAGTCTTAATGTTGTGTCTTGCAAGGGAAGATAATTCTGCTCTTTAAGATCTTGATAGCTGTGTGCATCTGTGTAGTTCATTTTGAAATTTGACAAGTAAAGCCTTACACATGAAGGTTATTTTGAGCATTTTTCAACAAATGTTGATAAAAATTAACAAATGAATGTAAATTTTGTTAACTTTCTATAATGACATCTAGGATACAAAACTAGCAATCAAAGCATTTATCATTTGACATCAAATCATCGAATAGGAGAGTACAAGAAATATAGAAATGTATACAGAGACGAGTGTAGGTTATCATAATTACACCATCATGAAAGGTACCTATAGAATACATGTGAATACGTAAGCAAGGAATATATGCTGAAGACTTTGGTCATCCGGATAGAAAACAATCCTTTAAACATATGTATTCTGATTATCATGCCACCTTTGCAAAATGATAGTGCTCTAAAAAGTCTTTTGTTTTTCTCTTAAATATGGCATGAAATAGCATTCGAAAAAATCAAAGTTTTCCATATGGCATTAACTACAATACATTTGAATCATCTTTCCATATCATTGACCATAATTTGTAACATAATCTTGCCAAATCACAACTAAGATCGAGTTCTATAATCATCCCACATCTTTTTGGCTATATCGTCTCTAAATTTCCCCCAGTCATCTTTATCACGCTGAGTCATCCCGTATGTCTCAAGTATTGGTACATCTATCCCCTCACGATCATCCTCCTCTTCAACATCAACTTCAAGAATGCCATCTTCTATGGTAATGAAGTTGTGTAGTATGCAACACGCCAAAACAATCTTTATTTGGGTCATGATTTGATATGACGTCGCATGTCTTAGGATAGGAAAGCGCTGCTTCAAAATGCCAAAGGTACGTTCAATTGCATTCCTCAAGGATGAGTGGCGGTGGTTAAACAACTCTTGCGGGCTGTTTATTGGGTTTGCCCTCGAGAACTCTTTTAGGTGGTAACGTGTGCAACGATAAGGCGCGAGAAATCCAAGTACATTGGGATGCCCAGCATCCACTAAATAATATTTTCCTACACAAGCATAAAAATATAACTTTTTAAGAAAGTCACATGTATCAGTATATAAACATACTAGACATACCAGGGGGAACTACCAATTGATCGGATCTTGATAGGGCCGAAGATAGAACACGACTATCTGCAGCAGACCCTTCCCATCCAGCAAGGACATAATGAAACTTATAATCAAATGAAGCCACACCCATTACATTTTGAGGTAAATTGCCTTTTCTATCACGATATGGAGCTTGCATGTTGACATCGATTGTGATTGGAATATGAGTTCCATCAATTGCTCCCACACAATCCTACATTGGGAAAATTTATAATCGAAGGGATAGAATAAACTAACTATAAAGTGAAGGAAAACAAATTGTACCAAAGGGGTATGTACTTTGAAGTACGGATCAAAACGGTCCTTCCCACTAATTTCTGGAGGAGTGTTTGGACCAGGTGGCAAAAAATATTTTCCATGAAGTGCCAAGATTGCTGTCAAAACTTTGTGGAAATATCGGCTGATTGTCTCCCCTGAGTGACCGAAGTTATGAGCAATCTTACGATTCCTCAGATTGTGGCCAAGAGTATGGAGAAACATCACCAATTGTTCTTCTAGTGGTAAGTGCATTGTATTTTTGATGCTTCCTTCTTGCCTAAGAATATCAGCTAGATGAAAGAAGGCTTGTTTACTCATTCGAATTTGATCATGACAATCAGTCTCATTCGAATAAATAATACGTTTATAAAATGGAATCTCACCTCTTTTGCGCTTACATATTGCTCTTCTACCTTCTTGTGCAGTCGCTACTATAGATGCAGCAAAGGCTGCAAGGCCAACTACAAGAGCACAAATGACTCTTCTCTTCCTAGCAGTGTGCCCCAAAATGTTTTTATCTTTCATTAGATCCATTAGTAACCTAAAACCAATATAGAGACATGTTTCGTTAGATCCATGGATTTGGTAAAATATGATGATGAACAACTTTCTGAATATATGCCTATTCATTAGTAAGAAACATAAGCAGATCTGAAAAGATGATAAAGACCTATATATAAATAAACAAAAATCAGAAACAGTGACTATTTACTGGGCAATAAAAGACACATTGTGAAAGTAGGATGAATGGTGATTACTGATATGGTCAAAAACTGATTCGAGAAAAGAAAATATATCAGAGAGAACAAATTGTAAATTTCAACACACCATGAAGTAAAGAGTGCTAGCATATGCTAAAAGAAAAATTGCTAACATAAAATCAGAAAAAAAGGTGATTTTACCCTCAAACAAAAATTGACGACAGCTCCACAAAGCCCATCAGATGAATCAAAGATCAAATTGTTGGGCAAGTTTTAGTGGCCAGCCAATAGAGCTCCAAAATTGTCTTAAGTGTAGCAGTTTTAAGATGAATCATGTAAATTTGTACCAAAGGAAGTGTAAGATATAAAATTACATATTATGCTTTGATCAATGCTCAGCAAGGAAATACAACAGCAGGTTAAGTGGCAACATTATAAGTGCACACCAACAAAAAGAGATAAAATAAGAGATAAAAAAACACAGTTTCACATGATAAAACCCTAAAGTGAAGTATGTCAACACATGAAAAACAGAAATATATAGAATCATTTCACTTTAGTAAAATATTATAATTATGCTAATAAAAATAGCAAACAAAATATAATTGATAACTAAGTAAAACTAATGGACATTTCAATAGAGATAATTAACAGCTGATTCAAATAGATTTATAAATCCTGTTCTAACTTTTTAACTATTAGAACATTAAATTAACGTCATGTTTGAGCACTCTTTTAAAATGGCATTGCTGTAACAGTAAAACAAAAAATAAGCTGCCTTTAAGTTTCCCAAAGCGAAAAGCATTTTACCCATAAATGTGTGACATATATTTCCAGGTCAAAATTGGTTTAAGGATTGTGAGACAGGGCTTCTTCTTGAGGTATGTTATCCATATATAATCCACTGCTCCCTTGCTGTTATAAATAGCAATACAGTAGCAGAAAGCTTTCCTGTTCATCTAAAAATATGGAAACAGTGTTAGCCTGCCTCACAAGTTTGGCCATTGTCTATTCAAGATCATTTTGGCGAAACAAGATGCCCTTGATGAATTTCCTAAATTGTGCGAGGAATGCATGTGGACTATGTCAATCAAGTGCAATGGTCATTATATTGTTTCAAGTAGATTTGATTAATGAAGTTAGTAAATGGTATGAGATTATTCCAACAAGTTGGAAAAATTATAGAAAATGTGAGTGAAATAGGCAGGGAAACTACATAAAGATATGAAAACGAAAATTTTGTCGCGAAACTAAATACTGAACTATTTAAGGATTTGTGGTAAATTCAATGATATAAGAAATGAAATAAATATGTACGAACCTATGAAATTGTGAAGCTCATCCAATGTGCACTTTTTCAGCGACAGTCACGTGTTTTGAAGTATCCGCCATGATTAGAATCATTGAAAAGCTAAGTTGATCATCTAAAGCCACTAAATCTTTAAAAAACTACTTTTCATGGTACAAATCCAATTTTCTTGTTAATAAATAGCCAGCAAAGCTTTATATGTGCACTCAGAGCATCAACATATCAGTCTCAAAAATAAATTTGGTAATTCTGTAATCATTACTGGCTGAGTTTGCAGAGGAGCAAAAACTTAAAACTACCCAACTTGACCACGCCCTTCTGTGATCATGTGAACACCATTTATTTGTTTACAACAGTTTGGTTATGGTGGCTTTGTTGGGGGAGCAGGTTACTTTGATTCCAATCTGTATAACCTCATCGCAAATTTTCAGCCGAGATTATATGCTCCTTTCAGAAAAGAAAATTCAGCATAACTTAATAAAAAACACACGAAAAAAATGCTAAGCCAAGATGTGAAATCAATATTTAAAAAAAAGCTAAGATGTGGAAAGTTTTATAGTACTACATAGAATACAAACAGTGATGGTGTGGGGCAAATACACACAATAAAGGGTTCCAGAGACTTAAAAAACCACAGTGGCAAAAATAGTGTTCCACCATTTAAGCATACCATGCAAGTAAGGACTCCGTCTTCAAGTTGGCGGGACTTCATCAAAAATAGGATCGTAACAATAGAGAAAACGAGTTATTAAACCGCTGCTCTTCATTACGCGATGGTAGAAATGAACAATATTGCAAAGAAATTTCGATCCTCAAAAATTTTACGATTCAACTAAATTCTAGGTTAAATAAATAAATAAAATTATGAAAAGATGCGAAAACTTCCGCAGTAAAACCTTTGCGACAGACTAACAGGGTGTAAAGGGAAATAAGAACAGTAGGGTTACAAGCATATGAAATCCAAAACGAACAACGTAACGCCATTGCAACAGCTTTAAGACAAAACTGAAGTTAAATTCCAAGAAATATTGGTGAGTTACCTTGTTCAAAGTTAGCTGGGAAGAAGACTCCAACAATGCCGATCGTGAGCCAGCTTGCAACCAGAGGAAATGGAGAGCACCTTGCAACGTGAGCCAGCAGAGACGTTGGAGCAAAATGTTTGCAGCGCTAAAATGGAGGGAAAACGAATATCATCCGGCAGAAAATAAGTTTGAGCGCCCAAAACACAACATTTTAGGGCTGCCGGACTTCAAAAAAGTTCATTTTGTATTAATTCGCAATGCTCATTTTATCCAAAATTGGAATTAAAATGGGTATTTGGCCAATACCAACTATTTGAGAGGAAGACCGAATCCTTGAATTGGGGGCTAAATGAGGATTGAGAATCCTAATTTTCTCGTATTCCAATTCTCATTTCGTCGACCCAAACAGTGGATTGCAATTTTTTTAGAATGCGCAATTCTAATTCCCGTTGATATCCACAAACCAAATGGGCCCTTAGGATGTCGAGAGGTTTAATGTTGTGTTAGTCCACTATTAGCAACTGGAATGTAGGTGGCCACAATGTTGGCTGTCCCAACCTCTTCTAGGTATCCTCCGGTAACACATTCATGCTGGACCTTCCGTCTACAATTATATCTGTCAAGACCATTCCCAGAATTCCCATCTCGACGACTGCCGAATGCTGTCTGGATGTAAGTGCTAGTAGCATTGGCTTGCTCTACTTTCTTTCTCCTTTCCTTGTTCTCCTGGTAACTTAGCATTTGGAGTGATGTTTGTGAGTGCCAATCGGAGCTAAGGCATTGTGAGCAACATATTGCTTATTTTGACGGGTACCTCAATTTGTAGTATCTACCGTACGATGTTTTGTTCCGCCCAGTTCCTTGTCGAGGTACTTGTGGTGTCCCTCAAATGTGTTTTCTCTGCCTATGTTGCTTTCTCAATCTTCGTCCGCACTTCCTCTAGTCTCTTGTTTTCTTCCATTGGGTCGGGGTATAGTTTTGTTTGCTTTCGTGTGATTGCCAAAACCTCCTCTTCGTCCATCCTGATGGTGATCAAATTCACTCTTGACTTCGGGCACTTGGCATCCTCATGATCTCCAAGACTGCACCATCTGCATAACAACTTCGGTGCATTTGTCATTGTACAGTCTTGGGCAAAGTGGCCCCACAAATTGCATGCGCGGCATTGCACCATCGGGCGGCTGTTCGCATCGTATTGAATTCTGCTGTGGCGCCCATTATTATTGTTGGCATTGTTGTTGTTTTGACCTCACCTATTATTTCTATACCCTCTCGACGTGGCACCCTCGTTGCTGGTGTTTCCGCTCCCTCTTGCCGCAGAAGCCTCCTATGTGAGAAGTACTTGCTGAGGTCCTCTTGTTTTCATGTTGAAAGGACATTCTTTTAAAGAATGTCCCATAATTTGGCAAATCTCACAGAACTGGGTCTTTGGACAGGATCCTTTCGTGTGTCCTTTTGTCTTACATTCCGTGCACTAGAGGTCATTTCCCTTCATCTCTTTCTGCATGTTCTTAAATTCTTTCATCATTTGGATCATATCTTTTTGGAGGGCTCGGACCTTCTTGTTGCCCTTTTTGTCATCATTGCTCTCTTCTTCCGAAGACGCATCGTCGTTTGACTCGGATGAGCTACTCTTATTCTTCTTCTTTGTTTTCTGCTCACTTTCCAAGTTCATCGCCCGATTGTATGCTTTAGTGTATGACAATGGTGGCACAATCCTCATTTTCTTCCATAACTTCGGGCGTAGTCCTTCAATGAACCATCTCTTTTGCAGCCCATCTGTCTGCTTATTTTCCATTTTATTTATTAAGTCTTTTAGTTTCTTGGCGTATACTTGAACTATTTCATTTTTCCCCTGCTTTTTGTTGTATATCTCCACTACAATCTCATTGTTGTCGTGCAACAGTTGAAATTCAGTAATAAACTCCTTTTTAATGTTGTCCCAAGTGGTTATTTTTTGAGGATCTGTATCGACAAACCAATCAATTGTGACACCCCTTAGAGTTGCTAGAAATTGTCGGATCCATTCATTTGTATCTGTTATGCCATTCGCCCTCCAAATTGTTTCACATGTTTTACAGTGTTGGATCGGATCGGCTGTTCCATCACCATCAAACTTTGGCAACTTCTCCTTTGGTCTAGCCATTATTACTTGATTGTGTACAGGCGATGTTCGACACTCCCACACCGGCACTGTTCGGCACTCCCACACTGGCGCTCTGTGCTCCCACACCATGGCTTTGCACTCCCACATTGGCGCTTTACACTCCCACACTAGCGCTCGCTCCAACAGTTGTCTTATTTCCAATAGTTGTGTTCTTTGGTGAAGAAGGGTCTTCCCGTTCCGGAAGTGTATCGCAGACGAAGAGTTCACTCCACGCTCGTGCTCCCTCGGCACTTCGAGCCATGTGAGTTAATTTCCTTTCATTTGGATTCTCTTCCCTCGGTGAATATAGGTTCAAAAATTCCTCCCTTGCGTCTTCCACCAATTCCACCCGTTGTCGGGTCTCCTCCAACAATTCCTTGGTGCTTCAGTATCCGTTGGCAATTTGCTGAAACCTCCGTCTGCGTTCGGCCTGTTGTGCCAAAATTAAATTTTCTTGTGTGGTGCGTATTCCATCTTTTCCTTTTAGCTTATTTAGATCCTTGTTAAGCTGATTTGGCATTAGTTTGCATTCCTCTACCTTTGTTCCAGGTCCATCAGGCAATGGCGCCAAATGTTTACCGCATGGGTAAATAGATTAATGCACATAGACAATTAACAAGAACAACAGTACTCCTTTTATTATTCGCATATGCCAAGAGATTCCATAATGCTTCTCTTGATGATGATTACAATGATTTCCCATGGTGTACATATACCTTTCCGAAGAACCTTCCTGAAGGGGTCCGTTGGCTACATAACAATTACCGAAGGGGTCTGTCACCTACATAACAATTACCGATGACATCAATCCATCAGTTACACAATATTTACTGATGACAAATAAGTCCTTACGGTAGAAGCTTCTTCTCCACTGTCTTCCACTCGTGAGTGTGTGGCATGGAGGTGATTAAGAATTTCTTCCACTAGATATCAAAATATTAATGTCGTTACCAAGAATTCATACATTTGTCTTCATGTGATAATCACGACATCTCCTGTTACGTCCGAGCTATGTCTGGTAGTGGTAGAAGTGTTACGCTTTCTCAATGAAACTATATTCCAAATTGACTGCAATTTCCAGACTTAGAGTAATATTGTGTTATGAAATACCATGGCGCACACCTATACTTCTCCTGTTATCTTTCTTCTCACACAATGTCAGAACTTGACCAATGGAAAGAAAATGCCCAAACAGAGAGGACCATGTGGCCTCTTCGAAAAACCTCTACTGTGCCCGGGCTGAAACCATTTCTATTAGTAACGTCTAGGCCAATAAACCTCAGTTAATTCTGACAGCTTGCAGATAAGGATTATCCATTACATGATTGCATCAAATATAACTTTCTTGGCTCACGAGTTATTCGCACCTATTTAAACAACGCCGACGTTAAACGTTCCAACTTTAGGCAATGATGTTATTGTTGTTGCCCAACAAAGTGATTTGCAACGTCTTTGTGCATTGTCTCATATTGTAACCTCAATTTGAGCATCAATTATGTTGAAAACCCGTTTCCAGGTTAGAAGGAATGTTGACGCATCTCCAAATATAATATTTGAAATATAAACCAACTTTTGAAATGCCTTTTGCTCCTTTGTTATAGCATCACGATCTCCTGTTTCAAGTCTCTGCCTAAACATGTGCCTTCCTATTTCTATATGGACAGTAGCTGCATTAGGATCATCAATATCGAGAGCATTCTTGAATTGAATTATTATATCAGCCTTATTGCCTTTAAGGTCCTCATTGCCAAGGGGAATGATAGAGGAAACATACCTATCATAGAGTTCTCGAAGCTTGGTATTAAAAGCTTCATCTTGTTTGCTAATCCCATACCTGTTTTATGTGTCGCTTTCAACTGTCTTGCGTGTAGACTTTTAAAGTTCCTTTGCCATCATTGCCAGTATTGATAACAATTCTATACTACGATATAACTTTGAGACACCATCCTCCAACCTTACTACCCTTATACTGTTACTTATTCGATGCTAGCTAACACTAATATTGTATTTTGATACCAAGGAGACAGACTTACATTAAAGTGAGCCTTCCAATTGCCAATAGAATGAATCCCCTGATTGTTGCAAACTTGATATCTCAACTAGCATTCTAGGTGCTCAATCACCCTGTACCCATACGTTGTCTAAAGCTCTTGTAGCAACCTTCCAGATCAGTTTCCCCCTTTGGATCACTGCACTTCCTCTCCCTCAGTCGTGCCTATAATAACCGAGTGTATATGCAGAGGCATACAAACTTCACAATATTTAGTTTTTGTAAGTGATGATAACCTCATCAAAATAATCTTATTTAGAATTCAGAAAAGAATGTCATTGTTTCAATGTAATCCTTCATAATGGCGGAATAACTAGGCTTTGTTATAGCTTCACAGGGTGGCAGGAAAACTAGCTCTGATACCACTGTAATATCCCTAACTGAATTTTTGCTGATTTCTCTTATTAACAAAATAACCAGAACTAAAACCTTGCAAATGTATTCCAGCACAATCGAATCCAGTATAATAGCCAACAGATGTTTAACTAGTTTTTTCTTAATTATAATATTCAAACTCAAATATAGGCAAATGGAATACAATACGATGCTTAAACCAAAAGATTCTTCACAAATTAATAACCAATTGCTTTTAGAATAATATTCAGGATTTCAAGTATATAGAAATGCATTACAAACTTATAATGTTAAAACCAGAAACTTCCATACAACTCCGCAAATACGTTATTGCATTATACAACAACAATACAATAACCAGTACAAAAACCCAATCCTAAATACAGATTTAATAGTCAGATTGGAATGCTAGAATAAGAGCCTGTAAACGCAAATGAAACACTTGAAATGATGTTTCCCGAGACAATGGGTTTGTGTCCATTGTCTGCTAGCATGAGGGGCTACATCCTCAAACTAGCTGGAAGCTGAAGCTTTCTAAAAAAACTCTCACAAGAGAGAAAACTGAACTGAATCATAAAATCAAGCATTCCAAAGGGAAGGGGTCTCTTCTTCTTTATTCTCGCAACGGTGACCCTTCGACTTCCTTTCTAGGTTTTTCATCTTATCTCTCCTCGTCCTCTTGTGACCACTTGGAATATAAATTTGACCTTTAAAATAAATTTCCAGCTCACATAGTCAAACTTAATATTGTCAATACATCCCTTCTTAATATTTTTAATGTCCCCAAAAAGAACGGACATAGCAATATACAACTAACAATTGAAGATATGAGAGAAGGTGAACCGTTGGACTTCACATACCCAACAATCTCCCACTTGAAGTCCATTCAGTACAGCCATGAACAGTAACATCCCTGCTTTTTCACCTTTAATGTTACATTATAACCAGACCTTGAGAGGACTTTTTTTTGTGCCAAACTCTGTTCAAGATCACTTCAAATGAGCCTTCTCCAAATTCTGTCAGAGTGAATACATCTAACACCGTAATGTCTTCTATTACAACTTTTATAGGTGCAAACTCACCCATAAATCCAAGTTCAGGAACACTTCCAATGTTATTTGAAAGCAAGTCACATTCATGAGTGTTTCCCCATTTATCCACTCCCACTGCTCAATATCTTTTTCACTTAAACCTACAGGAGCTCCGACAAGAGGTTCTACAAATTTCCACCTCTCAATTGCCATAGCATGACTTGAGCTCTCTTTGTGTTTTATATGAAATTGGCTAGGTTTATCGAATGCCATTGAGAAAGCCTGCAAAAAGGATAACAGATCATCTATTACATAACTATCTGTAAACCTTTGCAACTGCAATTGCCCAAACTTAGGCAACACCATTTTTACCAAACACTTTGTTGTCTGAAATATCTGTTACTTGTGCAGATCAGAATGCACCTCCACACCCATACTCAGAACCTTACTAGCATAATTGATAAGTTTGAAGCTGTTGGAGATAGACATTCCATGGTAGCCTCCGGATCCCTTCCAACTAGAACCAAATTCACAGTGAGGAAACTCCAATACAATGTATCCTCCATCAACTCTCATCTCAGCTTGAGGCATCATCCCCATGTCTTGGCCATCAAATTATCCAGTAGAGGACTCTTCTTCCTCGTCTTTACTGACAGAAATACTCTCCCAGGGGCTCTATACGGTCCTCATCATATAGCACTGAAGTTAGCTTATAAAACTCCACAATCTCATATCGCCCAGTTGATGATGACACAATCAGATTCCTTGTCTGGTGTCTGATGACTGAACTTGGTGAGTTCTCTAAACATCTAACTTGAGAACCCACTTTCTCAAGTTACTGGTCAACATATTGACCCAAGTATCATGTGGCTCCCAAAACATTTTAATGGTACCTCTAACAGAAAAATCACCTCCTGTTCCCTTCTGAGTAAGGTGCCCGTAGAACTTGGTGGATAATGATGATCCATAAAGTGACTTACAAAGCCTATATTCATGAGAACATGCTGCCATTTCCATTACATCAATTGGCTCAAAACAAGCTTTGACAGTTCTCAAAAATTGATCTGATGATTCACATTCCTGTAAACTCCTCCATTGAACCTTGGGCAAATGTTTCTTTGCCTGTACAACCAAAGGACAGCACTTATTCTTTGTTGCAAGCTTTTCCTGTCCCCGGCAATCTATCTCAAGTTCAAGATGACAAAGCTCTTCTTGTTGTCTCCACTCTACATCCTTTTCCCTTTTTGCATCATTCTGTTGTTCCCAAGCCTAATTGTATCTTTTCTACTTGCCAAACATTGCCTTGTCCATGCTTTCTAAAGACAAATTTCGAAAATATACAGATGCTTTGCACCCGTCACCCACAGTATTAATATCCTTGTAAGCAAGAAACAAAACTTCTGGCTTCGAAGCAGTTTAGAATTGATGTAGTCTTCTGCTAGGCTTTCATCCAAGATAAATCTGAAACAGTCTGCACCCTTCATGGGAAAATCCAAATGGTCCAATTTTTGACGATTGCTGTTCTTTGTGGTCATCTCAGCCTCGCACTCTATCACAGGGTCTATTAAGCAGATCTCCTTGGGGATTTGAACCTCTTATGCTAAGTTGCGGGTTCAGATTCTGGTTCGGATGCGGGTTGGACATTCAGGTTTGGAATTCGCTCAAAAAAAATTTGGGCTGGGTTTGGGTTCGTCTGTACAAGAATTTTTTGTAATTTTTTTTTATATATATGTAAAAATATGCTGCAACAAACAAGTTCATACACAACTGTGCTAATATAAAGCAATTTAGCAAAATACAACACCACATATATTAACGATTTTGTTCGAATGGCATGATAAAATGTCAAAATACACCACCATATGAATGTTTCGGTTTAAAAACTTTAAAACACCAATGTCAACAATACTAATCAGTCATCAGTCATAGACTCATATGGGATCAAATATCAATGTATCACAAAAAATCATCAAATAATATCCAGACCAAGCCAATAAATGGGGACGAGCTCCTTCCAACGGGGACCTGACCAAGCCAACAACAAACATACGCATCCACACTGCCGCTACCAAAAATCCCAAACTGTCATTGCCAAATGCGGGTTACATGGAAAAATCTCAAACAGCGTTGTTTTAGGTTTTAATATGTAAATCGCTACCTAAAACTAAGTTGACAAGTAAATAAGATGATGTGGCCTCAAAATTCGCCCAAAAATTATTTCACATTCCTCTTGGGCTCCGCTGACGGCAACCAAATTCACTCAAAATTCCTCCAAATTCGGCCAAGGTTCGAAATTACAAATTTATAGGGAATTTTGATGGTAACAGGCAAATTTGTAACAATTTCAAACTGACTTTGAATTTGAGTGAATTGATTTTCAAATTTCCTGGTTTTTGAGCGAATATGGTAACTTAGGTCTCATGCATCAATCCTCTTTGAAAATCTAGCCATGCTCTTCATTATCCAAACAAAGTTATTCTTTGTGGTAGACTGTTCAGCTTCTAGAACTTGTGCTTGTACAGGATTTTGCACATTATTCTCAGATATGGAATCAACCGAAATTGATGAAATCTCATTTAAGCCACCATCATTAGTGCTTAACATTGATTTGGCTGCATTAATTGCTTCTTCTACTTCTCTGATTTCATTGGCATCATCGGATGCTTGTCTCTCTACAATGGCTATTATACATTCTTCATTAAGCCGCTGCATTTTCTCTTGAGGTTCCTCTCTATAAGGTGTTTTCTTTAGCCTCTGTAGGCTCTCTCGTAGAGTTTGCTTCACAACTTCAGCCCGTCACGATGAAGTAGACCCGGCCCCATTTCCATCTCTGCCGTAAAAAATGACTACTTCAAAAGGGTTGAGTGATGGTATTACTGTCACCATCATCTGATTTTGTTGATGATGATGATGGCTATTCCTTTCCTCATTCCATCTGTCAACTTGGAGACTCAGCTCCTCCAGCTGGGCAACGACTTCCTGCTAATTTTGGGGCAGTTTTCGTTGCTCTTCCATCCCATGTGCAAAATTACAATTGTTGAGACAGGGGCAAGTGCCGGCTCTAAACTTAGAGCAAAGCTTTGTCTTGAAGAACATCTTTCTGAAATTCAGCTTATAGTTGCTATTGGTCTTGGTGCCACTATGCCTGGCTTCTGTTGCCTTTTCAACTGCTACTGCAACCCATTCATGAATTGCTGCCATGGAATTTCCTGCTGCTGCATGTAAAGGATCAAACTTTTGTATTGGAATCATTATTTCCTTAGCCACATCCTTCTTAATGGAGCTTCTCCAATGACTCTTGACATCCTTAGGAATATGAAGAGACTCAAAAGGCTCCTGATTATTGGGTGCAGATAACAGTGCCATATAGTTGACCTGCTCTAAACAATCTGCCTTATCTATTTCCATTGGTGATGTTTCACATTCAGCAACAGCAGATACTATTCCTTGTAATTTTTTATATGCAGAATTGCAATTTTGATTCTTAAAATCATAATTTTGAACATCCACTTCCCAATTTCTTACTTTACATTTTTTCTGCTCCTTTTTAACATCTTGTTGATGTGGATGCCTAAGAAACTTGTGCCACTGCTTTGCACTACTGTTGCGAATAGCTCCCACTTTATTTGAGAGTCTCTACCAGATATAAAGTATGTATTTTACTTCCTTTTGCAATTACCAAGGACCCTTTTGACACTTTCCATTTACTGGATTCTAACTTGGCATTACAACCTTGAGAAAACAATTGCCTAACTGAAATAGAATTTTTTTTTTGAGATGAGGAATATACTTGGCATCCTGTAGTGGCCAATTATTTCCATGCTAGTTTTAACAAAACGTCTCCTTTTCCAACAATATATAGAAATTCATTATGTGGAAGAAATACCTTACCAAAATTGCCGCTTTGAAAAGTTCTGAGAAACTCCCTATGCTGGCTAGTATGGAATGATGCTTCTCTGTCGAGCATCCAATCATTTGCTGCAACTTTTGTTGTGTTGAAGTCAAAATAAGGGCATTGCTGTATTCCATATCCACTCCTTGGATTCAACAAAGCTCTGATACCAATGGTAAGTTTTAATTGAGCAGATTAAATTAACAAATATATCTAGGACAACGACAAAAAAATGGAGATAAAACACATAACACACAAATTTATAGTGATTTGACAAATTTGCCTACGTCCACTAAACCTCTTATTAATGTTTTCCAATACGACATCAATGGCATGTGCACAGCCATTTATAGAAGCATGTACAGCTAACAATTGAAGAGATGGGAGAAGGTGAAAGATCGTGATCATTGGGCGTCACGTATCCAACATTTACAATGTTAGCAATGGGGTTTTCTAACGAAGTTAGAACTCTCATAGGCCTAAAGTGCAGTCTAAATATCAGTTGAAAGCAGAGTTAATAAAATGACTTTAGTAAATTTTTAGATTCCAAAAACAATTAACTTTATCTTCTTTAATTCCAAAACATTTAAACAGTAGATGCGACAACCACACTATAACCATGCAAGATAGCACCAAATTTGTTAACTAGGGAAACCCTTGATCAAAGGGAAAATCTTGGTGGGGATGGTACCCACAAAATGATGTACTAATATATAAATTCCTTGTAAGAGGATGGATCCTGTTAGGAGGCAATGAATTACATTCAGTACATATGAGTCCTTGTTAGGATATTACAACCTTGTTAGGAGTTGTAAAAGGCAGAAGGACCCACTGTCCAAACAACTTCAAGGGCAAGACCACCACACTCATTGCTCAACAGGCCTTTGTATTATTCTTAATAACTAATAGAAATGGTTAACAACTCTTCTTTGATCTCGATACCAGATCCTCAAGATTGCATCCAATTAATCCCTTAGATCGCTTATTCACATTTACTTGCTTCTTTATTCACTTTATTCATCTCACATCTCCTCCACCACAAGGAAAGTGACTTTACTTTATACCATGTCCTTATATATGCAATTGAGTCAGCCTTGAGGCTTTCCCAATTCATAATACACGTTACAATACTTCTTTCCATAATTACATAACACTATCGGCTCACATTTTTCTTAAATCTTCACACGTGTGACCTCAAACTTCGTGCACTCTTTGATGTCATCTTCAGGATGTCTTCTATCACTGTCTAACTTCACTCATCAAGATACTATCTCTGTTAGGAGATATAATCCAAGTACCAGTAATTGTTCTTTGCTAACTCTGTCTGTATACTGTCTTTTGTAAATCTCAAATAACTGTCAACTGTCCTTAACTTTCCGTACACACACTTAACCTCGTTTATTAGGACACTTTGTAGAACATGCCCATAACTGCGCATATCCTCATCTTCAATCCTCGAACCTCCTTGTCTCAATCTCAGGCTGCTACTCTGTTGTTCTTCACAAAATAATTAGTTTGTTGACATCAATGACAAACACTGCCATGAATGCAACATGTGATGATAACAACAATCTCCCCAATGTACTCAGCAATGCTAACATACTCCCCCATAGGAATATCATCAGCATTCATGCTAACAAAAGGATGGCGACAAAATGAGTCCAATTGTTGTTCAAAAGGGAGACCTATACAACTAATGCAGCATCACATGATTGGTTGCATTTTAGAGTAAGGGACACATTTCATTTAATTATGCATAGGCATCATTGGATCTGGCTATCTTGATGCAAAAAAGGCACATTGTACTATTGCACAGTACATGCTATACGTGCATACACTTAAAATCATACATTAAAAAGCATATGACCAGACAGAAGGGGCAAAAAGGAATGTAGGGAGTTGTCGTCATGTTAATAGAGGATGTTGTTAGTTTGACAGATCCTAGAGTGAAATGGAAATGGGTGGATAGTTCGGAAAAGTAGGCAAACAGTAACTGCTGGAAAACAGAACAGTCAATGAGGCTTATACACATGACAAATGATGGCGACAAAATGAGTAAATTGTGTGAGGAGTTGAAAGCAGGAAAAACAGCAGGGAAGAAAACATGTCAACAAACTATATATCACGTCATGTTAGAAATGCTTTGGCTGTGAGCCAAGACATACAGGCTTCAAGAGGAACACAAGAGTTGACAAAAGAAGAAAATGAGGCCAGAAAACATAGAATTTGTTGTTGCAAGGTGGGATAATACGAAGAAGACAACAAGAGGCAGGAAAACAAGACACAAGGAAGAAAACTCAAAGTCTAAAAATAACCAAAGAATGGTCAATTTGAGAGCCAAAAAATTCCAGAATGAGCCACAGAGGCGTGTTGGGGCTTTAAGACAGAGATGACCTGAGAATATCCTTTGCTTTGATGCCATTTTGCACAAGTAATTGGTGAAATAATGAGTGAATCAACTGAATAATAAAACAACCGTTTATAGTTGTACAAAGACGATGTTTTTATTATGAAACTATCGTAGAATAGAAAGTATCGAATATTTACATTGACCTTTGAATAAAAATAACAAAAAATATTATAAAGATATTGTCTATATATATATATATGCACACCCACCCAAATGCATCAAAAGCCTACAAAAAAAAATTCTATTTGTTCATGTATCAAGTTCAAGCAGGTAATTTAGTTTTAAATATGAAAGATATTTAAAAAATAAATGAAATGACAAATAAATTTTGTAGGAACGAAAAAGATAGGATGACAGGATTATAGAGATATCATTGGTGCTTGAATATTGTCATTCTTTTCTTGGGGGTTAATGAATAGTGTATTTTTAAGTGAGATCTCTTCAGCTAGTATCTTGAAAATTGTATTGTAGAACACTTTACTATTCTTTATATATATATAGCCAAAGTACTGCATATTTTTACTTTAAATTAGTTGAGTATGATTGTGAACTGGCATTGACATTGTAGAATGACCAACATAGAAGACCTTGATTGAGATTTGAGATTTTAAAGTGACTAACTAGATAAATGCTGAGGCCTTTCTACCTCTAAAAAACTAGAATTTACTAATTGGCAAAACAATAGAAATGAGATGCTGTCTACTTTTGCCTTGTTCATATGAACATTTAATAGAAAAATGTCATATAATCAGTTTCTATTAAACATCTTCTCAAAAAAGGTTTTATACCGGATTATATTTTAAATTGCAATCTAATTTGATAATATCATGTCTTCTTGAAATCAAATTTCATCTTTTTTTTCTTCTTAAAAGCTATTCCTTCACAAACCCAAGTATTATGTTTTCATTTCAAAATTATTAAAGATTATTTGGAGCAAAATTGAAAGGAACTATATCATACTTGCATAGGTGAAAAAAAAAAATTTAAGTTGAAAGGCGGGCTCTCTAAATTAATAATAAAATAGATGATTAGTAGATAGGCTATACATGCTGAATTTTTTGCCCTTTTCTGTTGAATTTTAAAGCCCAAATAGGAAGGTTACGTGTCCCATAGATGTTGAAGTGGAATGGTAAATATTAGATTATGTAACAAATGGATGAATGAATGAATGAAGGATTCTTAATGATGTCCATAGGACTAAGTGTTCTAAGGGACCAGACCCTCAACATTAGTAGATATTTAGATTTCTTTCCATGTAAGCTCTTCTATTATGAATCGCTCTTCTATTATGAATCTTGACTAGGAAATTTGCAAGCTTGTAAACCCTTGTCTCCTTTTTCATCATGTTTCCATGCGAGGTTGAATTCTTTGGCATAATACGCTTTTTATTTCTACTAATTTGCTTTGTCTACTAGCACCATCTTGTGTATTTCAATGTTAGGTGATGAAGGTACGCTCTGATACCACTGATAAAATACTGCTCTGATACCACTTGATGAAGGGCCACACCACCCTACCAACTCATAACCAAGAATGCAACAATATGAGACAAAGAGAGATAAAATGCTTCCCATGAAATTTTATTATATTTGAAAATCCAATAGCAATTACAATAACATTTCTGCAAGATCTCTCAAGATCCAATCCAAGTCCAAGCTAGTCCAGATCCACACCCTGGTAGAAACCTCCAAGATCTCAACTAGTGCTCGCAAGCCACCAAGCAACCTTCTTGTTTCTAAACTGCAGCCACTAGCTCTTCTCCAACTTTATCCAAGATCCAAGCATAAACTGCCTCACATTCGGCGCTCTGTCTACACTCACAACTCCACCATAATCCTGTTGTAAACTGCCTCACATTCGGTGCTCTGTCCACAGACTCAGGAAAACTCACTCTTCACTTCCTCCTTCTCTTTCACACCTTGAAGCCTTCCAAGCTTTCCAAGCTTCACCTTCGACAACTTTCACCTTTCCAAGATTTCCTTCCAAAGCTTCTACTTCGCGAGCTTCTTCTTCTCGAGCTTCTCCTTCTCGAGCTTCCACTTCTCAAGCTTGATTAGAAATGCTCATATGCCTTGCTTAAATAGGCACTTACCACCCCATGCATGACTTATCCACAACCTTGTAGAATTTCCTCCTATACAATATCCACAACCTTCTACAACTTCCATAACCTTCTAGAATTACAACTAAGCACCACCATGTGGCCCAATTAGAAAATTACATTTCCTTTATGGATCACAACAAATATTAAATGCAAGATTTAAGAAACTTTCCACAAGCTTCTAAGATGCCACCTACACACCTTGATTAATGGAATGACAACTAATTTCTTATTTTTTTATTTTATGCCACCTATGCACCTCGAAAATAGAAATTCCTCATTTTTTTCTTTTTCTCCTTTTTCCCTTTTTATTTATTTATTTATTTCCTCTAATTTTGTCACTTTCTCTCTCTTCCACAATTTTTTTTAAAATTTTAATTTTTTTTTGATAATTTTCCCATGCAAGATGCTCTTGCATCATTAGGGCATTCGTGCCACCTAATTCCCCACTTGTTAATCCACATTTGTTTTGTTTCCTCCAACTCTTCTTTGTGCATTTTAGTTCCTCTTCAACAACCCTTTTGGGCTAGTGATGCTTATCCATGCTTTCAACCTTTTTTAGGTAACTTAGCAAATGGATTATTACCAATGTTTCCATTAGAAACATACCAGCCTTAGCTAAATGGGTCACATATGGCATCGTTGACTTTGAGATTGCTGGCGATCAAGTGTTTTTGGGTCCTTTTTAATTGTTTCCAGTTGTGGTTTAATTTCCTACTCTCTCAAACCTCACATCCATAGAGGACAATTGGCAATTTGGCACAACCAACCAAACAAACCAAAATGTCTTTTTGGATTCCTAATTCAGTAACCCTGCTTTCTTGCACCTGTTCAAAGAGGGTAACATGCTTTCTGCCCCACTTGAATCCTTTTGTCTTACATGGTTCATAGTTGGGCCTGTTGTGAAAATCAATTTTTAGATACTTGTATTCTTCTGCTATCTCCAAAGAATTTCTCTCAAATATAAATCTACTTTGCTGTTTTTTCTTCCTCAAGGAAAAGACGACCTTGATTTTGTTGGGGTTCTTTTGCATCCCAATCTTTTGCAAAAGAGCTCTAAAGCTTTCAAATGCTCTTACAATCTTTGGGAAGGTTTCATAGTTAGAATAATATCATCTGCATTAACATATTCCATTAGCTGAACACCTTCTTGTTTATTGTTGTTTAACCATCTTTGTAGTTTATCAATATATAAACCAAACAATGTGGGAGAGATATGACATCCTTGTTTGATGCCAATGTTGCTACTAGAGCACTCAAATATACCCTCTTTCGTTCTAATTTTAGTGCTAACCTGCTTATATGGTTTATGGACAACTTCTCTTTACTCATTTAGAATCCCAAGATCCTCCATTCTAATCCATAGTTTGTCCCAAGTAGTAGTATCGACAGCATTTTTGAAGTCCACAAAGCAATTTTAATCTTCAGGTAGGCTCTCTTACATACTAATGAGACTGAAAAAAACATTACATTTATTGTGTTGTTATCATAGGATTGAAAGCTTATAGTTCACTCCCACCCATACAAATGATAGATTTTTAGAGTTTGGTTACACCATCATTTTTAGTGGAGAATGAAAAAATAACTGTCACTTTTGATTTGGTAAATAACATTAAATTAAAATATGTCTGAAATCTGATTTATTTACATCTCGTTAATTCCATTTAATGTGGTAGTGACTATCTCAAAAGCACTGCCTCTTGCAGTTTGTAAATGAAATCGAATGCATGTTTGGGGAGATGAAACATGCAGAGATGACCTACTAGTTGAACACCCTATAGTGCTTCTCAAAATCTTTTGCGGAAATAAAAAATAACTCTAACATTTTTTTCCAACAACTTGTCTTGTACCCTGCTTCTACTAACATTTCAGGGTCGCATCATCAAATATGATGCCACATCAGCATGCTTTTTGCGAAGGTGTACAAAACAGCGTAAAAAATATTGAGCTCAATCTAGTTCAAAAGGGAGTCCTATGCGTGTACAACTGATGTAGCATCACATGGTTGGTTGCATTTTAGAATAAGGGATACATTTAATTATGGGTAGTCATTGTCTTGACACAAAAAAAGACACTTCGTACTATATGTGCTATACGTGCATGCACATAAAATCATACATTAAAAAGTACATGACTAGACAGAAGGGACAAAAAGGGATGTAGGTGGTAGTTGTCATTTTGTCAATAGAGGATGTGGATCTTTGACGGATCCAAGCGTAAGACTGAATGGGCGGATAAGGTCGGAATAGTAGACAATTAATGACAGCTGGAAAACAGGACAGTCAATGAGGTTCAACCACATCACAAAGGATGACGACAAAATGTGTTTATCACACAAGGAGTTAAAAGCGGGAAAAACAACAGGGAAGAAAACACGTCAACAAACAAAATATCATGTTGTGTTAGAAACGCTTTGGTTGTGAGCCAAGACACAAAGGTTTCAACAAGAACACAAGAGGTGACAAAAGAAGAAAATGAGGCAAGAAAACACAACAATTTGTTGTTGCAAGGTGGGATAATATGAAGAGGACAACAAGAGGCAAGGAAACAAGACACGAGGAAGAAAACCATCAATTAAGCACTTTTGAGTTTTTGGCTCTCCTGCATGGGCCCACATTCCTGCAGAGAAATGTAAGGCCTTGGATCCACAAAGAAAACCTTGCATATTTGTAGGTTATCTTGATGGTGTGAAGGGTTATCGGTTGCTCCACCCTACTACACATGAGTTATTCATTGAGAGGAGTGTTCAGTTTGAGGAGGGATCTTCAAGCTCACTCTCTATCACTTCTCCAACTCCTACTTTGACATTGGCGTCACTTGAAATACATGACAGATCTTTTGATGAGTCAGATTCACTTGAACAGTCTTCTACCTCCACTTTTGATGCAGAAAGTGATTCAGAGAACTCACCTCCTTCCTCTCCTAGTCATCATTTAGAGGTTAATGATTCCCCTCCAAATTCTCCATCTTCCAGTCCACTTTGGACTAGACAGATCTTACAGTCCGCAGGTGATTGGGTTGGGGATCCATTAGACACCAGGCAAACTCGTTCACAATTCCAAGATGCTCCACATGTCCTCATGGCTACTACCTCAGATCCACAGTCCTTTCATGAGGCTTCTGGTATTCCTGAGTGGGATACAACTATGCAAGAAGAGTATAGTTCCTTGATGAGGAACCACACTTGGGATCTTGTCCCTCTTCCTAAGGGAAGAAAACTTGTTTGATGTAAGTGGATCTATCGGACAAAATTTGCAGCAGATGGGTCAATTGACAAACACAAGGCTCGCTTGATCGCCAAAGGATTCTCCCAGGTTCTTGGGATTGACTACTCTAAGACTTTTGCACCAGTTGTCCGAATGAATTCCATTCGAATTGTTCTTGCCATTGCTGTAGCTAATCGTTGGGAAGTACATCAGATGGATGTGAAGAGTGCTTTTCTTCACGGTGACCTTCATGAGGAGATCTACATGGAGCAGCCATAGGGCTTCCTTCAAGATTCTTCACTTGTGTTTTGTCTTTGGAAGTCTCTCTATGGCCTCAAACAAGCTCCTCGGGCCTGGTATGCCAAGATGGACTCCTCCCTTCTATCAATTGGGTTCAATCGGTGCCATTCTGATCCTAATGTCTACATTTTGCAACAGCGTGATTCACTTCTATTTTTGGTTTTGTATATTGATGACTTGCTGATCACAGGAAGTTCTTCACCCACCATTAAGGTTGTCAAAGTGGCCCTTCAGGACGGTTTTTTGATGACTGACTTGGGTTTGCATTACTTTCTCGGGATTGAGATCTTTCAGTCTCCTTCCGAGGTCACCATCACATAGTTTCATATGGCTGACTGTAAGCCTGCTCCGACTCCCTTCCTTTTTGGAGTCAAACTTGAGGCTTAGTGTTCTTCTCCACTTGTTGATGGCACTTTGTACTGCCAACTTGTTGGGAGTCTCATTTATCTAACTCATATGAGACCTGACATCTCATATGCTGTAGGCATGGTCTCTCAATTCATGTAGGAGCCCCATTAGCTGCACTAGAAAGCAGCTAGGCGGATCCTTCACTACATTCAAGGTTCTCACAGTTGTGGGATTCACTACGCAACAGGTATTGAGTTTGATTTGGTGGGCTACACAGATTCAGATTGGGCAGGTGATTCTCAGGATCGCAAGTCTACTTCAAGATATGGTTTGTCACTTGGTTCAGGTCCTGTTTGTTGGTCAAGCAAAAAGCAGTCTGCTATTGCTCTATCTTCTACTGAGGCCAAGTATTGGGGGGTTGTAAATGCCGCCACTGAGGCCATTTGGCTTCAACATCTTCTCACTAAGTTTGGTATCCAAATTAGACGGTCATCAGTCATATTTTGCGACAACTAGAGTGCCATTAGGATCTCACGGAATCCGGTTCATCATTAGCGGACCAAACACATGGAGGTCCACATGCACTACATCTGGGAGCTCATCCATGGTCACGTCATTGACCTTTGCTATTGTCCGACTTCCGAGTAGGTTGCTGATATCTTCACCAAACCCTTCATTTAGAGCAAGTTCCTTCATTTGCGAGCTTTGCTGGGGGTGCGGGATGTTTCATCTTTTGTGGGGGCCTCTTCCTCTCACTCGGAGTCTTGACTTTTTTTGGGGGGTCTCTTTTCTATCTCTTTTGGGGAATCTTTTGTACATGGGTACCTCATTAGGCTTGACTTGCCGGGATCCATTTCTACATCCATCTAAGCTTTGCTTATTGGGGGGGTGTTAGTGTAGTTTTTTATTTCTTAGTATGCTATTTATTTTTCCCTATATTGCTAGGTTTTTCCTACACTTCTAATAATCTCGCTTAGGTTAATAAAGTATGTCTTAGTAGGTGAATGGTTGCAAGGTGTCACCTTCCTACATGTGAGAATCCATTAGCTATCTTGGGAAGATACTTTGCACTCTTTAATCCGATAGATGGTTGCTCCTCATTGGTTCGTGTTGCCACCTCCTCCCTCTTCCTAGCCTATATAAGCATGCTACCTGGCTTGTATTTGTATCTCTTGTTTTTGCATCCTCTTAATGTTATTTTGCTTCTAGCATTTGCATTACTCTCTTGGAGACTAACTCTGTGTTGCTATTTTGATTTTGTATCATTTGCATTCATAGTTTAGACATTTATTTTTTGCACTAGTTTTTTGGTATATTAATCTTTTCAGATTCTAACACCCTTTAGAATAGCAAGGTCCTCCCACCCCAATTTAACCCCTCACAATTAAATTACCATTGCATGCACTGGCAATATACATATGCTCTTAACTGCCCTTCAAATAATAGGGACCACAGAATAACCCTCCCCCTTCAAATAGTAGGGGCCATGCGAACTCTCCCTACATAGCCATATAGTAGTAGAGGCACCCTCTTCACCGGGCCCTTCACACCTTCCAATCTTCCCTTATTCAGCTTCTTGGAATTGGGGCTCTGGTTTTTCTCAATGGGGATTGGAAGCAGGGGTACACCTCACCCTGGTTTACCTTTTTAATTAAATTTTTTTATTTGATAAAATATTTCAATTTTTGAGAGCAAAATCTAAAAAAAGCACACTGATCCCAGCAATTTCTCTAATCATTGCATCGGCAGGTTGGAGAGAACTACCATGTCTGGAGCATCAGGGAGTCAACAACCACCAGAACAAGGTAGTACAAAACAACCATTACAGCTACATGTCAAAGATAAGTATAAAAATATCAGCTATACGCCAGCAAGGGTCGTTTCAAGTACTGATTGGGACGACAACAGACTGTGCAAACAAGATGGACTACATCTTCGGCCTTTTGATCAGACCAGTCTTGCCCAAAGAATAAAGGAGGTTTTCAAACATCTAGAGACTGGAGTATCAGAACAGGATGTAGGAAAAATAATAGAGATAGCTTGGAATATCGTAGGCCCAGAGGCAACATTCACTCGGATTTATCCTTCTGTAGGAAAATGTTCTTTGCCCACTGCTCAGACAGTAGATAGCCTAGACGACGACACCATGACTGACACAAATGTTACGAGCAACATAAAGTGGCCTTCCTCAGAACTTGATATATGTAAGGCAGGTACTTTTTTCTGCGCCTCGATTCTAAGAATGTTTACAAAAGATAAAGAAAACTTCAAAAAGGCCTGGAAAGCGATCATTAGAGCATACCCCAATTTCCACAAAAGAAGCTTCCCCATACTTAACTTTGAGATCAGGAACCAGGTGATTGATGACCTGCATTTACTGCTTAAGTCAAAAGTCTGTAGGGCAACATTTGCTAATCTCCTATACCACTTCCCAGATATAAAAGACCATAAGGGCATGCTGACTCTCCTGTTTGAAGAACATGTAAGATATACAGGAATGCATTGTGTCCCTCTCTTCTTTAAAGTGAAAGAATTCCTTATGCCCGATACTCCAAAGCTTCTCTCTGCTTGCCGAATCAAACAGACAAAAAATGCCATAGCCTGTCTAGAGATCATCCTTACAAAGTTCGAGGGTGATGAGAGTGAGCTTAAAAAGACAGACCGTGATAAGAAGACATACATGTACTCTCGGCTGTATGATGAAACTGCATTTGCTGATATCCAGACAAAGAATGCAAACCATTTAGCATTGGTGCTCGGCCATCTGGCTAATCTGGATCTTGAAAAAGGACAAGGAAATGTGCTAGACATTGCGGCATTGGCTTGCATGCCCCAGACGATCAAGGACCTTTATAAAAAATGGGCCCTAGGCATATATCGTGAATTCAAGCAGCCGAAGGAAATTCCCTCTTTGGGAAAATGAATTTTGAAAGATTATAGTACTGTCTACAAGGAAAAACAAAATTCTCAGTTTGGTTTTCAATGTGTAGATCTTTCTATTAGCTATTTTGTGATCACTTACAATACTTAATTGATATGTGTGTGTTTTTTCAGTTATATATAGGGAAACCAGGTAATATTAGAAATTCATTTTCCAGATTATATTTTTTTCTAGATTTCACGAGGTCAGCTGTAGGTCTCTGATACTCAAGTTGTTACTTTTCTTTGATAGAGAAACTGGAAATGGAAATGACATTTATTTTTAATACTCACAAACTTGCAATTTTTTAGAAAGTCAAATATTTCTGAATTGAATCTGAATTTTAGAACTAATATTATGCAACATTTCAAGTATTTATTAACAATGGAAGCAAAAATATTTGACTTTAAAATAGCTTTTGGGAACATACTTATCTACTGTTTATTGGAGGAGAAAATTTAAGGAGATAGCTATGTTGAATATACTTTTAGTTAACATGTAAATATTTGCACCTATTGTGTATGAGGAGTTTTGCTCGAGTGTGCACCCGTAGGATCCAATACTCGTACTATCTCAGCATGTTGCGGTGTTGTATAGACTGCAGACCATATTGGGCAGCGTGGACATTGTCGACCGCTTCTGTTGTAATAAAATCCCAATTAAAATTGGAACGCCGATCCAGCAGCTCACTTACCATGTCATTCAAACTGAAAAAATACCAGTGACTGTGCCTCTCTGTAGTGTGGAATTGATCAGAGACTGGAAAAGTCCCTCTTCACCGAAGTTTGTAAAGTATCAGTCATTGTTTAAATGTGGAGCATAGTTTTGAATTATAGGATCTAAACAGTCCACTTCACCGCTTCCATAAATCACAATCTGGTCGACAGCAGTGTGTCGCATCTCGTGTCACAATCTGGTCCATAAACATTTAGAATTAATTAAACTACATGGAAACTCCAACTTTTGGTCTATCTGTGGGTAGGAATGTCTCTTCTTTCAACCTTACAAATATTTCTCATCGGTTATCCTCCTCAGTCTTAGCCTCAGCTTCCTCAACTTCATCCTCCCTTGCGTCAACATCCTCCTGTTCTGCCGGATCTAAATTTTCAACAAAAAAATTCAATAACAAAATCAACACCATCTTCTGCTTCCTCCATCTCTACTCGAGCCAAACCTATCTCTTATACCAATTGTTGATTTCCGAGCTCAAAAGTAAAAATGCAAAAAATAAAGGTAAATAAAATTAGAAATAGTGGCTCACCTACAAGCTACATCCACTTTCAACTTAGGTGCCTTATCTGGGTGCATCTGTTTTACTACTACTATTTCTTCCTTAGAGAATTTCACGTTGACCATTTTATTTTGGTTCCTTGTTATGATTTTTGGGATGTTATTAAGTATCTATTTTTGGTCCATTAGGTTGGATCCCTACTAATTATTTTGAATTTTTTCCTAGTAAGGTACATTTGAATCTGCTATAATTCTTGGGCCTTCAATGAGAGAACTTTAGAGTCCATAATCTTAGAGACTTTGTTAAGATTTCAGCGGAGTTCAGCATTATTGTGAAAACATTTTGTGTAAACATTGACTTGATAATACATCATTTATCTATTGCTCTTGGAGTAAAACCTGTGAAACAAAAAACTAAGAAAATGTATCCACATGTCGCAGTATTAGTGAAAGAAGAATCAAGAAACTACTTCAAGTTAGATTCATAAGAGCCATTGATTATGTAGAGTAGATTTCCAACATAGTTCCTATTTCCAAATAAGATATATCTATAATTGCTATGATTTTTTAGACTGAACAAAGCATTTTCAAAAGATGACTTTCCACTTCCAAACATTGATGTGATTGTAGATCTCACTATAGGTATGAAATGTACTATGGACAAATTCTTGGGCTATAATCAAATCAAGATTGCTCCAAAAGACTAAGAGAAAATAGCATTTACATGTGCATGAGGTACTTTTTGTTGGAACATCTTGTTGTTTGGCATCAAGAATGAGGGCCCAACTTACCAAAGAGTAATAACCACCATATTTTATGATATGATACATTAGAAAATGGCACACCCTAGCAGAGTCAAGAATCAAAACAACTCACATGGAAGACGTAAGGAAAATGTTTGATTTAATGGAACAATTCAACTTAAGATTGAATATGAAGAAATGTGCATTTGGAGTGTCATCCTGCAAGCTACTAGGCTTTATAGTTTTAGAAAAAGGGATTGAAGTTGATCTAACCAAAGTGAAAGCAATTCTAAAAATACAACTGTTGAGGAGTATTATTCAAATGAGAATACTCCAAGGAAAACTACAATCTATGAAGATGTTTATCTCTCAACTAGTAGATACGACACAACCATTTACAAAGATGTTGCATGAGGGAGTCACCTTTCAATGAGATGAGCAAAGGGAAAAATATCGCCAAATCAAGCGGTATCTTGTGATTCCTCCAATTCTAATGGCTCCAATTGAAGGAAAATCACTTGTTATACATAGCAACAACTGATACATCACTAGGAGTATTGCTAGCACAAGAAGATGAGACTAACAAGGAAAGATAAATCCACTACATCAACCAAACATCAATCTCCTATGAGAGGAATTATTCTATAATCGAGAAGACATGCCTAGTAGCGGTGTTTGAGTTTGCAACCCAAAAGCTTAGATACTATATGCTATCACACAAAGTGAAGCTAATTGCGAAGATATATCTACTCTAGTATCTGTTGAATAATGAAACATCAACAAGAAGTTTAGCAAAATGGGTCCTAATATTGAGGTAGTGATATCAAAATAGGAAAGCAATCAAAGCCTAAGTGATAGAAGACCAGCTAACATAAGCACCTCTAACATATGATCAACTATTACACATTGAGTTTCTTGATGATACAATCATGCATCTCACAGAGCACCCATGAAAGATGTATTTTGATGGCTCTTTCACACAAGGATCAAGAGTTGGATGCCTTTCCATTGTAGCTCAAGGGTATAAAATACTAAAGGCTTATAAGACCATCTTTCCTTATATGAACCCTATTATAGAATATGAAGCTCCAATTAATAGATTGAAGCCAGCTATCGATGGAAAATTGTTCAGTTATACATCTACAGATATTCACAACTAATAATCAACCAAGTCAACAAAGAATTACTAGACAAAGGATAGCAACTTGATGCCTTACACAAGGATGGTTGATGACCTCAAGAAATACTTTGTGTATATCACATTTGAACAAGTACCAAGATAAAAAAAATGTAGTTGATGCGATGACTAATTTAGCTCCATGCTACAATAATAAGAACATCAATTTTTCTATGACTTCTTGGTGGAAGAATTACCCTTTCTAGCCCATGAATCCCCTAATTACCAAATTATATGTTCCATTGAACCCCAAGAACCATCTCGTTATGCCCATATTTATTCTTATCTCAAAGACCAAAGTTCTCCTAAAAATTATTCAAAAAATGAGAAGAGATGCCTAAAAGAGCATCATCCCACTTAATTATTGTGAATGACTTGTATAGATGTGTTGTTGATGGTACATTACTTAGATGTTTAGAATGTGAAGAGTCAAATTACACATTAAAGGATGTCCACAAAGGCGTGTGTGGGGATTACTAGAATGACTTCTTGTTAGCTAAGAAACTTCTAAGTGTAGAATATTATTGGCCCATGATGGAGAAGGATGCTATTTGCTATGGTAAAACATGCAAGAAATGTCAAGTTCATAGAAAATTGATTCATGCTCTAGCTAGGGAGCTAATTCCTTTCATTGCATATTGGGTATTTTAACAATGGGTCTTTGATCTTGTAGGACAAATATATCTAAATTCCTCCAACGAGCATAAATACATTATAGGGAAATGAGTCAAAGTTGTTCCCTTAGCCAACACTATAGGGAAATGAGTATTTCACTAGGTGGGTCAAAGTTGTTCCCTTAGCCAACACTATAGGGAAATGAGTCTCTATGTTAATCTTCAACTACATCATATGTAGGTATTAGGTACTATCATCAATTGTGATTGACAATGAAGGGCAATTCAAAATTAAGGAAATTGATGACTTATGTCTACACTTCAGAATCACACAACATTGTTCCCCAAGGCAATAGATATGTTTAAGCATCAAACAAAACTATCCTCAAGATTCTACACATAGTAGTAAACAAATTAGGTAAAGATTGGTACTTGCAGATCAATTCAACATTATGGATGTATCACACCAGTATTAGAACACCAATATGAGAAACTCCTTTTGCACTTGTTTATGAGTTAGAGGTAGTACTACCAATAGAAGTTGAGCTTCTATCATTGAGAGTTTCATTGAAAAATCTAGTCATTGATGAAGACTATAAAAACTCACATCTTCAAGAGCTTGATTTGCTAGATGAACACATGCAACATGCATTTGACCATTTGAAAGTCTATCAATGGAGAATGTCTAGAGGATACAACAATAGAATGAAACCAAGAATGTTTCAAGTAGGATATATTGTTCTAATATAAAAGCCAAAGAATAACAAAATATAGAATAAAAGGGGAAAATTGAACCCAATTGGTTGGGTCCCTTTGTCATCACACCTTCTGGTTACACATAAAGGAGATGTCCTATCAAGTTTTTGCTCAACAAATGTGGTTTTTCTGAGTCCCAAGTTTTAGCGATTTGTAGAAGAAGGGATATATTGTTCAAGGTTGAATCCATCCGCAGAGCACAGTGGGCATTCTAGCTCTTCAGAGGTTCGGGTTTCACCAAAGACCAGTGCCTCAGGTGTGAGCCGATTTGATGCTTCGATGGTCATTGAACTGGTTACCCTAGCCTGCATTTGAGCTAAAAGTTTTGGATTGAGTGTCGTGCCTGGTTGCTGGTTGTTGAAAGAGCACTGCGAATGGGGCTTTTGATGGTTGTGTTGCCATGCAGCAACCAAATCCACCTCTTCTTTGAACAGTTATTGACCAAATTGATAAGAGCGACGATGATTCTCCAACTATAGTGGCTCTCTCCCTTGCCTACATTTGTGTGCATGTTGGATGTTCTTCCATTGTTGTGGGGTTAGTTTGTGAGTTTGAGATTGGGATTTTGTTTTTATTTTGTTTTCTTCTTCCATTGATGTGGGGTTAGTGCTAGGTGGGCCAGAGTGGAAACTGTCTGTGTGGGGCCTCTCACTCACACTCACTCTCTTGACATGAGCTCTGACTGTTAGAGCCTGCCTGTCGTGCCCTTGTTGCATGTAACACACAGGTGCCACAACACGAGTTGGGGGAGAAGGCAACGTTTGGTTCTTTGCATGGGAACCGTTTGACATAATGTTTAACTGGTGAAATGAGCCTTTGTTCACTGTTGTGTGGAGATATTTGGTGGCATTGTGATAGGTGTTTGACATAATGTCTGATCCAATTACACTCCAGTAGCTTGCTGATTGCTTGGTTACAGTGGAGTCTGCTAATGTTGTCATACAAAATGTTGTTGCTGAGTCAACTTCACTTTATGTTAAAATCATAAAATGGTTGGCTTTGTTGGAATCAGAGAACCATACTCTACGAGATACTATGCAATCTCTAGTTGCTAAAAATGCAGGCCTCAAGGCTAATTTGGAATCTGCTACCTTACAGCTTAGGGAGTTAGACACTATCAAGGAGAAACAATTAGAGATCGTCGATAGACATTCTTCATTGTTAACAAAGACTTAATTAAAGGTGAAGTCTTGGGCTTCTTTATGCAGTTTTGTGGCTGAGGCTCCCCTTTCAGGTGTTGAGAAGTTAGTTCAAGGGAAGATGGACGATGAGCGGGTAAGGCAAGCCTGTGAACTAAGATTACGAGTTTGTGGTCTCTCCTCCATTATTGATCCCTCGACTGTTGGATACTCTTTCCTCAAGGATCAGCTGGACATTGCAGACATCACTCTTGACAGGTGTTGGTTAAGCCCTGATGATACTCTCTTCATCTGGTTCCTTTCCCTCTCTGATAGGTTATTGGCTCTTAGGGCAAAGAAGAAGTTATTCTCTCTTTCCCCTAAGATCTACCTAGATGAGGACCTCACCTGATCACAAGTGGCAGAACTCAAGCAAGCTTGTGCCCTCGTTGTGGCAGCAAGACAAGAGGGTAAATATGCAGTCATCAGATATCTTAAAGCAGTAATCCATGACACCTTTCCTACAGGTTGGGTTTCAAGGGTGGCCTCTAAGACAAAATGACTGGCTCAGTGACAATTGAGCACAAGCTCTTTGTGTCTCAACTGCTGGAACGGTAATGGTATTCTTTGGTCTATGCCTAGTTTACTTAATGATGCTATTAGTTCTGTCGACCACCTTTTTATTATAGAGACACATGAGAGGCCCATGCATCCTCTTTCTGGTATTTCTAGCTATTAGTGGATCTCCCCTTTTAGAGACAAAGTCAGGTGCTCTGGCGGGGTTAGAGGTTCTGGTGGGGTCACTTGTCTTATTTGGGACCACCTTTTCAATAAAATTTCCTTGGTTAACTCTGACAGCTATGCCAGATTCATGTGGATTCACATTGATCGAGGGACCTTGCTCTATAGAGATACCTATATCATTGTCTGCTACTTCTTGCCAACATCTTCGTTCTATGCAGTTCACAACACTCTTGGTGGGGACCCCTATGAGGACCTTCTTGAGCACATTACCAGATTCTCTACCATGGGGGACATCATTATTTTGGGATATTTTAATGCGTGGACCAGATACCTACAACCTCCTCTCCATGATTGCAGGTTTGATCCGTGTGTACCGCTACTTCCGATCCTAGTTTTGTGGGTCTACTTTGGCTCTTCGAGGATTGTTAGGGGCCCTTCATCAGGTATGGTCGTAATTTGCTACAACTTTGTGAGTCTTCTGACTTAGTGATCTTGAATGGAATCTCTTGCTTTCTTGGATCCGAACACTTCACTTATTGGCCACACGGTGGTGGTGCTAGCATTGTTGACTATGTTCTCTCTACTGCCTCCTTCATTCCTCTCATTTTTCGCTTTACCATCTCTCGCCTTCCTCTCACTGACCATGCCCTCCTTAGCATCACCCTTTAGAGACCCCTGACACCTTCTCCTCCTTGCTTATCCACTTCTTTTTGTCCCCCTCTTCCCTCTCCCCATGCTGGCACTTCTTTTCGCTTCTCTAAGAGTGATGCAGAGTTCTTCATCCATCATCTCAAACGGCTTCTCCCCTAGGACCCCTTCCTCGACTTCTCAGACGTCACCTCTATGTTCCACTCACTTGCATTTGCCTTGTGGGAATCTTCCCTTCTCTCCATTCCCCACTGCACCTCCTTGCTCACCCCTCACCCCACTCGTAGGTATTGCCCCATGAACCAGTGGTTCAATGAAGATTGCAAATCCTTTCATCGCATGCTTCGCTCTGCTCCACCCACTACTTCTTCCTCCTCTTCCTCTCAGTTGAAGCTTGACTACTGCCACTTTTCTTTATGCCATGTTCTTCCAATCCCCAAAGCTCTTTTGGCGCACCATGTTTCCATGCCACACCCCCAACACCCCCCCCCCCCCCCCCCCCCCCCCCCCCAATCTACTGTAGACCTTCACTCCCTTGCCTCCCACACCTCCACACTCTATGATATTCTTGGCTAGCCCCCTCTCCATCTCATCCCACCCACCCGTTGTCACCTCTTCTCCTTTTCCCACATTAGTGAGGTAGTTAGAGTTATGAATAGTAGTAGAACTCTAGACGAGGAAGGATTTCAAGCTAGATTCTTCAAGTTGGGTGTCTTTGTCTTGGGTCCCTTTCTTACAGTGCTCTTTAATTGATTGATTTGTGTCGGCTTCCTCGACTCTTGGTCACGACATATTATCTATCCGATCCATAAATTTGGGCTAGCCTCTGACCTTGGGAATTACAGGACCATCATGGTTGGGCATACCTTCACCAAACTCTATGCAATTGTGTTGAATGGTATCCTATCCAATGAGCTCAATCAATGACATTGTTGGGCTAGAGGTTAGGATGGGTTACATTCAGATTTTCAGATCACTGATCACATTTTGACTTTACGGGCCATAATTGAGGAGGCTCACCACCCTTAAATGTTGCAGAGGGGCTGCCAACCGCCATGGCTAAAAGACGAAACCCTAACCATTGACCGCTTGAGAATGGGCATGAGAAACCAATTTTTCAAACCTTGCAATGGCATCACTATTAAAGATAGAAGCGGGATTGGAAGAAGAGGAAGCAAGAGGCATTGATACTGGTCCATTGTGGTGGTTTGTAGTTGGAAAATAGTAATTAATGGGGATTTCTACCAACATCGTGGTCTAGTTTGTACATTTATTGGTTTTGGCTCTCCTTCTTGTGTCTATGTTTCTAGGTCTCTAATTCTTGGAAAACTTGGTGTCTTTGATATATTAAGCTCTTTCCTTGTGCAAAAGTTTTTTTTTAATTGCTTTTACATCCGAGGATAAATAAGATTTGATATTGAGAAAATTGTGGTTATGGGGGAATCACTCTCTCAACCAAACCTTGGATTGTCTCCTTGAACCCTCTTACTGAAACACTCAATGTGTTTCCAGTGTGGGTTCATCTCCTGAATCCCCTCCATTTTTAAGAGAAATATGGCTTTGAGGCCATGGAAAACTTATTGGTCATTTTTCAAAGGTGTATATGGTTAAGATTGAGGTGAGTCAATCTACTTTTTCTCATATTCTGCTTGACCATGACATATCCACATCTATTTCAAGTGATGTGGCTCTCATGGTTTGGGATAGGCCATGGACCCAATTGCTAGATTTTGAGAGCATCCCCTTCAAATGTAGGTACTAGATCTCTACTGGTCATTTGGCCACAAACTATTCTCCTTCACATTGTAAAGGTGGTGCCACTTGATGTCTCCCCTCTTGGTGACACTCCTACTCTAACCTCCTTCATCCTAGTGGATTTGTATCTAGTTATTGTTTCATATCCTTATGGGAGTGTGAACTCTTTTGCAGTTGCTACTACTTTTGATTAGCTCTAGCTTGTAGTTGTTACGACTCTCAACATTGTCAATGTGGTGGTCTTGTTGACAATGATGATTCTCTCTCTAGGGGTCGCACCTTCTTGTTTTGTCAATCTTGTTGATCATATCGCTTGATGATTGTTTGTTGACGAAGGAAGAATGACTCTACAATCTCACCCTTGATTTTGTCGTTGAGTTTCTTACCCATACTTGATGTGGGTCACTAGTTGTTTTGGTAGTCTATTGTCAATGGTCTTTTCTTGATCTTGTACTTTTCTTTTGTTCTTATGCCTTTGAGTTGTGGTATTGTAAGAGATAACCTCCTTATTATATTTCTTTAATAATAAAAAATAATATAATATAAGAAAAATTAAGCAAAATTAGTTAATTGATATTATTATTTATAACAGTTCTTTGACATACAATCTCTAAAAAATACTTTACTTCCAAAAAATGTATATGTAGGACTTTTATGTTGAAGGCATTTTCTACTTGAAATGCACACAATTGATTTTTGGTATCAAAGGTTGAGAATTAAACACGACCATTGGACAACCATCTCAACATAGAAATTGTCCCTTGCAAAACCACAACTAGAGGGGGTTGAATCAACAAGAGGTGCAAAAGATATATTAGTTTAAAGAATGTTGGGGTAGACATCAAAAACTTGAAGATAGTATCATGAAAGGAAGAGTTAGAGGTTAAGAAAATTAAATGATTATCATTTGCATCCTTCCACCATGTAGTGACACCTTTATGATGCATGAAAGAAAAATCGATGGCTAGATAGCTAGTAGAGAAGTAGTGCCTACATTTGAAGCACCACATATTATATTAAAAAAATGATTGATAATAGTTCCTTTTGATTGGAAATTTGAACTAGTGGGGGTCAAAATTTGGGATGCTATCCTTGAGAACAAACTTGGGCATTAAGATGTCCTCTAATCATGATGGGTAAACCCTGCTTCCCTCTACATAGGATCCCTTCCATGACCACCAATGTCATCCCCACCAACTATTTGCATGACCACCAACGTAAGTCCAAACCAACATGGACAATTCCATTTAGGCCAGACATGAATTTAAACCTCAGTTCCACTCTTAATAGTGCAACTAAGTCACCACTACATCACAAGGTGACCCCCCATCACCTATTATATTAATATTGTTATACTAATTAGTGAAATAATTTAAATTAGAGATATTATAATAATACAATTTTAATTATTAATTTACACCATTCGATATACAAATTTAGAAATGGGTCTTACATTTTAAATGATATCTTTACCACAAACTTTGTCATAAGATATATTTCATATTGTTGATTGTGTCCCTTTTTCAAATGACTTTCTTGCAATGTTGAAATTGTGGACAATATGAAGAAATAGTGTTGCTCTTCTTTATTATTGACATACTACATCAGATTATCTTGCATTTTGTTGTATGATAAATTAAAAAACGTAACTACAATATACTACTCCACAATAAATTATCACAACAAAATGAAGGGTAGGAATGAAACCCCTTGAATATAAATAACTTAGTTCTAGAAAAGGTAAATAGAAAAACTTGTAAACAAATTGTTATGCTTAATAGGGATTGTTAGATGTAATTTGATTTTCTAGATTTTTCTTTTTTTTGTTACAATATTAGTTGATTTCTCAAAGTCATTTATATTTTGTATGACCTAAGATAATATTTGATTCTTATAAACAAAAAATGTAACTTTAAAGAGATTATCAAAGGGAATAGGGTATCTATAGGATCATGGTCAACCAAACTATGCTCTTAAGTGGGAACACAAAAATCAACAATTAGGGTTATGTCAACTTGATGTGCAATTTCCTACTTGTTATAAACTTTATATCGAAAATTTGAGAGAAATGAATCTTTGGGAAATTGAATTTAGTTTCTAAACTATTAGGTCTTATTTGAAAAAAATAAAAAAAATTGATTGGTCAAAATTTTGAATTTTAATGCAATAGTACAAAAATTCTAGGACAAAAATAAGTAGGCATATGTCTGACCACATTAATCAAAATCAAATGATAATATTTTTAAATAATATTCTAGATATAATTAGGCTCAACCCTAGGTGTGACATATTTTTGGGTATTCTTATTTTAAATAAATATTTAATTACTAATTTTTTACGTAAGTATTTTTAGAATAAAAAAACTCTCGTGTTTGACCATCTTAACTAATTCAAAACTCGACAAAATTTTCTTTTTCTTTTCCTTTTTTACCCCCTTATAGTAGAAGAAACATATAATGTGATGCATCTTTTGGATTTCAAAAATGTTGTACCATTTGAAAGTTATAGTTGTTTTTCAAGTGGTGCGTCAATTAACACTTTATATATAACTCCACTAGAAAATAAGTAATAAATACTTATTGAACTTGTAATGTGACAAACCTTACTTTTATGGAAAGCTAAACACATTATTAAGAAATCCTTTTCATTTCATCAAATTTTGGTGGTAAAAAGTCATCAGCTATATGTTTGAAGTAAAAAAAAATAAAAAATCGGAATATATTTTGAAATGCTTTGAGACATTTGAGAACTATATATTTTTTAGATCACCACTTTTTGACACACCATGGTCCTGCACATACCAAATATTAAAAAAAATTTAAATGAAAGGTGTAGGGAGAGAACAGTATAGAAAATAAAGGAATGAAGTAGATAGAGCTAGATATGCATGAAGACGATCATAAATACTAATGCAATAACCGTATGCCCTAATGTAGGAGGATGAAAAAATGTAAACAATGATACATTACAACTAATAAATTTACATCAAGAAAAAAATACAATTCATAGTAGTGACACAATCAACAAGTACACAACAATAATTCTTTTTAAAAATATTGTATTGCATATGAGGTACAACCTTAGTCTTTAATGTAAGCTAATCATATGTCACATAGTAAACAACAAAATGATTCTTCTTCCAATTAAATATAAATCCAAATGGATTGCTTGTCACTAATTTTAAACAAATTTAATCTATATTTGGTGATCATACATATGCTTGCAACTCAACATCAATGTGTTACATTTATGAAGAATCATATGTTGGAATCAAAGATTTATATTATTTAGAAGGTCCAATATGTGATATAGATGAAGTAGGGAAAAATAAACAATAGATTTCTTAGTTACAAATAATATGAATTCTATAATATAACTCGTTGAGCTAGCATGCTTGATTAAAGTAGGAGAAATGCTTATAACATGTGTTAATGCAACATAAAAAGTGACATATGTGAGAGGTGACTAGTATAAATACAAAGGTCACACAATAAGCTTCCCACAACACATGAAACATGTAACAAAAAAATACCACATTCTATATTAGATCTTCTAATTATTTGTTGAGTTTGTATTAGAGTCAAATTGATATGATCACGAGTTTCATTATTGATGATAACATAAATATTCCTTTATATACATATATAATATATAATATATATATTACATATATAATATTATATGTGTGTGTGTGTGTGTGTGTATAATTATAGAATAATGTATATATTATACATCTGGTTATTTATATTATTTTATACTAACTAATGATGTTTAAACCTTATGTGAGATCCAAATATGCATTTGGAACATGTCTATAACAACGACAATATTATTACATTTGCAAAACAGATCCATGTTACTTAACATACCATATCAGAGCCAGGTTGCAAATGTGAGAAAATGATTCATTTATGAAACAATGAGAAACAAAGAATGTAGAGTTTCATTTGATATTATATATGACACATACAGATTTTGGAATGGCTTCAATATACATTATAGAGAATCTGATCAATAATGAACCATTGTGAAAACAAAAAGCTCTTCAACACCCCATTTGTACAAATTCCATGCAACTATCATAGAGTTTGGTGATGACACATTTTTTCTTGCACGAGTCCAAAAAATCCTCATCCCTGCTTAGATGATCATCATATATAAAGATTCCTCTTGCACTATCTGCCAATAAACACAGATCTCAAATCATGCAAACAAAGGCTTCAAAAGTGAATTTATGTTCCATGTAGTTCATCATTTGGTGTCAACACAAGCCTCAAGTTGTCGCATTTCCATACCAATATAAGAGATTAAGAAGGCACGATACATAATAAAATGATTGGAATATGTATTTTGACATTGGGAACTCCGATCAACATACCCTCGCCTGCTGAGGAAAGCACTTCTCTTGAAAGACAAGCGCTGATGGAATAGGGCTAGGTGGACTATATTACATCCACATTGGACAACATTAATAAGATGAGGTGTTGAATCATAAGTGACGATGAAACATTAAAATATTGTTCATTAGACATAGATGGATGGTAAAGGGTCATCAACATGTTGTCTAAAGAATAAGAAAATGGTTGTGTCTTTTCTTGAGAATAAGAACCCCACACACACAAAATAATATGAAAGCATTGAAAACACCATTAGAACATACATTTTGAAATATAGAGAGCATCCACATTCTGCATTAAGTCATACAAGATTTTAGAATCAGAAATAGCGATTTACCAAAACAACCAAGTATTGATTCCATAATGAAATAATAACTAGACTACCATAATTATACAACAAAGATAAAGTATGGCTATTTAATTCGCATAAATAATTTCAAATATTAAATATTATTAGAGGTTCAAAAACAATTTGGAAATTAAATGGTTGTTAAACCATCACCAGAATAATTAATATAATATTCTTGCTAACTAAAGAAATACAACAAAATGGAAGTTGGCAACTTTGTGCAACTTTGTAGCGTCAGTGCCTGCACCTGCGTTTGTTGCTTCTACATTGGCGTTTGGGTGGGCCTCTTCCTTGGGTGTAGGTAATGCTGGGTCGTCCCTAGTTTTTGCTTCCTCTGCTCCAGCTTCTTCCCTCCGCGATGCCCTAGATGGGTCTGGTTTTGGAGGCTTCTTTGCATTTACTCTTGTTGGGAAGGTGTCTCCACCTCATCGTGTAGCGGGAAAGTCAGCTATCTCTTATGCTGATGTTGCTGCTTATGAGGTTGACATTGGTGGTGACTTTGGCAGGCCGATTTTGCGTATGGGGTTCTGGGATGCTGTGCCTGTTGCTGTAAGTAACCCGATCATGATTGATTTAGAGTCAAGTTGTTGATGAGATTTCCACTTATGTAGATGACTTCTCTTCCATTGCTGATGTCTTCCATTTTAAGGGTTTTTGGCCCTCTCTGTTGGATCTGCACGCCTAGATCTCTCGAGAATGGAAGCCCTTCTTTTCTGAAGAAGTCCAAATTTACCTTGTGGCTAGGGGTTTTTTCATTGTGAAGTCCTCTACTGAAGATAGAAATGCTATCTTGCGCTGTGGTTTCTCATGGGGGGAGAAGTTCCCTTTGATGGCCAAACCTTGGTATATGGACTTTGACCCAATTTTACTGAATCCTTCAATAAAATCTTGCTGTGGGTTTGGTTGCCGAATCTTCCCCTTCACCTTTAGGTGGATTTTGTCCTAGAGGCAGTGGGGGAGGCCCTCAGGGATTTTTTATTAGTTGATTCGACGACATCCAATGTGTTTTGGATGATGTATGCTCACATTCTTGTGGAGATTGATGTCTCCAAGGGACTTCCAGAGAAGATTAAGCTGGATTCCCCTCTTGGCTCTTCAATTCAGATGCTTGATTACAAGGGCATCCCTTTTGGTTGCAGGAAATGCCACATGATTGGACACTTAGCTTCCCATTGCTCTTCCATAAAATCTAGATCGAAGAAGTCTCCCTCTTGGTGGAAAGGGGTTTCAGACGTTCACTACACTGCTTAGAAAGCCCCCCCTGCTGGGGATTGTGGCTCGCCTCTAGACTCTTTGGTGGCAAACTCGACTAGTGTTGATGCTGCCCCAACGGTGGTGACCTCTCATGTTCTCCCTTCTTTGACTTCTGCGGTGGAGTCCTCTCATGTTCTCCCTCCTTTAGATTCCATCATTAGTGATGGTGCCCCTCTTGAGACTCCATCTCTAAATGTTGTTGTTGTTTCTACTACGCTCCAAAGTCCATCATGGGATGCAGGGGTTTTGGGGGCTGGTTGTGGTTTTGAAGACTATGCTTGGCAGAAGGCTATTGGGTTGGTGGAGGATGGATGGACATCTGTAAAAAGGAAAAAGATCAAGCCCTCCACTCCCACTTTTGATATGGCATTACGTTCTCAAAAGTTAGGACTGAAAGGGAAATCTTGAGTCCTTGTCCCGTTTTGGTTCTCCTGGTTTTTTTGGCATGCTGTCCGTTGATGTTTTCTATGGTTAGGGACTTATTGTTTATCCTTTTCTAAACATGGGGTTTTAGGTGCCAGGTCAAAACCTGTTTGTGTGGTTGAGTTGTACTGTGTTATCTATGCAGCCACCACGGTCACCTTGTTTTGGTTGGTGACCTGTTTCACCTTTGGTCTATAGTTCAGTTTGAGTTGGTCTGCATTGAAAATTTTTCGTTTTGTAATAGGGTTTCAGGCACCTTTCAAAAGTTGTTTTCCTTAATCAAAAAATTTGTGTTGCTTTAGATTATTGGTGGTGATGAACCAATTGTAAAGTCAAAGGAAAACACAACCTTACATATGCCAACTTTTCAATGTATTGTAGTGAAGGCTGAAATATTCTGAAAATGGATACTGGTTATGGTATTTCCCCAAAAGAACACAACCAGTTTTTCTCCCAATAGGCTTTTTTTGCACAACATTAGCTTATGAAGGCTAATGTGAGCTTTCTATGGCCATAACAATGATCCCAAAGCGGCCACAAGGACTAGGAAACTGGGCATAAGCATCCAATGTGATAAGTGAAAAACTTTGAATCTCTTGCATGAATTAATAAGTAAATAGAATGATACAATTTCAAGTGTACTATATTAATTAGGATATAAAAAGTTTTGGGAGTGAGAGATTGTACCAAATTAAAAAAGACATGTACAGTGACATGAAAATAACTAAGACACATAATCTGAATTCTACCACTTGTGATTCAATGTTTCTTATGTGGGGAATACAAATAGATTGAATATACATAAGAAATGCAAGGGGGACCCACCTTTAAGGTAGGCGGAGGTAAGGTTCATTCCAAATATTATAAAGTAATTTACATATATTATTTTTATTATATTGGTATAGGTGTTTTAAGATGGTTAATATACTGATCCCCTTGATTCCATAAAGATAAGTTGGTAATATACTATATTCCTTTGATATTCGTATATTCTAATTCCCTTGCACTATCAATATGTTAATGATAGACATTTAAAATATGAAAATGTAATGATATTTGACATTAAAAATAGGAAATATGTTGAAAATAGAGATATAGAAAATGTATTATATGCTTATATATTCAAAGCATATATAGTATAATAAATTTATCCATATTATATTGAAATGATCTTATAAAGAATTATTTATTATTCTTTAGTAATATGTTATTCTCTCCCTTACTTTCTATACGAGCATTTGTCTTGTTCTTTTCCTTCGAGAATGTTAGTGCAAGAAGGAGATTGAGAATCAAAGGGAGCCTAACATGTTATTAGAGGCAACCTTGAAAGAGAGGGAGAAGACTGAGGATGTTACTTAGTAAACCTTTAGTGAACTTGGTCTTATTGATTAAGAGAGAGTAAACAATGTTGAGATGGATTTTCTAGTGTTGATAGCATTATTCATTTGAACAACGTTTTGTCAATAAGGGGAATAATAATATTCAATGTTTCCACTATCTAACTAACTTATCAAGGTCTTCAAATCATTTTGGATAGCAAGGGCAATATAATTTAGATTGGCTAAGTGAATCAATCATTGTCTAAAATAATCTCGAAGAAGGCAACCCAACAATTTGAAGAGTGTCTCGGTTGGGAAGAAATCATTGGGCCACACATAACATGAGAGCACAGATATGGGTTGATTTATATCTGACATTTGGGTCAGCTCTTTACTTGAAGAAGGGGTAGATCTTAGATTTGAGGCAATCAACACTAGATGATGTCAAAGGAATCCATATTTGATTTGATGCAAAATTGTTCAACAATATAAGAATAAGTGGAAATTTTACATTGTGGGGGGAATAATAGTCAATGTTCCATTCCCACTTTTAGAGGTGAGATGTTCCATTCTTAAATAATTTAAGAAGAAAATTTTGAATCTTCATGTGCAGATAAGTATTCTTATTCTTGAAATTTATCTCTCTTATTTGTAATTTCTATACATACTATAAAGGTTATTTGCTTTGATCTTTTCCTTGATGGTTGAGGATGTTCTTACATGAAAAGAAAGTTGGTACTTTACACATGCTACCAGATATTGTGCAAACTCAACCTAATGATAGTAGCTCCAAAGACCCTGATGATCAAGATGGATAAATTGAGGTTCTCATCCTTGATGATTGAGATTATGAGATTCTCCTACATTAAGAGGGAGTATGAAGAAGATAGGAGCTTAGAAGATTGATAGTCAGAGGGAGTCTAGAAATACATATTAGTGACTGCATGATGTTGATGGGCCTACTCCTACGCATAACATGAGGAAGTAATGACTAATCACCATAAAATTAGAAAATTGATATAAGATTCAAAGTGAGTTTGACATGCATCCTTGGGTGCAGAGAGTTTCTGAGGAAGTAACTAGAGGACTTGACTTCCCAGTATCGATGTTTAGAGGGAGGAATTTTAAGATGCAATCCTTTGTGGATGATATATTCTCTATGAGGAGAATTTCTAAGAGAAATCCTTTATAATGCCCTCTTCTCTATGAGAGAGAAATATGAGGTGAAAACCCTTTGTTCCACCCTCTAGTAGCAACTATGGTGGGTCCACCCTTTCACTTAGTTCATGGTGAATATCATGTGAGTTACTACATGATGTTGTAATTATGTCATGAAAGATTAAGATCTTTCATTGATGTATATATTTAGAGGGGAGCTATCGAAAGGTGATGATCTTATCAATAACTGGACTTGTTATCATACCTGACTACATTAAGTTGTTGTCCCAGTGTGCTGGAAGTTATGATAACAAACATAAGGTAACTATTGTAAGGTGATGATCATATCAATAGTAGACCTATCTCCTAACACCAAAATGTGTTGGAGCAAGTGTTATCTTTGTTCTTGAGGCTGGATTTTGCTAGACACCTTGATAACCAACTTATCATGGTTCTTTGGGCCAGATTTTGTCAGACACCATGAAAGTTGTTATGGTTCTTTGAGCCAGATCTTGTTGGACACCATAAATTAAATTTATTATAGACCTCACTTAAGGTGGTGTTTAAACTTATATTAATGTTATAGAAATTTCTTAATTTCTCTCTTTGCTAAAAGAAGAAGTGTTGGGAAATTTAGCCTCATTGTGAATCGTAGCAAATTCCATATATAATATATGCGTATGTTGATGGATTTATGTTGATCCTTAAATATTCCATTCTAGGAATATCATATTGAGATAATATCTTTTCATATATTCAAGAACACAATATGTTCTATATGATTCCTTCCTGAGAGGGAGTGTTAAGTTTGTAGTTACAGTAAGATTGATATGATCATGAGTTTCATTATTGATGATAATATAAATATTCCTTTATATACATATATTATATATTCAATATAATAATAATAATAATAATAATAATAATGTATATATTATACATATAGTTATTTATGTTATTTTATACTAACTAATGATGTTTAAACCTTGGAGACACGTCTCCTCTCATACTTATGTGAGATCCAAATCTACATTTGAAACATATCTATAACAACGACAATATTATTACATTTGTATAGAAGATCCATGTTACTTAACATTATTATCATTCAAAGGAAAGACCAATGTGGTAGTAAATATCACTAGGTGATCCCACCATTGTGAGTTACAAAATTTTCCACAAAAAATGTAAGGGGATGAAATAATCACTTGTAAGGCCCCTTTGAGCGAAGTGATCCATTCACATATAGTGATCACTTCAGTCAAAGGTCGTGACACAATGCTTCCATCAAAGTATAATCTTCAATTAAACCTTGTATTGTGGGGCCTTCAATCAAAGGCATTTTCCACTTCCCCTTTCTGAAAGGTTTAATAAGCCCAATTACCATAGTTATTTTTAAACTTACTACAATTTCTCTAGGCTCTAATATGACTACATCTAGGAAACACCCTTGGTTAAAGAGACAACTTTAGACAACAATTAGACTATTTCACTACACATAGCAACACTACTTGATATTAGGTGCATTAGTTTCTTCTCTTTTTAGTTTTTAGTTTTTTTTAGTTTTCAAAATTTGATGGGCAATGGGCCAAAAGTGAGATTAATGATTATTATTCTAATTTGTTGAGATTAGTTTTTTTTTTTGTTAAGTTGGAGTAGACTCAAACTCAAAATCTCCTAATGAGAGCTTCACAACTTACCGTTCTGTTGTAAGTTGTTGCCTTGTTTTAAATTTCAGGTCTATTTTTGAAATTCAATTTTGAAAAATATATTTTTTGGTTTATGTAACTTTTTTATTAGTTATTTTATTATATATGAATGAAGACCGTGTCAGATTATGGGAGGATATTGACAACATTAACGTTGAGTTTATTAAACCTAATGTTCCTTATGACGAATTGTCTGATTTAGATGTTACTTCTTCCTAGTTGTAAGGTTTTCAAGCCTAAATTTATGTAGTTTGAAAAAGGATGATCTTTTATGTAATCCATTTTTTCTAGCAATATAAAGTTAGAATCATCTGTTTTCCCAATTGATACTTGATCAATGAAATATGATCTCATTGAAATTATGGAATTTTCATATTTTTAAAAAATAGAAGAAGAAAAAACTCCTTGGATAAGGTTATGTTAATGTTTCTTCATGAATTATTCTTTAACAATGAATCTTGATTAGTAAAAGTTACGTTGTTGAGCTAATAACTTTATATTCTAGAATACAAATAATTTTGCACAAAATACTCTAATAACTCAATTTTAGCTAGATTCTATTTTTTTAGGGTTGATATAAATAGACATCTTAAGGAAGACAAACACTCATGATGGAATAAAAAGTGGTCTTTAATAATTGGTAAAAATAAAGAAGGAAAATCACGTAAGAACTAAACCAAAGGTACCTACACATCTCTTATCTTTGGTGTCCTATTGAGATGGCTCTATCAAGAAACTTTCAAGTTTTCAGCCTTTAGATCTATTACCGATATATATATATATATATATATATATAGTGACTTTATTAGATATATAAAATATGATATTTAAAAAAAACTAGAAAATAAATCAAATCATTAGGAAACCTTCTTCTTCTTTTTTTAAGGAATTTATTAGAAAACTTTAGAAAAATTTGAAATTTATAATGGGGGTACATATGTAACATTTTTGTAGTTTTAAATTTTTGGATTACATTTTTCCTAAAAAACTTAAAAACTTTTTTTGAATAGCTATTTAGTTGAATCCTAAGTTATTGGCTATTTTATTATTATTACTATTTGTTGAGATTAATTATTATTGTTAAATATTTCAAGATTTTGGACATGTTGTAACTTGTATTAGTACTAGTAGATTTTATGTGTGTTTCAAGTTACCTTCTCAAAGCATATTTATATGGTTTTTAGAGGCATCTCTTCATAGAGACATGTCTCTTTAACTCACATTAGTTATCAATGAAATCTACCAATTGTCATGATTAATAGTATGATTATATGTGTGTGTGTGTACAAATATCTTCAATGCATTTTATCCAATTGAAACTACACTAACATCAACACTCCCTCTTAGTTAGGGAGGATAAACATACGGGTAAATACTACACCATTGGTAATAATAGAAATGACACCTATAAGGACATCTTTGATTTGAGGTTTCTATCATTTTGATACCACATTTGATATAATGTGTATTGGCCTATTAGGATATCACGATATGATATTAACCAAGTACTCAATAAGGTAGTGACCTATCAAAGTATCAAAACATGATATTCATCAAATACTTATCACATATCTATACAAACAACTCATAGACCATCAAGTGAATGAAATCTAACACTTAGTTGTTGATTTACAAGATATAATCTATCATGATCTATTTCAACATTTACATAAACTATATATCATGATTTAGGTTATTGTAAGATTGTCACCTACCAATAACTTCTACAAATACAAGTGATAATCACTTGGAAGTCATCACTTCCTCATGATATACACAAGGGGAAAACCAATACACACATGACATTAAAAGTTCACATGAATTCACCATGGATACTGGCATGTGGTGTTGTCATGACTTCCTCTATGAAACATATTAGATAATAAGGTATTCACCTTAAACTTATCTCTCATAGAGAAGAATGTATTACAAGGGATTGCACTTGGAAATTCTTCTTCACAAAGAAATACTAACCTTTTGATCTCCTTGTCAAGATTACTAATAAAGTGCCAAAGCTCTCTCTAAGTTTGATATCAACTTTTCTTACCTTTTAGTACAAGGTTGACTTTGATGAAGTGATAGATTCTATTTGAATCTATTATCATCCTTCTAACCTCCTCGCAACAAGATGTGTCATGCTTCCCTATTTCAATAGGTATCCTGATAGCATGAGGCCTTCCAGCCTACTGACATGAAACTTTAACATGAAACTTTATCCATGAATTATAGTCAGGTTTAACTGCTATAGTTTCTTATCATTGTAGAATGCATCTCGACTGCTCTAATACCTCTGAATCAATACAACAAAGATCATCAAAAGTTTAATTGAAGCATATCTTCTATATGCTCCCTCTCTTTTTCCAAGATTTCCTCTAATGAAATGACATACTTCATCTTGATATAGGAGGATACTCACAATCTCAATCATTAAGATATTTGTTTCAAGAGTTGAACTTTATTTGGCATGATCATCAAATGACTAATGAACCCTAGATCAAAACTTCTTCGGAGAAACTATCATAAGATTGTGTCATGCACAATATTTGGTAGCATGCTTGATGTACCAATCTTCTTTTTCTGCAAGAACATCTCCAAAGGCAAAGGAACAGATCAATGCAAATAGCTCTTACAGTATGCATAGAAATACAATTAAGAGAGAATACAATAAGTAGATAAATGCAATACTTCAAAGCTAAAGAATACTTATATGTGCATTCTTGATATAAGTTTATTTAATAAAGTTCCATATCCATCAAATTAGAAAATGCCTTCTTAAAATATTTGAGAGACATCTCCTCTTTTGAATCATTTTCTCACTAAGGAAGGTTCGAATAGGAACTCTGATAGTGTGTCTTCTTTGACATCTCCCTGTGAAGATGGTTCAAGTGGGAATGGAACATTGTTTATTTTTTCCCCACAATTTAAAATTTCCTCTTTTATATCATTGAACAATTTTGTATCACATCAAATATGGAAAATTTCTTTATGTTCTTCTTTTTCCTTCTTTGCAAAGAATCATCTGTAACTCATTTTTAAAGAGAAAATACTTATCAACATCCTTCTTGATTTTTTCATCAAAAGAGCTTCCCTTATCATAGGAAGATTTAAATGCTCATTCAACATGACTGTAGACCAAACTTGTATCTTTTTAACTTTTTGCATGATTGCAAGTGGGTCTGAAGAGAGAAAAATCTTGGTGCGATCTTTCGAAATCGCTTCCTGCACAATTGACCAAGCACAAAAATATATTTTAGTTTCGACCTATGTAACATCACAACATTAAATGAGTAAAAAAGGTTTCCTACAATAAGCCAAATTTATTCATTCGAAAATGCACAATATTTTTGACCTGCACAACATCGCAACATGAAATCCCTTCTTGCACAAATACCTGCAATGTCGCAGAAGAATGCAAACACACTATAGTTTCAGCCTGCGCAACATCGTAACATGAAATCACTTTCTACATAAATGACCTATGATGTCATACAAGCACAAAAATATGCTGTAGTTTCATCCCGCATTACATCACAACATTGAATGAGCAAAAAGGGCTTCCTACAATAAGCCAAACTCATTCAAAAATCTCTTATGGTGCCCAAAAATGCACAACATTTTTTACCTAGGTAACATCGCACCAAGATTTTAAATCATATGAAAATGACAAAAACAAGGTTTTTTTTAGTGGCCAATATCCATCAATTGGCTAATTTTAGAAAAAATTGTTTGGTAATTGGGCTAATAATTTAACATTCATCACATTTTAAATTGCCATATTTTTATTAGTTTTAGCTCTAAACTATTTAAAATCACTCAATAATTTATTTTATTAAAAAATTTGTGTTCAAAGATTCGCTATAATATACAATATATGATTTGATTTGATTCACCTAAATATAATATTAAATTGGAGAAATTAAAATTAATTCACCAATAATTATCATAATTATTAGTTACTTTAGGGATATATCACCAATATTTAGTTTTCACTTTTGATTTAAAATTTAATGTAATGATCCTCATTATATTCCATGAGTTCAAAAATATTCAATTTTCGTTTGTAATGTTTTATGTTAATTAATGAAATTTCTATTAATATTGAGATTCACCAATATTTTTTATACAAAAATTATGATTAAAAAATAATCACCAATATAAATAATATTCAAAATGAAAAAATTGAAAGATTCGTGAATAATTTTTTTTTCAAAATTATAAAAGATTCGCTAATATTTAACATCTTTTTTTGGAGGGGGGTTTCTTGAAGATTGCCTGGGTTGAAAACACAGGACAATTTCAACCTTGTGAGTGTCAAAGGAGCTTGCGTCAAATGAGTTTAGGCATCGTAGGGAGCCATTTATGCTCGTTCAACATGTTTTGCTCATTCTATGCATAGAGGGCTTGAAACTATAGTGTACTTTCATGCTTGCTTGATATTGCAAGTCTTTTGTAAGGAAAGGGAAATCATTTTGCAATGTTACATCAATCTATTTTCGTGCTTTTCATAACATCGCATGTAATTTGTGATGAAAGTAAAATCATGTTGCGATGTTACATTGGTGTATTTTCATGTCTGCATATGATCAAAAGGTCTTTGAGAGGGAAGAGGTTTCTTGTTGTCATCTTACACTAGTGCATTTTTGTGCTCGTGTAGCATCGGAAGTAAAATTGCAGAAATGTAAAATCATGTTGTGATGTTACGGTAGTGTGTTTTTGTGCTTGCGCGACATTGTAGGTCTTTTATGTAGGAAGGGAAATCATTTTGTGATGTTACGCAAGCCAAAACTGCAATGTAGTTTTTGCGCTTTTCATAACATTGCAAGGTCTGTGAGAAGGAAGGGATTTTTTTGCACGATGTTATGCAAACCAAAAGTATTGTGTATTTTTGTGCCTACATTAACTTTTAGAAACATTATTGCAAAAACTCCTTTGACTTTTACAACGATTTCTTCTATTTCATGAATTTTAATTTTAGTAAAATTGAATTAATAAATGAGCTTATAAAACTACTTAGACTTTTAAAATAATTTCTTCTATTTTATGAAATTTGATTTTAGTAAATTGAATTAAAAAGTGAACCTAAATAAAGTTTTAGAAATTTTCTTTACTATTTCTCATTTATATACAATATTCCGTATATGCAAAAAAGTAAAGAATAACATTATTTGGAATTATATTCTATTATTTAGTGAAGAAGAATAAAAATGAGAAGTACATAATCGAAAAAGGAAAAAGTTGAACTATCTTTTTTTCCTCTTATGAGTATAGTGAATGATTTTTCTTGAGTAGACATTCTAATGAATAATATGAGAATAAATTATTGACTGAATCCAATAATTACCCATTAAAAAAGACATATCAGAACTCGATGATAACAAAATAGATGCAATTTATTTCTATTAATAAACCAACAATTACAAAGACCTTACAATTTATGTCTCCTAATACCCTTAAAACATAAACCAAAAGCACTAGACTAGAAAATTGTACTAAGAATGTATTACAAAGGTTCTAATCAAGGTAGGAAAAGGTATTAATTGCATAATTCCACTTGAATTCCACATTGTCAGTGACATCCAAGGCATACAAATGACATAGATAACTAAGCCTCTACTCCATTGATTGACACTCTACCTTTGAATAGCTCGGATAATGAAGATGAACCCTAAACCCATCTCCATCTGATACGTGTGTTTCTCCTTCTCCCTTTGCCTCTGCACTTCTTTCCCATTGTAGTTGCTTCACTAGATCTTCAAATGATTACACATGTTGCATCAATCTGTCGAAACTTCCATGTTAATGTTCATGTTCTCCACCATGCCCTCCAAATATTCATAACCCTTTGTGATTTCTAGCATTCAAACAACATCTATTACATGTACTCAAATCTAAGTATATAAATTTCAAAATCCAAATGAAGACGACATAACAATTTATCATCTTCATGAATGAGAATCACATATAAAGATGTGGTGATTTCCTCTCAAATGTCTAGTTTTCCATCCTCCACTATAACCAAACTAAAAAATATACCAAATATTGGCTGCTCTCACTACTTAGTAGATTGCTTCTTCTATTGCTAGATTTCCTACAACTATTTTTAAAAGTTAGAATATTTTTACAAAATAATCCTTCATGAATCATCATACAAAATCATATTGTTTCCAATAAAATAAACAATATAAGAAAGAACGCGAATAAATTACTTTAGATCTACAACAACGTAAAAATTAACAAAATGTAAAAATGACATCTCAA